>JAJOZX010000979.1:72500-637500 GCA_023014485.1 Bathynomus jamesi
TTGTCTGGTGTGACGAGCCCTCGAACATCTGGTTCTCCCCAGCCCCCCTCTGGTGGGGAGTCGGGGGTTCCGGCTGGGCCCGTCTCGTCGTCTCTCCCCCCCTCAGGGGAGCCCCCCTCTGAACTCCCTGTTCCACTTTCCACCACTCGTTTTACTACGGATGAAGCAGCTGCGGGGTCGGTGGTCCCTACCCCCCCGTTCGGGGTGAGTCGGGGAAGCCGATTCCGTCCTTGGTTACGGACCGTTGAGTTTGCTGCTCAGCTTGGTCCGTGGCTATTTCTCTGCTTCTTATAATGCCACTTCCGCTTGCAGTTCCATTTTGCATTGGAACTTTAGGGGACTTTTAGCTAACTGGGAGAACCTTGCCTCCCTGCTGGAGAGCGAGCGGCCTTCCTGTGTTTGTCTCCAGGAGACTATCTTGGCTGCGCGGGGGCTCCCTCGTCTCTCTGGCTATGTTGGTTTCCCTTGCACCCCGGATGAGCACACACGCCGGCGGGGTGCGGCGATTTATGTACATCATTCATTACCCTCGCGAGGTGTGCCTCTTCGTACTTCCTTGCAGGCTGTCCAAATCTGGCCTTGGTTTGTGTGTATCATCAATGGTTTCAGAGATAATCCACTTTTCATGTTTTACCAGTATAATGTTATTATGGGCGCAGCAATATCAGAATAATCAGGAATTGTTGAGAACAATCCGGATGTTCGTTGACAATTTCTTGCTCTAGAAATTGCCCGAAACTTCCACTGTGCTATATAAAGAAGAGCACAGAGTCTGAGAAGTCAGTAAGTGTGAGCACACAAAGAAAGCAGGTCGTTTGTCTGATGGTTACCAGCACTGAGGTACTGTGTTTCTGTGCTTCTCTGTGCTGACGATTTGAGTGTTATCGATCCTTTTTTAATGCGAACATTATTTCAGTGTTGTGAATATATCTTTTTTCTGGAATCTGTAATCTGTTGCAGATTTAATAACTCTTCTCTCTATATCTGCAGGTTATGATTAATGTAGTACAGTTTGGTAAAAAGAATGGCAACTAGAGCTTGTAAACACTCGCCGGATATATTCTGCTACGTTTGTGGGTATTACATAGGCCCCAAGCAAGTATCGCACAAGATTGTGAAAGGCACCAAGTTCTGGGTCGCGTATCGGCTCTATTTTGGTATGCCTATGGGTGACCAAGATAAGCCCTGGGCACCCCCCATGTGATCTGTGGAAGCTGCCGCTCCACACTTGAAGGGTGGCTGCGGGGAGTACGCAAGGCAATGCCCTTTGCGGTACCCAGAATGTGGAGAGAACCAAAGAGCCACCACGACGATTGCTACTACTGCATCGTAGATGTTTCTAAGTACAGGAAAGTTAAAGGAAGGCAGACTCTTCAGTATCCAAGCATAGCGTCGTCCATAGCTCCTGTACCACATGGCGAAGGTCTTCCAATACCACGTCCACCAGAACAGGTATCTATCCATTACTTTACCTTCTGTATTTACAGACTGTGGGTCATTATGTGTCGATTTCTCTTAGTGCTGATGCTCTTCTACATATATAGCTATGCCTATATTTTGTTTCTTTGCTTTGCAGGTTGAAAATGAGGATGCAGCTAGCTCATCTGAGATGTCGGCTGGTGAGGACAGTCATGATGAAGAATATAGAGTAACTTTCAGTACAAACCCTCACTTTCCAAATCAGAGGGAATTGGACGACTTAATTAGAGATTTGGGTCTGACGAAATCAGGGTCTGAGCTTCTGACCTCCAGACTCAAAGAGTGGAATTTGCTTGGAGAAGACCAAGAGCACTGTATACCGAAAGCGGCATGAAGAGTTTGCAAGGTTCTACGATGTCAATGGTTCTCTCTCTTATTGCAGCGAGGTTAATGGTCTATTCACAGCTATTGAGTTAACACATATACCCTCAGAGTGGTGCCTGTTTATTGACATTTCAACTCGGAGTTTAAAAGCTGTTCTACTCCACAATGGGAACAAATATCCATCTATACCAGTTGCACATTCTGTTCAAATGAAAGAGAACTATGAAAATGTCAAACAACTGCTCACTCAAATCAGGTATGAACAATATAACTGGGACGTGTGTGGTGATTTCAAAATGATTGGTTTCCTGTTAGGTTCACAAGGAGGGTTTACTAAATATTCATGTTTTCTTTGCCTGTGGGATAGCAGGGCTTCAACTGAGCACTATAAAACAGTTCATTGGCCTCCACGTGAAGGACTGCAACCAGGAAAGTACAATGTACTCGGGGAACCTCTTGTGAAGCCTGACATAGTTCTGCTACCACCAGGGCTGTGGAGTCGGAGTCGTGGAGTCGGTCAATTTTGAGTGGAGTCGGAGTCGGAGTCGGTGCAAATCCTTCAATTATAACCATAGCAGCCTAGGCCTAGGCCTAGCTCAATTTTATGAATAAAATAGATTTAACTTAATGTTTTAATATATAATATAATATATAATATATAACATATAAATATATAAATATAAATAATATATAAATATAGTTGCTTATAATTAATAAGGATTATAATTAATTAATTAATTAACATAATTAATAATAAGAAAATTAAAAATTTTGTACTAGCAACCCTAAATCTTTTTCAGATTTTTAGATTTCAATTTGATAATTTTGATAAGCATCACTGAAAGGAGATTTAATGGAAGCGATCCTTTTTTTAAGAACAAATTCAGTTTAGGTTAGTACATTTTGTTACGGATGTTTATAATAATACAAAAACATCTTATTAATTTGCTAAACCAATAATAATCTTATTTTGTTTAAGTTTCAATCAGTTTGTATTTTGGGATTTATTGTAATTTTTGAATAAAGAGAAAAAAAAGCCATCAAGGCATAGTTACAGCCACTAAGTAACCTGATGAGTCATGTGGTGGTGACGAAATGCCTTGTTTATGAATCTCCATTGGCCTAATAAAGCTAATCGTAATCAATTTGGCCTTAACATTCCATCGGAGTCGGAGTCGTAATTATACAAGTCAGATTTCTGGAGTCGGAATGTTAAAATTTTTGGAGTGGGCAAATTTTATCACCGACTCCACAGCCCTGGCTACCACCTCTCCATATTAAGTTCGGTCTAATTAAGCAGTTTGTAACTGCGTTAGATTTTGGAGGGGAAGTTTTCCAACAGCACCAAACTATAAGGAGTTAGTGTCAAACTTGATTAAGTGCTATGGAAAAATGGGGTGCCGTATGTCTTTAAAATTACACTATCTGCATTCACACGTAGACTTTTTTCGTGATAACCTGGGCGATGTGAGTGAAGAACATGGCGAAAGATTCCATCAAGATATTCAAACGATGGAGAAAAGGTACCAGGGCCATTGGGATGCTTCCATGATGGGAGACTACGTATGGTCGCTCATCAGAAAGGATAAGAATGTTCATACGCGGAAGTCGCGTTCTTCAGTGCATTTTTAAGGAACGCACACTGCATAACGAGGCTTGTTATTCTCTTATCGGTTCTCCTCATGATATATATTATATCCTTTGCACCATTTTGGGTTTGTCAAACAATTTTGGCTGAATAAACATTAATTTCCAGTAGTGTTTTTATTTTCAGAAAATATTTGTTAGCCTTCTTTATATACTTTGCCATATGAAAAGTGTGATAACCTATATTTTTGAAACGGTTGATGATAGAGCAAAACCAACATCATTTTTGGAATCAGCGCCCCGAAATCATTAAGAAACGACAGAAAAATCACAATAAACAGAAATTTTTTCAAATTTTGTTACCCAGTGTTATCTATCGTCCGTTTTCTAATTGAGTAGAATTTATGTTACAACCTGATATATACCCGCTTAGCGCTGATTCGTTATAACACTTTGTTCTGGTGGCGAAATTTTTTTAATGTTACTAAAACACAAAAAAAAAATAAATAAATAAATAAAAAATCCATTAACGATAGGTTGTTTTGAACACTACACATAGGGATGCCAGTGTTCCAGTGACTCGGGTCCTGCTCCAGAGCTCAGTGACCCCAGCTCCAGCTCTGGAGCTGCTCCACTAACCCAATTCCAGAGGTGCTCCACTAACCCCGTAGCCCCGTATGACTTGTCACTGGCAGGAATTCGTATTTCGTATGGTCTATGCTGCCGCTGATTTATTTTCTATTTTTAACTTGTCGTACTTGCATTTTGTGTGCAGTGTCTATCTTTGAATTTATTTAGCGTAATAATAATAGTTGTGAGTAGTTGCAATTTGCATAATTCTCTGTATTATAAGTGTGATAGCGTTTCTAATAAGTACTAAGTGCTTGCAGCGTTTATACAGCTTCAATTTTATTTGGTCACAGTAATGGTTTTTGGGTGCTCAAAAGTACCTGCTTTTTATGACATTCTAATCTATTATTAAAAACGTGTCCTTTTCTCGTAACCATACGATTCACTATGCATACTTGGCAAACTGATACGGCCAGGACACTATATTACGATTAAAACATATTACTCGCACATTCGTACACTCAGCATCAGCGGTCCGGTTTGTTTACAACTAGTGTTTTACATGATCCAAGAAAACTGTTCAACGCCAAACCGTCCAAAACACCAATCGCTTGAGATCGGCTCCCATCCACTAAACTTGCTGACATTCACTCTACTGTAAGTGGAGCAGCTTCAGCTTCAGCTCCAAGTTCCGGAGTGCTCCGATAAGTCTGGCTCCAGCTCTGCTCCGGCTCCGGAGCAGAGTTTAAACAATTGGTCTGGTCTGCTCCGCTCCGGCTGCGGAGCAGGAGCACTGCCAACCCTAACTACACAATCAGCGAAGCGTGTATATCTTACAGCAGTACGTAACAGCTTAGCATCTCACAACACTGCTTGACTCCTACACCAGCCGCGTTCTTTGTCCATAACCTATGACGTCACTTTGCCTTAGGCAGCGTCACTAACCTAACACAGTCACACATATAGCGCTTCAAAAGTTACGATCGTAAGCGCAGCGCGAGACGTGCCAGAGACGTGCCAATGCAACGGACGCCATTATTGTTTACACTGCTCTCAGCCAATCAGCATTCACCTCCTCCAGTCTCCCAACGTCTGCCTGCCATTGTGTTTACGCCGTCTGGGTAAATATTTTTGTGGCTTAAATTTCGAGTGGTGAAGTTAATGTGTTAATAATAAATAATTATTACTTTTATGTATAAATTACTCGTTTATTATTATTATTAGCGCTATTACTGATACCCCCAGAAATAGCGCTGTTAGGGGGGAGCATCTCAATGTGTGTATATATAATGAATGGTATAACGACTCCGTCATGAGCGCTAAGGGGGGTAATATACATATAAGTGAAGCAAGGTTAGGATTCTTGTTGGGAAAACCAAGTCTGATAAGAAACAGTGACAAACGAGTAGGAAAATATTTTGTTAAATTGCGTATGTTTAGATAGCAATTTGTATGATGTGGAGTGGTAGCAGATATTAAAAAATTAAATATATTAACAACATAACAAAAATTATTTAAATACAAAGAATAAACTTATTAACATTTCTCAACTACAATAAAAATGGGGTATTTCATTTTTATTGTTTCTTCACTGCACAAACTAATTAACCAAACGTTAATGCCATCGAACTGAGAAGGGAGGGATAAGTGTTTAGCCTAGCCTAGCCCAATCAGGACTAACATATATTTTTTTCCGACAATAAAAATTTTTCTAGATGTTACCCTCTCAAAAAATTACCCCACTGCATCCGTAAATTATTACACTCTCGATCTCATTTATGCCCATTTTGTCTACAGGTCAAGCTTTGCACTCCACCTTAGACCTACAGTTTAACGTGAAATCCGAACGAACCACGCCCCACCAGCAGCCCAGCGTTTTAACCACTATGCTACCCATTTATCTATCTACCAACCACTTTCTTTGTGTGGAAGGATGAACAGCTGGGTTTTGCTGCGCGCCGCCTGCCGTCACCAGGTCTCGATCCCGGGGCTGATGGATCCGTAGTCAGCGACGCTTACCGCTACACCACTGAGGCGCACCAAAATACGCCCTGGGCGGCTTGATCTCCTGACCTAAGGTCCTTGGATTTCTTTGCATGGGGCTTTATCAAATCAAACGTCTATCAAACGAGGGTTACAGATCTGTAAGATTTACGTGCTCGTATCGTAGCAGCAGTTACAAAAATAACCTCTGTCATTCTCCAAAATGTGTTCCGCAATGCTGCTGACAGATTCGAACTATGTAGAGATACTGATGGTGCTCATGTAGAATCATATGCTTAATTATGCATTAAATGTATGCTTTCTATTATATTGTTATTGAATTTTACCCTTTTTGCTACGTTTTCACTGAAATAGATAGGAACTTTATAAACACTATATATATATACACAGGGTGTCCCATAAGTCCGGCATCATAGGAAAAATAATAAAAAAAGGCAAAACAAAAGCTTTTATTTACAGAACGTGCTCAATATGTCCACCATTATTTTCAATACACAAATTCAGACGTCATATCCAGTCAGCAAGCACACGGTGAATGATGTCAGGAGTAATGGTGTTACATGCCCCAATAATGCGCTGCCGCAAATGTTCAACACTCCTAATTTTCTCTGCGTATAACAGCGCTTTCAAGTGGCCCCAGAGATAAAAATATAGTGGCGTGAGATCCGGGCTTCTTGCTGGCCATTCCACAGGCCCTCGACATCCTATCCAATGACCAGGGAATTGTTGGTACAGGTATTCCCTTACTTGGGTGCTGTAATGTGCAGGAGCGCCGTCTTGCTGGAACCATGTTGGGAAATTTCCTTCTTCGTTCAAGACACTGGGAAATGCTTCTTCCTTGAGCATACGTAGGTAGGTTCCCCCAGTGACATGTTCATCCTATGATGCGATCCTTCCAAATGCCACACCATACTATCACCCGAGATGTACCTTGTTCCTTTGAAGAGGTATACCAGTGAGGGTTGTTTTGAGACCAGTAGCGGGTGTTCTGTCGATTTACCTCACCATTTCCATAAAAAACAGCCTCGTCACTGAACAGAATGGTGGACGGGAAATTGGCATCCCGCTCATAAGAAAAATATGAATTATGGTTTGTAGAAAGAGAAAAATATGAATTTCTCCTATGATGCCGGACTTATGGGACACCCTGTGTGTATATATATATATATATATATATATATATATATATATATATATATATAAAATTGTATAAAATTTAATTGAATAAAATTCATGAATTCTTCTTTATAAAACATTTTACTCATCATTCATCACTAAGATTCTTAGCTTTTAAAGTTTAAAATTTTATTGCCCCATAAAATTAATTTTTTTTAAGAATCTTAGTGATGAATGATGAGTAAAATGTTTTATAAAGAAGAATTCATGGATTTTATTCAATTAAATTTTATACAAATAAATTAAACTTTCAAATCTACACTTACAACTCGTAATCATATGCCCCGTTTGCCAGCCTTATTTCCTCGCTAGTTTTTGCCTTCTTGGCAGGTGGTGGGGCAATGCCCAAAAACTCGTACATCGACATTTTGTAAGCACTAAGCGCGTAAGTCGCGTACGTGACGCGTGTAGAGAAACTTGTGTACACAGAAAACGGACGTAAACATCTCACGTTCGATTGTGAAAATTTGTAAATACTCAATGGCTAACTATTCCATATCTATATCTTACAATTATATACAAAATAATGTGTTGTATATAAATTGCCCAATTTTTAAATACGGTGTAAAAACTATATTTCAAGCTTATACGAGGCATCATTCATTTGAGAAATTCCTTCAGTAGTAGAGAGTCCATAATATAATAACATTATTATCCCATGATCGAATCTACTACCGGCATCGAGTTTCATCGAATTCGCGCGCAATAAATGCGAGTAATATGGCCATTGGCTGGATACGCGAGGTTAATCGGCGTGGAGCCAATCATTACGCAGTTTGCGTAGAGCATCGTAAATCACGTTTATATTATTATTGTGGTATTGGTAAAAGATTCGTCCGCTACGCGCGAATTTATTTAGACCTACCCTACATAGAGGGTACATTATATATTGTTGATCTAATGAATAAATAAATAATGTTTTGCGTGTATTGCGTTTATCGCGCTTATCCGTGGCTCGTACTTGGCTCGCCAGCATAGCAGCGGGGTTAAAACATCGCTGGCCACTCGGACCAGCTGTCTTATGAAAATTACTGATCCGATGTGAAAACAACTGGCCTCGGGCCAACGGGCCAGCGGAAATTTCGCACGCTGCTCGAAACTGGTGTCGAGTCCTACCTACATCATTGTATGCCACAGAAATGGTTACGATTAGGGCCACCCAATTTCAGATAAAACGATCCACCTCACAGTCTTCTCGCTTTCCGCACTCGAGTGCGTACACGCAGCGTGATTTCTAGAAATTTAAACACATATTTAGCGTTCCTATCTTCCAACATTCCAAACAGAACTAATCTCTAAAAGCCCTTTAATTTTACCTTGTTCAGTGTCTAACAAGCAGCCACTTACGTTTACCAATGGAGGAAAAAAGGATCAATCCCAGAATAGGCACCTGAAATAATTTTTAGGTGCTTAATCTGGGATTGAGGCAAAACACAGGTGCTTAATCTGGGATTGAGGAGAAAAAAATATAAACAGTTTTTAGAGATATAATTTCATTATTTTTATCAATATTTGAAAAAATCAACCCTAACCTAACCTAACCTAACCTATATCTATACCAATTTATGTGGCAAGATAGATTTGCTTCAGATGGATTCAGAAACATTCGGGCTCATATTGCAGGAATTTATAATATCTAAGATTTTTCTTTATTCATTAAACCACTTTAAACCTTTTATAACTTTGCCTTTATTACATTTGTAATAAAGTTTGTATAAACGATAAATTTTGTAATCATCAGGTTTTTTTTTATTTAATTCCTTGCAAGGTGCCTATTCTGGGATTGAGGTTGAACACAGGTGCTTCATCTGGGATTGAGGTACATCAGGTGCCTATTCTGGGATTGACCCGGAAAAAATATGCGCGAATTTCTACACGCGCATATTATATATATATATATATAAATATATATATATATATAAAAATATATATATATATATATATAAAAAATATATATATATATATATATATATATATATAAAAAAATATATATATATATATATATATATGAGGACCTTTGTAACATAAGTGAAACGAATATGGTACACAACATACAACTAAGATGTGGATGGAGCAAGAAAACCATTGAATAGATATGGAGCAGCTTTTCCTCGGATTTTCGTGAAGTGGTTTGAGACGTCTTGCCAGACACTTACTGTAAGTCCTTGTTTTCAGTGTTCACGATGAAGGTGCCCCAGGCATGTTCAACCTTCAATAGGTTTCCGAGGGAAGAGCTCCCCCCCTTTTGAATGTTACAATGAGGGGTAACGTGTGGCACACTCCTCTTGCTGCGGATTAACTGCTAAACAACCTCTTCTTTCGATGAATACCTTCTCAGTCTTTCCAGTATCCCAAATTAATGCCCTTACCATTCATTGCATGATGAACTGTGGGCTGCAAACAGGATATAGGTCCAACCCATTCTCCATACCCACGTGTGTCCATTCGGCGTGAATTAAATTCATTTAAGAGAAATGCCACAGTTCTGTGTATCATCTCGTGGATTTACAGTATATTAATCGTCGGTTTGAAATGGCGGATGTAAGCAGGGATTTTCGCTTGGCAACAAGTACATTGTAACCCAGTTCAGGCAAATAACGCTGTGGTGCTCTTCCTAAAACTCTACATAATTTGCGATGTATGCAACCCTTGTGCATGGATTTAATTTCATCTGTCAAAAAAGTCTTCTCATGTTTGGTCTGTGAACAGTGATGGCTTTCACGGTTCTTGATTAGCTTATTGTTCATTTCTGATCAAGATCTGTCAAAATGTTAGGAACCGTCACATTTGCAGCCAAAAATTACGGGTTATCTGCCTGTCACTTTGTTTACAGCTTGATCGTCAAATCGCGGAACCACGACAAAATGATTACGTATCACAAGCAGCAACTGTGCGAGCAAGTCAAGTCACGATCTACAAACACTTTCGAACATTTTGTTTATTACTTAACCACAGGCGCTGCATTAAAATCGGCACTTCCAATAATTATTTGTGATCATTTTACTCTGGCACCAGTGCCACGAAAACCTTAAAATTATTTATAAAACAATTTGCGCCTTCAAATGCTTACTAATTAAATAATATTTGAAAACATTTTAAAATATTTTAAAAATAATTCATGTAAGAATTTTCCCTTGAAAATATGCCAGGTGTGTGTGTGTGTGGTGTGTGTGTGTGTGTGTGTGTTTTATACCCTTGATTAACGTGTATCTCTCTCTTTTTCTTATTGTAGACTAATTTGTGTGGTTAAGTTGTTGAATAAAATGAAGTTCAATTTGCAGTTCCATTAACGTCATCCTTTATTTATTTCCGTGCAAGTCTACTCGTGATAAAGAATGCGGTTTATATTTGGTCATTTCATTAAATATTCGCACCTCGCTCGCCTTATTCATACGATCAAAAAGAAAATTGAAAATTTTTTCCGTTCATACGAAGGAACTGCATCTGTGCATATTCATTATTTCCGCATTCAAACGAACAACTTCTAACGAATAATGGACGACAAAATTCCATCGTTATCTGCGAGATTAAAGTTATACACTATTTATTTATGCTCGTCCGTACCTGCCAAAGTACTCGAGTATAACGGGTATCGACAGTCTAAATCGGGTGCATGCGCACTCTTCGAAATTTGAGTGCGAGTGACCTCAGAATCGAGAGAACTCCCGCGCGCAGCTCGGGTGCAGTCGCACCTTCGCTTTGGTACAGCGAATATCTTCTGACGTCTTCAATTCTGCATTTATGCAAAATCAATTAGTAAATTAATTCATTAAATAAAAAAAAGACATTTTAAGACGAGACAAAAAATCAATTTCCTGAAATAAGTTTTAAAAATTTTATCAAGGAAAAACTAATAAATTATGATGACGTAAGACTTCTCCGAAAGTTAGGGAGGACCTAATCTTCGCCTACGAGAACACGTTACTCGGCAATGAAGAAACCGGAAGTAGTCCAAATCAATTGTAACCAGAGGCACTTTGGCATTTAGAACGATTGCGACCTTCCGCATACCGATATAAAATGTAAAAAGGTACGAAAGGTAATTTTCCAAATTTCCATCTTCCTCTTTGGATACAAAGTGTACTTAACAAAATTTCAATGGTTGTGGGAGGAAGACCCGATACTCATTCTTAACCGATGAGTGGTTCAATACGATATTTTTCGTATGTCTGCGACAATCCCAATTATTTACGAAATGTTTTGGTGACTAAGAACTACTTATTTTTATTTGGCCTTTTTTACAATAGTTGCTTGGAAGCCAAAATACACAGCTTCTCGGTCATAATTTAAGTAAAATTAGTGTAAGGCGAAATGGGGCTAGAAAGGTCAATTCATTATTTACTAACTGTGATTTTGGCGTATTTACTTAGAAAATACTCATTTACCATAATAGCCATATAAATACTGAAGTCAACCATACAAAATTATTATTATTAATCAGTAAGTGGTAAAATGTCCTGTATACTATTCGAGATTTAATTTCAAGCTTTAAAATAGGGCCTAGGCGATTTTATATATATACTAGTGGAACGACCTGGCGTTGCCGGGGTGGATGTTGAACGCTATTATATACAATCTAAAGTTGGGTGTACTTATATATATATATATATATATAATATATATATGCCCGGTTAGGTCAACTGAATGCCATTAGGTTAATTAAATGTTCGGTTAGGTCAACTAAATGCCAATTAGATTAACTGAATACCCGGGTAGGTTAAATGAATGGACGGTTAGGTTAATTGTACGCCCTTGACGATTGGTTAGGTTAAGTCGTGATATTTTCGTTAGTTTTAATCTAATCGGGCATTCAGTTGACCTAACCAGGCATTTAATTAACCTAATCGGCATTCAGTTGACCTAACCGGGCACTCAATTAACCAATCGTCAACTGTACGCCCTTAACGATTGGTTAAGTCGTGATATTTTCGTTAGCTTTGACGAAAATATCACGACTCAACCTAACCAATCTTCAAGAGTGTACAATTAACCTAAGCGGGCATTCAATTAACCTACCCGGGTATTCAATTAATCTAATCGGGCATTCAATTAATCTAATCGGACATTCAGTTGACCTTACCGGGCATTTAATTAACCTAATCGGCATTCAATTGACCTAATCGGACATATACTGTATATATATATATATATATATTATATATATGATGAATTTCACAATTAAACACGTGAAATGAATGAATGTGCAAACCCACAAGGAAAAAAAAACAATTCCAAGGCCTTTCGTGTATTCAGAGCTACATCTCGTCAGGGAATGGAGAGAGAAGGCAAGATGCCCATAAATATATACAACGTAGCGGAAACCAAAACAATTAGCACATACTTAACAAGAGTTAATGAGAGGCAAAAGGAATTTTAACAAGATGTCAATTTTATACATTCCCGCACTGTTACTGAAATTGTTTTTAAAATGGATAAATGCACATTCTAGAATATTTCTTTCTATTATATATCTGTTTTCAACAAGCGTTTTAGAACTATCCCACTTGATGCTATGATTACATCTATACATATGGTTAAACAAAGCATTGGAATTATTAGCTGTTCTATTTATGCTGTTTTACCCAAATATCTAACGTTTTAGCCATTTGGCCTATATATACTGAGTTACATTGTGTACATCCGATCGAATACACACAACCAACAACATTATCAGGGCTATTCTTTATTAGGCGTGATTTAACAGTATTATTATACTTAAAGACCACATTAATGCCAAGTGCTTTAAGTAAAGTTGGAAGATATTGAAAATTAACATGGAAAGGTAGGCTAAGGATATTTTTACGCTCAAATTCCTTTACATTTACGTTATTATAATACCTATTCTTGGCTTTCCTGAGACAGTTATCTAAAAATGAAATAGGATAACATAATTTAGTACCAATATTCATGATATTGCATAACTCGGAATCTAAAAATTCAGGACTGACAACTCTCAATGCTCTAAGAAACATAGCAGAGAAAATAGAGGATTTAATCGAGGGATGATGGTCAGAATAGAAATGCACATAAGAGTTATTATTAGTAGGCTTGCGATAGACTTCAAATTTGAACTGATTAGAGCATCTCCAAATTTTTAGATCCAGAAAAGATAGGCTTCCATCATTTTCTTTTTCAACTGTGAACTTAATAGATGGGACTAAATTGTTGAGCCTACCAAGAAATAAGTCAACATCCAAATTATTAGGCCAAAGTCATAAAATATCATCTATATACCTGTACCAAACCAGGTTAAAATTAACAGTCGTAGGCAAAATTGTACATTAAAAAAATTCCATATATAAATTAGCTAGTACAAGTGAAAGGGGATTTCCCATCGCCAATCCAAACGACATAGCATAAAACTTATTTTCAAACTGAAATTTACAATCTTTGACACAAAGCTTAATTAACTCAATAAGAGTGTTGTGTTGAACAGGGAAAGAATATTCAGAGATCTTATCTTTTAAAAAATCAAATAGGTCATCAACAGGAACTTTTGTGAATGAGCATACATCAAAGCTTACCAATTTGAAATTAGGGTCATTAGGAAACTTCATTTTGTCACTAAGATCCATGCTATTTACAATATGTGACTTAGAAATAGAGCCAACTAACGGCGTTAATAAACTAACTAACCATTTAGATAGCTTATAGGTTACGGAGCCTACTGAGCTAACAATAGGCCTCATGGGATTATTAACTTTGTTTGTTTTTACTGAGCCGTACAGATATGGTAGTGACGGATTGATACTAAGAAACTGCTGCGAAAACCCATTATAGTTATTTTTTAATATTTCTCTGAATTTTCTGTTAAACATTTTGTTAACATCTTCCAGTGGGTCTCTATTTGGAGGTTTGTACGTGTCACGATCACTCAATAACGTATTCATCTTTTCAACATAACTGTTTTTGTCCATGATAACGATCACAGGAGATTTGTCCGCTTTAGTAATATGCAATGAATCATTATTTTTGAAGTGTTTTTAGGGCTTTTTCAAACTTCAAAGGATAATTTGATTCATACCTCGTATTAAAAGCACTATACACAAAACCTTTGGCTAAAGTCACCTCACTTTCGGATATATTACGATGTTTTTCAAAATTGAGAAAAGACTTAGCAATCAGTAAACTGCTGGGCTTTTTTGGGACAGAGAATCCTAACCCAAAACCCAACGCACATTTCGTATTGAAGTCTAGCTCATAGGACGACAAGTTAACAATATTACTAAAATCACTTTTTTTAGTCCAGTAACGATTACGAATTAAATCCTCCAGTTTATTGTTTAATTTTTTGTTCTAAGTTCTGCATCTTCTACGTAAGTAGTTGTAAATATCGTCCCGAAGTGTACTTCTCCACACACGAGGGCCACTCAATATATTTTCCCTCACCTTTTTTTTTTTTCTTTCCAAGTTTCCTTGTAAGTTCCAGAAATTTTGTTTTTATTTTTCCACATAGTCTCCATCCTTTTCTCCACCTCGAAACAAGGGCCTTTATTCCTTGCTGGTAAAAGTCCGCTGGGTTCCGCTCGAGCCACCTCTTACATCCTGAACAACCTCATCGTCACTCTGAAACTTTCTTCCACCAATAGCATCCTTCATTGGCCCAAACCAATGGAAGTCTGAAGGTGCCAGATCCGGGCTGTATGGAGGGTGGGGTAACACAGTCAAGCGCATTTTTGTGATGGCCTCTCTTGTTTGCAAACTGTTGTGTGATCTTGCGTTATCGTGCAAAAGAAGAACGTCTTCCAGTTTTCTCTCCGGTCGAACTCGCTTTATACGTCTCTGGAGTCTTTGTAGGGTAGCAATATATGCCTCTGAGTTGATTGTTTGTCCTTTCTTCATAATATCGTAGAAATGATTCTAGAAGAGGCTTCTCAGCCTGTAGATCTAGTTCTGGATTTTTGTCGTGTGGTCGTACAATAGGTCCTGTGCACTCCAGTGTGTATCCAGAAGTTTTTCGAACGCTATTATCTCTGGTGCATTGACGATATGCTCTGGTATACTGCTCCAAATGTCAACAACTCGCTGCGTGAACGAATTTTTTCTGATATTTCGTGAGGCTCCACCAGAATCACCCCTTTCATGTCCCAGATGATGGTGGCCATAACCTTTCTTGCAGAGGGAGCCATTTTGAACTTTTTCTTGCGTGGGGAGTTTGTGTGATACCACTCCATGGATTAGCAGTTTGTTTTAGGTTCAAAGTGGTGTACCCAAGTCTCATCCCCAGTCACAATTCGTGAAAGGAAGTCATCCCCTCCTGTCTCGTATCGAACCAACGACTCAGAAGCAATTTCTTTTCTTTGGGCTTTGTGATCTTCAGTCAGTTCGCGAGGAACAAACCGTGAACACAGTTTTGAGTATCCCAGTTGCTGAATTATCGTATTCACATTTCCTTCACTAATTCCTAGCTCCAGTGATAGCTCCTTGTATGTGACGCGCCGATTCGATCGAATGATGCTGTTAGCAACACGTTGCACAGTGAGAGATGTCACAGCCGATGCCGGGCGACTGCTACGTGGCTCATCATCGAGGCTGGCTCTCCCTCTCTCCGATGATCTCGCACGTTTAGACCAGCGTCCAACTGTGCTACGATCAACAGCAGCATCTCCGTAAACGTTTTGTAGACTTTTGTGACAGAGATGGGCAGTATTTAAATACACTTGTATTTATAAATACTTTTTTCGGTGTATTTAAATACTTCGAAAGAGTATTTGTTATTTGAAAATACATATTTTTAAATACATTTCGCAAATACATTTCTTAGCCTCAATTGTCAGATAACAATTTGCGCCCTGAAACAAAATACAAAATCTTTCTAATCATCTAAGCCACCTGATCCAATCGTTACTAGATGGGCCAGTTGGTTGAATGCAGCGTTTTATTACGCAAAGCATTTTCAAAAAGTAAGACAGATTGTGGAAGGATTCGAGGGCAACGGGATCCTCGTTAAAAGAGCGAAAGCTGGCATCAAATCAGATGGGTTAGGTTTTCAGCTCTTACAGTTGCGAGAACAGTACTCTTCATTATGTTCTCTTTTAGAAAAAATGGAGAGCACAGCTTTTACTATCAAAGAAGCATACGAAGCGGTCAATACCATATACAGGGCGTCCCAAAAAAATGTATACACACTTTAACAGCTGATAGCTCAATTGATGTTTCTTTCTTTCCAAGTTAAACCCATTAGAATTAATAATGGCAGTCAGACTAAGCTTTGAACAAAGGAAATTCATTCTAAAATGCTACTGGAAGTGTGAAAACGCAGTTGAAGTGCAAAGACAGTTTAGGAGGGAGTTTCAAACAGATCCACCAACGCGACTTACCATCACTCGAATTAGAGATAAGTTTGAAGCCGATGGAACTGTTCAGAATGTCCACAAGAAGCGTTCCGGAAGACCACGGACATCGACAAGCCCCACAAAGCAAGAAAGAGTACTGGAAACGTATCACCAAAGTCCAAGAAAATCTGTGCGGCAAGCGAGTCGTGAGGTAGGAATTTCAGAATCGTCTGTCCAACGCATTTTGAAGCGCTGTCAATGGAAAAGTTACATTCCAAGATTAGTCCATGCTATTAATGAAGATGATCCGGACCGAAGAGTGGAGTATTGCGAGTGGTACTTGGCACGATGTGGATGTGGATTGGACGAAGGGGTTTCGTAGAATACCCTCCGCGTTCACCAGACCTCACACCACTAGACTTTTTTTTATGGGGATACTTAAAAGACAAAGTCTACGCTATAAAACCTGCAACAGTCGCTGAATTGAGAGCAGCCATTGAACGAGAATGCACACAAATACCAAACGAAATGTTTCGTGATGTTTGCGATTCCATTGCTTCGCGTTATCAGCAGTGCCTGGACCAGAACGGACGTCAGTTTGAAAACAGGCGTTGACAAAACAATTAAATAATGTCTGTAGATTCTATTACATTTTGAAAATGAAATGTATTTTAATAAACACTGCCTTTAAAAGTATTTAAAGTGTGTATAAATTTTTTGGGACGCCCTGTATTTTGGAGATTATGATAACAAAAAAACTATATAAAAAAGCGTTTGCAAACAAATGATATCAAGGATATAATTTTGATGACTAGGAATGCTATATTAGGGTGTGTCGAATTTTTCAACTTTCAAATTCCAAATATGAGGGGTGCTAAAAAGTTGCAGCATGACTTAGGAATTCTAAAGATATTTTTGTTAATTTAATATAATTTAGTTTTCTCGGTAAGAAGCTACATAAAAATAGTGACTTTTTTTACTTTTTTGTGGAATTATATAATATTATTATATTAATAATTATATATGCTGTATAGTGTATATATAATGCACTGCTGTTTTTGCTTATTTCACAGGTTGAAACATATTCATCAGTGTGCTGAAGATTACTTGTCCGTCAGTGCTACCATCCTAACCAGTGGGAATTGACCTACAATGGCTTCTAAAAGGAGGACAAGACTGGGGACATTCACATACATGAGCAACCTAATTGGAACTGGTAGAGAGTTGTTGCCCTCTGAACTCCCAACTCTGCTAAGAGAACAAAGTGGTGAGGATGTGAGAAACTACCCAGCAGCCAGTCTTGCAAAGGACATTTACCCTAAAGTGCTTGAAAAGTGGGAACGAGCAAACAGTTCTTTTGTAGCCCCCGTTGTAAATTCACGAGTCACAATCTTAAACAAGATCCAAGAGAGCTGGGAGCAGGCCAAAAACATATCTCTTGGGAGAGGAAAGCTACATGTCAAAGAGGTTTTCATTGCAAAACTTGACAAGCTTTTTGACATCCTCAGTTGCAAGTGTAAAATTGTTCTCTGCTCTGAATTTGGCTGCCTCGCAGATGCTGGTTGCAAAAACGAAACTCACATTAACTGTACATGCCCTAGGGAGATGAAGATTCCTGTGAAGGAACTTGCTTTCATTAAAGGTCAGAGAGACAAGTCTGGTTCTATTGGACCACATCAGATTGGCTTGCCAGATCAACCTGAGCACAACAGACAAGTCAAAAAAAGCAAGAGACGAAAGAAGACGAAAGAAGAAGGCTTGCTGAATATAAGCAGACAAGTAAGCAGGATGTTTCAATGCCATCAAATGAAATAATTTTCTCTGATGATGAAAATGAAGAACAAATAGCTAATGCTCAAGATGGAAAGGATGGAAGTTATGAAGTGACATTAGAAATACCAAGCACGTCTTCAACTTCCAATAAAAAGCCAGAGTACAACACATTAGAAATACCTAATGTTGCTATGCATAGCATCAGATATGGTGTTGGCCTGCGTGCCACAGCTGCCATCACCACTGCTGCCTTTATGGATGCTGGCTTGATCACTGAAGACAAGAGACTTGTAGTTGATCACAATAAAGTCAAGAGGGCCCAAGAAAAAGTTATGAGATCCCTGGATCAGGAATTTGATGATCTTTGTAAGAAGGGTGAAATTGACTGCATCTTCTTTGACGGCAGTCAAGATACAACTAAAGTTATGCTGAAAGCAGACAATTCAGATCGTCAGTTCCCCAGCATCATCAAAGAAGAGCATTATTCTGTGTGCAGTGAGCCAGGTGGAAGATATCTCTACCACTTCACTCCTGAGAAAGGCTCAACGAGAAAAAAACCTGCTGAAGTTATTGCTGATAATCTTGTAGATTTCATGAAGAAGAAGGGCATTGATAAAAGCCTGCAGGCCATTGGAGGTGATTCTACAAATGTTAACACTGGCTGGGAGGGTGGTTCCATGCATTGGGTAGAGGTCAAGCTTTGCCGTAAGCTGATCTGGTTGGTTTGTGCCCTCCACACTAACGAGTTACCCCTGCGACACTTGATCACAGCACTGGATGGGAAGACCTTGTCTAACAACAAGTGGACAGGTAACATTGGCAAGATGCTAGACACTGCAACCGAACTTGAAATTGATCCTTCATTCACCAAACTCTCAATTGGAGAGCCTCTTACTTCACTGAGTGACAATGTCGTAAAGGATCTCTCTACTGATCAAGCGTATGGGTATAGGATCACACAGGCCATAAGGACAGGAGAACTTCCCACAGATCTGGCCCTTCTTGAAATTGGTCCAGTGAGCCATTCAAGGTGGTTGACAACAGCAAACAGGCTTTGTCGCATATGGGTTTCAAAACATGGCCTTAAAGGCAAAACCCTCAACAACTTAAGACTGATAGTGGAATACATTGTTGGTGTGTACTACCCCTGTTGGTTCAACATCAAAGTAAAACACTCTTGGGTGGAAGGCCCACGCCACATCTTGTTTCAGCTGCGGCTAGTTAGGCTGCAAAAGAAGGCTGTAGTGGATGCTGTTTTGCCAACCATCAAGCGCTCAGCATGGTATGCATTCAGCGAAATGATAATCCAGACACTCTTGTGCTCAGATGACAGTGAGGAGAGGAGAGCTGGTGTCCAAAAGATTGTTGACATGAGGGGTAGAGATGATGACACACTTGGAGATCTTTCTGTACGTCCCAGGAAGACACCTTCCATCAACCCCAGTGCTTCTTCCGTGTTGGAGCTGACAGACTGGTCTGACGGGGTATTTGAACCTCCTTTGACATGTAAACTGACTACAGCGGAAGTAAAGAAGTTCTTTGACAAACCTATGCAAGTTCCACAGTGGCCCTGTCATGCTCAGTCAATAGAGAGGTGTGTGAAACAAGTCACAGAGGCAGCAGGCAGGGTGTATACACATGAGAAACGTGAGGGCTATATCAGAGGCCAAGAAGCAAGTCGGCGGCTGATGTCCAAGAACGAATCAAAGCAAGACTTGATGAAACTTGTTGTTTAAATATTTTTTTTTACTGATGTCATTACTTTCTAATGTTTTATGATTACACGGATATGTTTTATGATTACATGGATATGTTTTATGCAGAGAAACTAAAATTTTTATAGCATTACCTGACATTTTGAGAAGCTAAAATTAATAAATGTTGTTTTCCGAGAGCAATTTATGTGCTTTTTAATCAAACGTAGATTTACCAAGCTAAGTGTTGAGCAATCACAAAAATAATAGCAGATTTGAATTCTTCACATCCAAAAACATATTTTTAAAACCCCTCAGTGAAGGAATTGGCAAAAATTAATTTTCACCTCCCAAATTGACACACCCTAAATTGCTATATCTCCATCATTATACGTTCTACTAAAATACTGTCAACCTACCTCAGCATCAGTCGAAAGAAGTTTTTCGATTCTTTGAAAACTCCTAGCCAAAGACAGAAACTTCAAATCCGAAAATGTTAAAAACTATATTGGGGTGTTATACAGGGTGTCCCATAAGTCCGGCATCATAGGAGAAATTCATATTTTTCTATTTCTACAAACCATAATTCATATTTTTCTCTTTCTACAGGCCATAATGTCTGTGAGCAAGGAAGAACGAATCCAGATAATTCTACTCATAGGAAATCGGAGTCAAAGAGACTTTGCAACAAGTCTGCTAACACAAGTCTGTGTTATTGGCTCGCGGTCTGGATGCAATCTGTTAAATTCAGCAGCGGCCTCTCTCTGACTCCGATTTCCTATGAGTAGAATTATCTGGATTCGTTCTTCCTTGCTCACAGACATTATGGCCTGTAGAAAGAGAAAAATATGAATTATCGTTTGTAGAAATAGAAAAATATGAATTTCTCCTATGATGCCGAACTTATGGGACACCCTGTATAATGCAGATGTGGAATAATTGTGTTTAAAGATTTTAACTGACTGCATGTGGAGTGTTATCACTAAAATTACACAACTAATAGTTTGTAATCACGAAAATTGCTTTACAATAAGTCAAATTAGACAATTTAATGCTACATATTTATTAGGTCAATAAAGTCAATTTTGGACGAAAATAGTCAATTTTGTTTTTGTTTTTAGGTCAATAAAAAATTGCCCTGCTTATGAGTTATGCATACATGTTTATAAGGTCTAATAGATGATAATATCAATAAACTAATGTTACCAAGAGAGAGGTTTTAGAAAAAATTCTGGCATGATATAGTTGGATAAGTATTTAAAAATGTATTTGAAATGTATTTAAATACATTTTTGATGTAATGTATTTAGTATTTAAATACATTTTGAAAATATGTAATGTATTTGGTATTTAAATACTTTTTTAAGGAAGTAATGTATTTAATATTTAATTACATTTAAAGTATTTTGTGCCCATCTCTGGTTTGTGAATATTTCCAACTGCTTACTTCTCTGCGTTTAAGAACTCGATAACAGCTCTCTGTTTACGACGCACATCACTGTCAGACGCCAATTTCAAAACTGCGTTAACCATCGTTTTTAACAAGGAGGGGAGGTTCAAACTGGCAAAATCCGGTTATGTAAAGCGCAGAAAGTTCAAACTTACGGCCCAAAAGACATTTCAGCCCCGTGGTCTATTATTTAGCTAAGAAAAAAAGAGTGGGACAAAATATATTGAGTGCCCCAAGTACATATATATTAGCACAGTCACCTTTACGTCTCGCTGTCCTGTCCGCTCTAGATTTTGCGCACTTCTTGGAACTTTATTAATAATCGGGATAGTATAATTGTCAGAGACTTTAACTTCCCTAACATTAATTACGAGACTTTTACTGGTAATAATGAGGATTCGAGATTGATTGAGTTCATGGAAGATAATTTTTTACGACAGATTGTTACCGAACCAACGCGCGGTGACAATATTTTAGACGTGGTGATGACGAACGACGAAAATATAGTTTAAGGTTTAGAAGTAGGTGAGAGTGTGGGATGTAGTGATCAAATTATTAGGTTTAAGCTATTGACAGAAAACACTAAGGATAGTAACGTAATAGAAGTCCCTGATTTTCGCAGGGCCAATTTTGATAGTTTTGCGGACAGGATGAGAGTAGTGGACTGGGATAACTTATTTATAGGTAATGACGCAAATTTTCATTGGGAGGCGTTTAAAGAAAGTTTTTTGAATATCGAAAGGGAGTTTATTCCTCGTAGGCCCAAGCGCGCTAGAATCATGGTAGGCCCAAGTGGTGGATTAGGGGAGTTCATAAACGAAAGTAACAGAGCGTATAGACTTAATAAGCGCAATGGCACAGTAGCTAACTTTAATAGATATATCGAGATTAGACATCAGGTTAAAAGATCAGTTAGGAATGTTAAGCGTAATTTAGAGATACTTATAGCTGCGGATAGTAAACATAATCCAAAAAAGTTTTTTGAATACGTCAATAATCGTAAGCCGATAAAAAATAATATAGGCCCTCTAGTGGACACCAACGGCGCTTTGGCTTCCGACGCTCAGGCGATGACGGGTATTTTTAATAACTTTTTTGCGACAGTTTTTACCGTAGAAGACGTAAATAATGTCCTCGATGTGAACGATATCGTTCCATTTAGTAGGGAGACTATTTTGAATGAGATAACAGTTTACGAGGGTGAGATTGCGCGCTTTATCTTAGACATCTGAAAGATTTGAAAGACGTTATCGTAGGCCCCTTAACGAAGATTTTTAATCAATCACTGGAAGCGGGGATTATTCCTGAAGACTTCAAATTAGCTAACGTTACACCCATTTTTAAAAAAGGCGACCGCACAGTAGCTAGCAATTATAAGCCCATTAGCTTAACGTCAATTGTCGGTAAACTTTTGGAATCCGTAGTTAGGGATCGCATCATCGATCACTTAGAAAGTCGCGATTTGATTAATAGTAGTCAGCATGGGTTTCGACGCCATAGATCTTGTTTAACTAATTTGTTAGAATTTTATAACGAAATAGTGCGCGAATACGATAGGCATAGAGCGGCTGACGTTATTTATATAGACTTTAAAAAAGCGTTCGATACAGTTCCCCATAGAAGATTAATTGCGAAGGTTAAAGCGCACGGTATACGCGGTCAGGTAGCTAAATGGTTAGAGGAATGGCTTCATGCTAGAAAACAGAGGGTCGTTGTTAATGCTAGTGAATCGGGGTGGTTGGATGTAGGTAGCGGTGTCCCACAGAGTTCAGTGTTAGGCTCATTGCTATTCGTAATCTACATTAACGACATAGATGTAGGCTTGACCAGTAACGTGTCAAAATTCGCGGACGATACTATAATAGGCGGTAAAGTTGTTAACGTGGATGATAGAAATAGGCTCCAAGACGATGTAAATAGGATTATGGAGTGGACGAATAAGTGGCAGATGCAATTTAACAGAGACAAATGTAAAATTTTGCATATATGTTGTTAATGCTAGTGAATCGGGGTGGTTGGATGTAGGTAGCGGTGTCCCACAGAGTTCAGTGTTAGGCTCATTGCTATTCGTAATCTACATTAACGACATAGATGTAGGCTTGACCAGTAACGTGTCAAAATTCGCGGACGATACTATAATAGGCGGTAAAGTTGTTAACGTGGATGATAGAAATAGGCTCCAAGACGATGTAAATAGGATTATGGAGTGGACGAATAAGTGGCAGATGCAATTTAACATAGACAAATGTAAAATTTTGCATATATGTTCACGTAACAATAATTACACGTACACCATGGACAATAGACGGTTAGCGAGCGTTGACGAGGAAGTAGATTTAGGCGTACGCGTATCTAAGGATTTAAAAGTTAGGAACCAGTGCCTGGAGTCTTGCGCAAAAGCTAATACAATGTTAGGCTTCATAGCGCGTAATTTCGAATTTAAATCGAAGAACATTATATTGCCCCTTTACAAGTCCCTAGTCAGGCCTCATTTAGAATATGCCGTTCAGTTTTGGTGCCCGTATTTGCGTGAGGATATTCATAGGTTGGAAAGGGTTAAGCGTTGCGCCATGAAACTAATTCCGTCATTGCGCAACAAGTCTTACAAAGATAGGATTAAAGAGTTAAGACTTACATTCACTTGAAACTAGGAGATTAAGGGGGGAGCTTATAGAAGTTTTCAAATCGTAAATAAAATCGATAACGTAAATTTTGACAAACTGTTCACTTTCGATTACAGCAATACTCGTAATAACGGACTTAAGTTGCGTGGCAGACGCTTCATTACTAACATTGCTAAAAAAAAAATTTACGTTTAAAGTAATTGATAAAAGGAAAAATCTTCCCGCGTCTGTCGTAAACTCTACCGGCGTTAATATGTTTAAGAACCGTTTAGATAGGCATTTTAAAAATATTAACGTTGTTTAAAATAATAAAACAATTAGCAACAGGAGCTCTAGGGGTGATGGTCGAAGATGAGTCTGTTGACGATTAATGCCAGCTTGTGACATGCCGGCGTGTGATGCCAGCAATAAAATTATTAAAAAAAATAAAAAAAAGTAAATTAAAAAATTAGACTAACGCGAACGTAGATGTAGCTCGTAGCGTAAACTAACCCACTTTTTGTTATACCCTACCTACTTTTTTTTTTTTTAAATCCTCTCTTTACTTGCATGTCTGTCATGGTATGACAGTGAGTTAAGACTGTTTGCATGGTTTGTAAGCGTTCTTATTTTACTTCTTTTCATCTTTCACCCCATTCCTATTCTCTTCGACTATTTTTCCGACTTGTCGGCAGTGGCTGGCGGATGATGATGGGGAGTCTCTCTCTTTCTCTGAATTAATTTTAACCCACGAATGATACGTTTTGCTACTTACTTAACCCCTTATTCTCCTTTTCTAACCCACTACTCTTTCCTTTCTCTCGGGCTAACCTTAGAGTGGATCTTAGGGTCTTTGTTAGCCTTAGCTTCTGTAGATCTGTAGAATACAATGTTCGCAGTTTTCACAATTTTCTTGGCAATCGTCAAGACGAGTTTCTGTGCGGCATACGATGTCCGCCCTTGTTTCGTCCATAAATCCTTTCAGGTATAATAATTATCGGGTTTGTTTAACCTCCTTCGCAACATCTAAGGTCATATGACGGAGGGGACCTACAGCTTTACGTGGGACCCGAACCACGGGTCGCTACATAGTTTGGACCCATGGGACGGTCTCCCATCCAATTACTACCCAGACCCAATGTCGCTTATCTTCGCTGATCAACGGGAACCGGTGTTACGACATTGGCTACCACGTAGCCCCTTTTCAGGTAGGAAACTTTGTTGAGTGATTGGTTTAATCTTAGTCCTTGAATATTAGGCAGGACAATATTTATGTTCTTTGTTTTTCATTGCCCCCTTGTGCATTTCAAGTTCGTTTTCCTTCGGTTTCGCTTGTTTCGTTGCCCTATGATCCTCTGAGAGAGATCCGTTTCCGCCTACCTGTTCTGGTAGCTTCTTGCCCGGAAGCGGTTTGGCTCGGGGGTTTCCAGCTGTGTCAACTGCATGCGTTGTATGACAAAGGACTTTTACGTCTAAGATAGAGGAAACGAAAGGTGAAGACTACTGGTCTCGACTACAATCCCTGAAACTCTCCTCTCTCGAAAGAAGGCGCGAGCGATACACAATAATATACATATGGAAAATACTTGAGGGCTTTGTCCCTAACCTTAGAAATGAAATAGAAACAAAATAGAATGAGAGAAGAGGCAAATTTTGTACTGTTCCAGCTGCAGTTGGACAGGGGTGGCCATGAAAACGAGGATGAAAAATACCCTCGGAATATGAAGCCCAAATCTTTTCAATGCCTTACCAAAATAAGTGAGGAACCTCCAACAACACACCGTCCTGAATAACTTCAAGAACCAGCTGGACAGATTCCTGTGCAAAGTCCCTGACCTGCAATGCGTGACTGGCTACGAGGGCAGGAGGAGATCAGACGGCAATTCCCCCCTTCACCAAATTCTGAAAATGAGGCGGGATGCTGCAGAGCGGTCGACCGCAGGTCGGTCCTAAGCGGTCGTTCAAACTCACAAAGTAAGTAATACAGTATATACGGCGTCGTGAATACGAGGGGGCGAACTCACCATATTGGTGATTTTGTGATTGTCCCACAAATGAATAGTTCAACCCTGACCCCATCCATAGCGAAATTTGTGTAGCCAAATACCCCCTCGTACTCTCAAAATGTAGTTATTTTCAATGCGTGTATTTGCGCTTTGTGCCCCTCGTACACAATACATTGTCACAAAATTTAAACGCGTCTATCTCAAAACTGGTTTGGCGAGTTCGCCCCCGCCTCATACTCGCAACGCTTCAAATACTGTATATATCATTCAGTGATTTGCAATAGTTATGATACGTTGAAAATATTTTTATCATCAAGCCATTAAATTTGTATTTAAAGGCTATCTTGCATAATATTTACATATCCCCCACCCACTAATACATATGGAAAATACTCGAAAGATATGTTCCAAACTTTCGAAATGAAATAGAAACACAATGGAAGGAGAAAAGAAGTAGATTCTATATTGTCCAGCTGTGGTGGGACAAGGAGACATGAAAACGAAAATGGAAGATCCTCTCAGAATACGAGGCCCAAAACTCTTTAACGCGCTGCCACCGAAACATCTGAGGAATCTCCAGCACACCAACTCGCAGTTTCTCTTGCAAATCCCCTAACTAGCCACGCGTAGCTGACTACGAGGGAAGGATGAAAGTAAAAACAACTCTCCTCCAACAAATCCCGCAAATGAAGCGGAATGTTGCAAAGGCGTCGACCGCGGGTCGATCCTGAACCGTCGTTCGAAGCCAACAGAAAAGCAAAACATTCAGTTCACACTGGAAACAAAGATTGAGAGATACCCTTCGTACGTGTGTTTATTAAAAGCTCGTTTTCAAATAAATCTTTATTTATTGCTTTCAGGTAAAAAGTACACTTACTGCGGACACATTCCACCAAATGGGAGTCCCGATTACAATGTTTCTGAAATCATTTACGATTTGCAAACCTCAACGTTTTGATCAAGAAACAAACTACAATACATAAGATTCTTTTGTCACGCTGTTACCAATTAAATGATATTAATAAGTGGTTACAGTTCGACAAAACTGCGTGTACGTGTTTTCCATTTTGACCGGATTTCGGGTTATTTGTATAACCAATACCTCGGAGGAAACTAATAGCACGCTTTTTTTTTTTTGGATTAAAACTTTAACGCGGTGAAATTCGAAAAAATAATCATTGTATAAAGTAAAAAACCAGTTCTTTTAAAGGTTTTAATAGAACTTCAAATGCATTAACGAAACCATAAGGGATTAATTATTTTAAAAAAATAAAAAATATTACTCCTCCGAATTATTTATTCACTATTAAATTATCACGGTAATAAATAAATAAATAAATACCGGTGCCTACACAAAAATAGTGAACTGAACTGTACTCTCAGATAGCAACAGACACTCGTTTCTATGTCCAACAGATATCAACTTCCAAAAAAAATGACATCGAGAAGTAATGTACGGTACATTAGGCCGGGTCGAAATTTTATGTTGAAAAGGTACATATTGTGAGAGGTTTGAATAGAACACAGGAACCGCCTCATAAATTGTTTTCGATGTTTAAAGCGCAATTTTTCACTTTTTGACCTATATTGAAGAATATTCCATTTATACGAGACTTAGTCCACATCCAGGTTTTTTGATGACATAAATCTTTATTAACGTATAATATGTTAGGAAAATTAATTAAGTACAACAATATATTCAGAAGAAAAAATTAGAGGCATAAGAAATGTGCTAAAATTCAATTCAATTTTATTTCATATCTTTCTTACTCATTCCATTGGGCCTTCCATTCAAACTTGGGCAGTTTTCGCCTTGATTCTAATGAGTTTAAGATAAACGTTTGACGGTTGTCATATCCTATTCTTTCCTGACATGCCTTTGTTACTAGGTTCACTGCCCTTTCCACACTTTGACTGTGGCATGGAAAAGAAGCTATCTCCAATGGTTTACATCGAGCCTGTAGTAGCTCATCGTCGCTAAAATTGTTTAGCAGCGGTGGAGGAGTAATGATCTCTTTTTGCCACTCGATCATCTCGATGACTTTCTGAATAGCTTGCTCCCTAATTTCTAGTCTCTTGTCAGTTACCATTGATATGAGTATATTTTCTGGGTGGGCAAAGTAGGGGTTATTCTTTAATACTGGTTCGATGACTGATCTATGTTGTTCATCTAAATTTCGAAGCAAGCACATTAAATGCCAAAAGTTATATGCACCATCAGTTGCATTAGGATGAGATTTTATCCAAAACCAACCTGGAGCATAGAACTGCACAATAATCTAGACTATATCTTGAAGGTTTTTATCGAGATTTGGCGTTGAGATATATAATCGAAGGACCCTGTTGACTAGAGTTAGCCAGCGAGCATGGTGAATGGTACCTGGGGATCGAGTGGACAGATCTTGAGAAGTGTCTCCAGTTTGCACTGCCAGACACATATCATAGAGATATCTTTGATCACTGCTTAGTTCCTTCACAACATTTGCTGGAATTTCTTTAATGTTTCCCTTTACGCGAGAATATTTGACTATCTCCAATTTTGTTAAATGTCTTTTCAGTTTATTCCCAACTGAACCCACAAAAGTATTTGGACCTATTGTTTTACCATCAATGGCTTTGTAGACGTGCATAAAAGGCAGCTCATTCAAATGCAAGAGGCAGACCAACCACTGCACTGGTCTGTTAACCCTCTATGGACAGAATTTTCTGTAGGGTTAAGTTATAAATGCGTGTATATGAAAGGTTAGAAATTTGTAACAGTTGTCCATATAGGGTTAAGATGAATTTCAACCAGTTTTATGGCTCCACTAATTTTTCCTGTATTTACAGGAGTACTATCACACAGTAAAGCTTTGATAGTATCTGTGCTGTTCGAGTCTGTAATAATAGTTATCAACTCTTCTGCTATGCAGCGAGCAGTTCCATTATCTGGTGTGACATGGTCAACATAGATGCTTCCAGGTTCTTTCACAATAACATAGTGTTGTTCTTTTATCTTTCCACTTTTAGTTAAGGTGTTATCTTTCCTTCCATCAAATCCAAGGCGCACACTCCATCTTCAGAATTTCAGATTTAGACCTAAAAGTATTTGTTTCACCCATGCGAGTTCTTTCTCTTTCTAATTTCTTTCTATCAAGCGTGTTGTTGTGGTTAAGGAACCCTATATCTTTTAAAGCTGCATTGACTATTGCAGCTTACACGATAACGATCTGCTGTTAATACTAGGTTTTTATAAGAGTGCCTGTTCTGAATATTCTCAGTTGATGGTTTTGTGCTTCTTGGGCTCCTGCTAAAGATCTCTTCTTTGTTCAACTAGCTATGCGATCAATTGGTCCTAACTGATTTTTTCTTTGTTTTTGACCCACAAAAGACTCCCATTCTGCCATTGGTATTTTATCCTTCCACCTGCAAGATTTCCTATCAATTCCATTATCATAGCATTCACAAGAAGATATATCAAACATTTCATCATACTGAGCTACTTTTAAGGCAAAACTTTCATTTCTTCGATGTAACGGCACCTTGTTAAATTTTGAGGCTTCTTCTATTAGTTGTCTGATTTTAAAATAGATACCTTTGGAGTTAATCGTAGGAAAATAAAATTTCATCCAAATGTCTTTAATATCTTTTACAACAACCCTGTAACAATCATTAGCAGTTGTGATCCTTTTTATTTAGCTTCTTCACGACGGCGCACAAAAAGGTAGTGTCTCACAACATCTGCTTTTGAAGAAGTCACGGCTACTGGGAATTCCGTAGGATAACCAAAGGCTGCATTTGAGGACTTGCTTTTAGTAGTCATAGTTTATATTCAGAAGTAAAATCAAATTATATGTAATTTATAATAATTCAAATTATAATTAAAGCAAATGCAAATTATTTCTATTTATCTGAAACATAAAAATATCAAGCATTAAACAAACAACTTATCATGTAACATATAACATTAAACATATGCAAATATGAAGGTAAAAAAGGGAGGGGCATGTGATAGGGGTAGTAGGGTAGCACACGCTTGATTTTTTAATATTTTGTTAGTGATAAAAAAAATCTTTTTTAAATTTGATGACAGAAATCAATCCTAAAATTGAAAAAATTAATAAAAAAAGTTAATGTAAAAGTGCAAAAAATTTTTTTATGGTAATCAACAAAAAGGTTTCGATTGTTGAGAATAATTTGAAGGGAAGTGAGCTTAAACAGTTTTTCAAATTCTATGAGTAAATTTAACGATCATATTGAACTAAATAAGGATAACATACAAAAAACTGAGGCAAAAATAGCTAAAATTGCCGATGAACTTCAATCGAAGAGGAATAACTCAAATGATAATTTTACTTTGGTTAGAAACGGTACTAAGCCAAAGACGTCGCGTCGAGTTTTCAGTTTGATTGTCAAAGTCCATTTAATCTATTACAAACCATAGATAAAAAATGAAACGGCTTTGATTGGCGCATTCATTGTGGATTGTGAATTTGGTTTAAGAAATAGAGTAAAGCGAGAGAATACGCATACCAGGTTCTTAGATAGATACGACAGAACGGGAGGTAAGGAATTTAAAGTTAGATAATGCGCAATTTATACGATTTCAGTAGCAGGACGAAGATTTTGTATGTAGCGAATCAAAATAGGTGCTGCGTGTAAAAAGTAGATCTCGTGAATTTTAGCGTGAAATCTGGTGAAGATCAAAAACCGATATGGGGTATGACGCAAAGTAAACAAAAAATTTCCTCCATTCTGCCATGGGATTGAGTGTTGCGCCACAGTTGGAAATGCTGTTTGGGCGCATCATAGGCAGAATCAGTGGAGGCACTGAACGGTTCGTCGGTTTGCCAGTAACTCCAGCTTGGATGAGTGTAGAGGACGGAAGAGCCCACCCACGGACAAGTGAGAAATAGTCAGACAGGAGGAATTCCAAGTGAGTATTGGAGAAAGTTGCGAGCTGGCACGAGTAGAACAATCCATTTCAATTGTTGGTTGCCCAATAAAAGAAAACTAATTTATTTGGAAACTAAGCACAAGGACTTGATGTACAGAAATAAGGTTCATTCATTCATTTAGTGTGGCATTCTAAAAGAAAGTTTCCAATGCATGAAGTGTTAAACAAAGCGTGAATGGACAATACTCACCACTGGAGGTAACAGTGGTATGGCCTGCATGATGATGATGATGAATATAGCGATGAGGGTCGGTCCAATAGTGTGTTTCCAGATCATGGTGATGGGCACAAGTTATATGGCGTATTGCAATTTAATGCGGGTTAATCAGTTTGTCTTCAAAATTTATTTCATGGGTCTGTGTATATTTATTGAGAAACTGTGTACACCTAAAATGGGTAAAATTGCGGGAATACTATTGTTAAGGAAGTTAAGTTAGGTATTTAGTAGTTACTACACCGTAGATGCTAATCATTAATAAGATTTTCCATTGTAACAAATTGGCTCATTTTGGGCCAACTAATTGAGAATTAAATTTCAATGTGGGTGTGTAATCGAGTCATAAGGAAATCATTCCCAAAGTAAAGTTAAAAAGATTGGCAAGCTCGTGTAATATTTGAATCCCGTTAGCATCGAGGCTGTTTTGTTATATAATTTTTTTTTTTATTTGGTGGTCATTAGCCTGGGGTAGCATCGGGAAGTCACATCAGCTTTGTGGGATCACAATTCTAGTTGATTGGAGCAACATAGTAACAAATCTGTGGTAGTCGGCTAAATACCGAAGTTTGATTAAATATTTGAAATACAGATCGAATAACGTCCTAATTTCTGGGATTCTTCCGAGAATTTATGAAAATAATTATAGATTAAGTAAAGAAATTTACTTTACAAAATTAGAAGCGATGCGCGTCCTTGAAGAGGTAGAGTTCGTTAAGTTTTGGTAGGATTTTAACGCGACAGATGCCTTCATTCAAGATGACATACACTTTAATGAAATGGATAATGTGCGAATCGGGAGGATGACTGATAAAAAAGTTAGTAGAATTTACATAGAATGTAGGAAAGATGAAACAGTGTCTTCTCGTTTGGAAAATGTAACTCGTCGATCTCAGGAAAACTTAAACGCGAATAGAGGAACAAATAGTAACGTAAAAAATATTTTAAAAGTAGAAAGAAACATAAGGAATAAGTTAAACGAATTTCACGTTGAAAATTACATCATGGCAGTGAATGAATTGTGGATTTAATAAAAGCGCAGCTAGGTATTTTATAGGCGAATACCATATTAAAAGGTCATAAACTTTTTAACATGGCTAGAAGGAACAAAATGAGAGGTGGTGTACTAACTGTTATATTGTACAGAACGTCTTCGTCTAGTTCAAAAGACAGTTGATACCAGTGACGTTAGATATAATTATTTCGGAAATTAGTACTAATAACTTAAGTCTTTAATTTTGGGGTTGTATATAGGGCTTCCTCACAACATGTAGAATTACGCGTAGAAACGTGTGGTAGTGAATACTCTTATTTTAGTTTCAAGTTAAATGTTAATTTTACCGTCTTGAATTTCGGAATAGTATAAATTCATTTTAAATTAGTTACCCCATTATAATTCAATTGTGAACCACATTAATACTAATTTTATGTATACTATATTATTTTATTGTATGTAAACATAATTAATTATATATCACAATTGTCAGTTAATTATTTATATTCAAATATTTATTTTAATCTAATACCATGTCCATTTTACAAATAAACAATAGAAAACCAAAGGTTATATTTTCCACCTTTGGTACTGTCGCAGTTTCGCCTAACGGACTCAATACGGCTAGTGAGATAATCACTGGTTGGCACTTAACTAGCGGCAGTGCTTATGGCTACATCATCCAGGTTAACCTATACCGGATAGATGCGCTACGGTCCCAAGCCGTAGCTTGCCTAGGCCGACGACGACGAGTAAACCAACAATTGGTGACCCCGGAGCTGGATTACCCTTTTACCCGAATGACTAGGACTAGACTGTAATGTCGTTCGTGCCCATCACCCCTTCACCCGAACGACTAGGACTAGACTGTAACGTCGTTCGTGCCCACCACCCCTTCACCCGAGCGACTAGGACCAGACTGTAACGTCGTTCGTGCCCATCACCCCCTTCACCCGAGCGACTAGGACCAGACTGTAATGTCGCTCGTGCCCTCTGCCCCTCACCCCTGCCCGTGCGCTCTATGCCTGCGCTCGTCTCAACCTCCACTCCTTCGTTGGTAACTTGTCGTCTTGCTTGTACGTCAGCAAGCATAGAAGATGCCAGACGACGCTGGTGCCATCTCCCACTTGAGCGTAAAGCTCCCCGTCTTCTGGCCGGGTGATCCATTTATTTGGTTCCACCAAGTGGAATCACAATTCAACTTGGGAAGGATCACCGCTAGCAGGACAAAATACGATCATGTTTTGTCCTCTCTACCAGCGAGCATCATCTCTGAAGTCCGTGACGTCATCGTATCTACTTCCACGAGTGAGGACCCGTACAAACGGTCTGAAGTCTGCCATCCTGTGCCGCACCACTGTCTCCGAGCGTGAGAAACTACATCAGTTAATCTCAAAAGAAGAACTTGGAGACCGTAAGCCAACTCAAATGCTGAGGGCTATGCAGTGCGCTCTAGGCGAAACGCGCACAAACCTTCGATAAGGACATCTTTAGACAGTTGTCTTGCAGAAACTTCCTCCATCAGCTCAGCGTGTCTTGGCCACTATGGATCCTGCTACTCCAGTTGATAAACTAGCAGAAACTGCCGACAAAGTAGTGGAGATTGACACAGCTCCGGTCAACAACGTGAACACACAATCGGAACTGGAGTTGAAAGTGAAAGAGTTAAGTCAACAACTCAACCACGTTTGTTCTCTGCTACAAAATCAACGGCAAAGAAGCCATTCTCGGTCAAGATTTACGAAGAGGCATCGTTCGAGTTCCGGGAAGATCTGCTTCTACCACTCGAAATTTGGAAAGAAGGCTAGGAAGTGCATCTCCCCTTGCAATTTTTCGTCGGAAAACCCCAGCAGCGAGTCCTAATGGCGTCTAGTACTCGCACTGCCAACCTGTTATTCATAAAAGACAGGAACTCTGGTGTCAATTTCTTGGTCGATACCGGAGCGTCAGTCAGTGTATTCCCTCAAAAATCTGGTCATACGCACTCGGAATCTCCGCCTCTATACGCTGCTAACGGTTTCACGCATACCCACGTACGGTACTCAGTCGCGTGAACTAAACTTGGGCCTTCACCGATCCTTCAGTGGATTTTCATCTGTGCTCAAGTGCAGCATCCCATAATCGGCGCTGACTTCCTCCAGCATTTCAAACTCCTGGTGGATCTTGACAAGCGACGCTTATGCGACCAGGCCACACTGCTTTCTGTTCTTGCCAAACAGGTTGCCCTTCCGGACGCCTCGAACTCTGCACTTTCCCTCGTTCCCCCTAATTCCATGTACCAGTGCCTTTTCCAGCGATATCCAGGAATTCTTCAACCGATGCAGATGGGTGATACCATTAAGCACACCATTACCCATCACATTACAACAAAAGGTCCCCCTGTGTTTGCAAAACCCAGACGTCTTGCCCGGACAACTGAAAGCTGCCAAATCGGAATTCCAGCTTATGATGGATCTTGGGATAATAAGACCTTCCAAAAGCAGTTGGTCCTCTCCCCTACACCTGGTCCAGAAGTAGTCAGGAGACTGGAGACCATGTGGGGATTACCGGTTTTTGAATTCGACAACCATCCCGGACCGATATCCGGTACCAAATGTCCAAGACTTTACTTCTCTTCTCCACGGCAAATCTATCTTCAGTAAAATAGATCTCGTTAAGGCTTTCCACCACATTCCCGTAGAGCTTCGGATATTCCCAAGACTGCAGTTTGTACACCATTTGGGTTATTCGAATTTTTGAAGATGCCGTTCGGGCTACGGAATGCTGCGCAAACCTTTCAGAGGTTTATAGATGAGGTCACCAGAGGCTTAGACTTTGTTTATGCCTACATCGATGATTTGCTTGTGGCCAGCTCACGGAAGAGGAACATAAGGAACATCTTCACTCCTCTTTCACGCTTAGAACAATACGGTGTTACTATTAATGCATCTAAGTGTGTGTTTGCACAGCCAACCTTGGAATTTCTTGGTCACACGATTTCGCAGCACGGAATTACCCCCCTTCAGGACAAGTGTGAAGTGATAAAAAATTACCCAATGCCAAATAATCAGCGTGAGTTACGTCGGTTTCTAGGTTTGGTAAATTATTACCAAAGTTCATTAAAAACTGTGCCAGTGTTCTTGCTCCTCTACACGCTATGATCACACACAAACGCAAGGTAACGAAATTGGTATGGTGTAGCGATAGTTTACAGGCGTTCGACAATGCCAAAAATGCTATCAATAGTGCATTGTCTTTGTCATTTCCTATCAGTGATGCCCCCCTAACTCTGACGGTCGATGCCTCAGATGTTGCGATCGGTGGAGTGTTGGAACAAACCATTAACGGTCAACAAGCACCCATCGCGTTTTACTCGAAAAAGCTGCAGCCAGCCCAAACGCGTTATAGTGCTTTCGGACGTGAACTTCTTGCTATTTACTTAAACGTGAAGCATTTTCAACATTTCCTTGAAGGCCGAGAGTTTTGTGTTTTTACCGACCACAAACCTTTGGTCACTGTCTTCAATAAAAACAGCTGTAACCACTCTCCCAGAGTCATCAGGCAACTTGATTATATCTCGCAATTTACCACAGATATCCGCCACATCAAAGGTGTCTTGAACACTCCAGCGGATGCACTTTCAAGAATAGAGATACTTCTGTTACCCTCAGCTCTACACTGTGGAATGCTATTGCACAGGATCAAGATAAGGATACGGAACTACAAGAACTGCTCAGAGAAGACTCCACTCACTCACTTTCCCTCAAGAAAATGAGTGTGCCAGGATTGTCTGTGCCCCTCTATTGCGACGTATCAACAGCTGCTATTCGCCCTTATGTCCCTCCATGTCACAGAAAAGCAGTCTTCACGGATCTTCATAAGCCCTCCCATCCTGGTATCCGTGCTTCGCAACACCTGGTTACCTCTCGCTTTGTTTGGCCCTCGATGCGGAAGGATGTCAAACATTGGACCAAAACGTGCCTTGCCTGCAGCGTGCCAAAGTCCAAAGGCACACCAGGTCCCCCTTTGACGCATTTCCGCCCCCATCCCAGCGATTTGAGGTAATTCATGTAGACATTGTTGGCCCTCTTCCAGTGATTCAAGGCCAACGTTATCTGCTCACCTGTCTCGACCGCTTTTCAGATGGCCTGAAGCCATCCCACTTCCTGATATCCAAGCGGACACTGTTGCAAGAGCCTTTCTTCATGGATGGGTATCAAGATTTGGATTGCCGACAAAAGTCATCACTGACCAAGGTCGCCAATTTGAGTCTTCGCTTTGGAAGAAGTTTACCAGCTTGTTGGGTACAGTACATGCGCATACCTGTGCGTATCATCCGCAAGCTAACGGCCTCGTCGAACGCTTCCATCGCCAGCTGAAGTCATCCCTTATGTGTCACGAAGACTCCCATTGGATGGATAAGCTTCCACTCGTGTTGCTTGGTATTCGCTCTGCATTTAAGAGTGATCTGAAGACTACAGCGGCTGAACTAGTCTATGGAACAACACTGCGGCTACCAGGTGGCTACTTCACTGCAGGGGATAAGTCATGCGATCCTACGGAATTCGCTCAAACACTTTCCTCTCACATGCAGTCCCTTCAGCCTGTTCCCCCTCGATTGACTAGCCAACAGAACATCTTTGTTTCCCCAGCCCTCCAATCTTGCACCCACGTTTTCGTTCGTGTACCTCTCCCAAAACGGCCTCTCCAATGTCCATATGACGGGCCCTATGAAGTTCTCCGACGTACGCGTAAATCATTTCTCATCCAGCGCGGTTCCAAGGTCGACAAGGTTTCTATCGATCGTCTTAAGCCTGCGTTTTTGGAATCAACCTTAAGTGAGGTACAAGTAGCTACCAAAAAGGTTCAGCGGAAATCGTGTCGTTCGGAACTCTTTGAACTTCCTCTCTGGTGGGGGGTGTGTAGTGAATACTCTTATTTTTAGTTTCAAGTTAAATGTTAATTTTACCGTCTTGAATTTCGGAATAGTATAAATTCATTTAAATTAGTTACCCCATTATAATTCAATTGTGAACCACATTAATACTAATTTTATGTATACTATATTATTTTATTGTATGTAAACATAATTAATTATATATCACAATTGTCAGTTAATTATTTATATTCAAATATTTATTTTAATCTAATACCATGTCCATTTTACAAATAAACAATAGAAAACCAAAGGTTATATTTTCCACCTTTGGTACTGTCGCAGTTTCGCCTAACGGACTCAATACGGCTAGTGAGATAATCACTGGTTGGCACTTAACTAGCGGCAGTGCTTATGGCTACATCATCCAGGTTAACCTATACCGGATAGATGCGCTACGGTCCCAAGCCGTAGCTTGCCTAGGCCGACGACGACGACGTAAACCAACACGTGTAACATTTTACAGTAAGTAGAATAGTTACGCATCAGGAATCAATTATAGTCGGGGATTTAAAATGGCCAAACATTAATTTCAATAGCTCAAACAGCGATGCTGTGGGCAAACGTTTGATTTCTCACAAAATAATTTTTTTTTAAAACTATTAGAACCGAGCGCGGTGAGAATATTTTTGACTCGTTTTAACGACGAATGATAATAATTTAGTTCAGAATGTAGACGCCGGAGAAAGTTTATGCAATAGCGATCATGGCATACGTTTTTGAGTTAATGTTGGATTATCTTGAGAACTGAATAACTTAAAGGCTTCCGATTTTAGTTTAGGAGAGCAAATTTCGATGATTTTAGAGCTTCATTAAGTTTAATAAATTGGGATGAACTGTGAGCGGTAGATAGGGTTCTTAGCATATGGGATAATTGCGAGACTATTCGTAAATTTAAACGTAGCGAAGAGAGTTAAGAGGTAAATTGAATGCGCAACCTAAATGGTGGAATATTTCTATTCCACCATTAATTCGTGTTTAAAATTTTAAATCGTTCTGAAAATGTAAATTATGAGATTTTTCTGGTCCCAGACGATAGGAACATTACGAGGGGCTTTTTCACTCGTAACATCATCGACGGGTGGCATATATACCCTTCCCGCTGGGGTCGCGGAGAGCATTTCGGTCAATATGTCTGAGAATAGGTTCAATAGGTATTTTAGTGGCATAAATTCGCGTTACAGGGTGGGTAAATTAGGAATGTGTTTTGTAGTTAGTATAGGGCAGTGGTGGCGAACGTTTTTGCTGGCTGGTCATTTTTGTTACTTTTGATTTAAAAAAAAAACGAAATTGGGTCACAATAATTTATTTACTTATTATTTTTAGTGAGAAACTTTTTGTTGGATTTTAGATGCTAATGTTTTGATCCGAGGTTCATATTTAGTTGTTAAACGTATACTATACGTTTACTATACGTATACTATACGTTTAAAAATGTTTCAATGCGTATCAGCTGTTTATTTCGGTGGGAGAATAATTTTAAAATTGTAGAGCAGAAAATATTAAAAATTAAGTCATATTTTATTTAAATAAGAGCTCGTGGGTCACTAAAAATTGCCTCGCGGGTCAGTGGTTCGCCATCACTGGTATAGGGAGTAGGCCGATTTTCCTCTGGGTAAATATTCCGCAGAACAACACACCCGAAATAACGTACCAGATAATAATTTTCTGATGTATTGTAATGTGTTTTAACAGAATCTGTTTTTTGTGCAATTGAGCAGGTTTTGAGATAAATAATTTTTTCCCAGGAAATGTATATCGCGAAAGCTGCTCAATTTCACAAAAAAAACGGATAAGAGATTCTGTTAAAACGCCTCAAAATGCATCAAATAAATATTTTCTGGTATGTAATTTCATTTTCTTTATCGTAATCTAATCTAACCTAACCTGTAATTACATTTTCCAAAATTCGGACATAAACGAGTTCTTAATATCATAGTGATTTGCAAAAAAATCCAAAGCTTTATCTTCGTCCAAGGCAACACGACGAATTAAGTCTTCAAAGTCTACTTCACAACCAGCACAGTTCATGGTCACAGAAACAAAAAACAATTACTCGCTGCCAATTTTAATTAGATAACATTAAATATTAATTTTTTGTCTTATTAATACTGATTTGCACAGTATATGAGTAGTATGGGCGCAAAAGGGTAGAGTGCAAGAATGTCGCAATGTTGCCAGAGATAATGATTAATGTTGCAAAGGGGTGGGGATGTTGCAAAGAGGGGTGGGGTATGCATTGAAGGGGGGAGGGGGTATGCCCTGAAGGGGGGGAGAGGGGAGGGATCTTCGGGGGAAAGATGACCTCCCCCAAAGGGGTTACCTTAACCTAAGAGAGAAAGAGAAAGGATAGACGGAGGAGGGCTTTGGGGGGACAAGGTGGGAAGTCCTAACCCCCCAAAGGGAAACTAAGCTAAGTCTTAACCTAAGAAGGAAGGAGTTCTTTATTCAACCGCTGTCATCATCAAACTGCCAGCTCTGAAGCGAGGCGGGTCTTATATAGAGGAGGGCGTTGCCAAATACCATTTTTTATTTTAATTGTACAGGTATACATTATTAGGGCGAGTTGCTAAACACCACCATTTATTTTAACCCTAAAAGGACGACTGCTACATATTGTTAACCTTTCAAATACACGCATTCATAACAACCCTACAAACAATTCCGGCGTTAAAGGGTTAATTCGTTACCAAAGCAAACGTACTTTCTCTTTTAAGCGAAAACCGATATTGACAATAAAAAATTCAATCAGTTTATTAATATTGTAAATAAATAGAATTTGCGTTCACTGCACAAAAAATAATAATATACGAGACGTACAACCACCAAAATATAGTTCAGACGAACACACACACACAATTGAACAACTTTCTCCTTATCTTATATATATATATATATATATATATATATATATATATGCTGCAGACCCACAAGGAAAAAGAAAAACGATTCCAAGGCCTTTCGTGTATTCAAAGCTACACCTCGTCAGGGACGAGGTGTAGCTTTGAATACACGAAAGGCCTTGGAATCGTTTTTCTTTTTCCTTGTGGGTTTGCAGCATTCATTCATTTCACGTGTTTTATTGTGAAATTCATCCATATATATATATATATATATATATATATATATATTATAAACGGACTTTCTTTTAAACGAAAACCGAAATTGAAAATAAAAAATTAAATCTATTAATTATTGTAAATAAATAGAATTTGCCTTCTACTGCACAAAAAATATAATACGAAACGTATAACCAAAATAATAGTTCGGACGAAACACACACACACACACAATTGAACAACTTTCTCCTTACCTTATATATAATATATATATATTATATGTAAAAAGTGAACAATGAACAATTCCTACACCATCATTATATGAATTCATTGTCCATTTTTACATAAGAACCAAAATCGCTTAACGCGAGTTGGATAATAATTTTACTTGTAGCTTCCTATTTTTGTTCGTCACAACCCTACGATCTACCCTTTCTATGGTTTAGTCGTATCCATTATCCATTTTCCATTTGTTATAAAGTTATTATAATTAATTATGAATTGTCTTGCATCTCATCCCCTCCCATACGTCCATATTTTAGCTTGACCATTATCGTACGTAATTTTATTAAATAATCATCTTTACTCGTGTCAATTTGTGAGGCGCGAAGTTTCGTTCGAGAACGCGAAAAACGTTCTCGTATTATTTTTTTCATTTTTACTTTCAAGTGCGTTCAACCCTCGCAAGATATTCAAAAATGCTGAGATTAAATTATCGAAATTCCGCTCATCACAGCAGAATTCGAACGCTCAAAGTTAAAAGTCTCCTTTCGCTTTGATTCGAATTTATAACATTATCATGTGTTATGTTATATTATGTGTTATGTTTTATAATATACTGTATTGTTTCTCCGCCTGGCCACTAGTTCGTTATCGGCTTACGTCACATAGTTATCCCCGTTCTCATTACTTGTACTTACTATTTCTACCTAACTGTCATTCAAATTCCGTATTACTTATGTATTACGTTATCATAAATATCGTATTTTCCTCCGCTTTCCTCATCGCTGGCTAATTAGACTTTCAAACTCTGATAACCAACCAGGTTCTAATATTATTTAACATAATTTGGCTAATTATTGTTAACTATAAATATATAACATTGTTGTTAATCCCCTTTAAATTATAGAACAATGGTTAACTCCCCTTCATTATATCAATGGTATCACCTATTTAGATTATTTCAGTAGTAGATATGTCAATTAACAATTTGCTAAAATTGTAATTAATGTAATGATTTAATTTATCATGTAAGAATGTACTTTAATGGAATTGTAATTAAAACAATAATAAGTGAATATGAATTAATTAGTAATTGTAATCGTAATTGTAATGAATCAAAATTAATACGTACTCAGTCATGTACTCAAAATTGTGCTTATGTGCTAATACGAAATTATATCGCTTTCAGGAATGTAGAATCAGCGATAGTTGTTCTTTTTTATTTTTTTATTTTTTATTCTTTTTAGTTGAAATCATGTGTTTAAAAAGGGGAAATTTAACCTTCAACTGCCTCCCCCAAAACATTAGACTATATTATACTGTACTTATAAAATTAGGACCACTTCAATTAGAGCACTTCTGCATTAGACTTCTGATCAAGCACTTCAGTCATGGCACTTCTTCATCAGAGAACTTCATTACTTTTTACGACTGCAGCTCGCTGCGGGGAGGGGGCAGAGGCCCCTTGCCCTTAACTAGAACGCCTCGTCTATACGAGACACTCCAGACCCAGCCAGGATAAGAAGAAGAAGATAAGAAGATTCTAACAACTGGCGACCTACTACCAGGATAAAAATCAAGACGACTCCATAGGGACATAGAAGATATGGGGTCTAACATTGTGGAGACCCTTTACCAGGATCTTAAGAAGATTATTTTAACCAGAAGATGTTTAACAAGATGTTTAACAAGAAGATTATTTTAAGAAGAGGCCACTCTTTGGCCAAGAATAGAAATTACCCTGCATCAGGATAAAACCAGTCGACCGGCGTGTCACGACTTCTAGTTCGTAACATCCACCCTTGACCGGTGTGTCACGACTCCAAGTTCTTCACGCCTAGTTTTCATCCAGGAACAAGTAGCCAGCAAGACGTCTTCAGGACACGTCTCTAAGGATTTCGCCGTAGGAATCTTGTTAAGAGTTGTTTTTTTTAAGAAATTTATAAACACTTGAAAAAAAATCAGTACTATTAACAGTTAATATTTAGTATGGAGCCAGAATTAACACAAAACACAGTGAACACTTCAGACACCAGTGATACATTTTTTTTAGTGAAACTAATTGTAAGAGTTAATTGTAAGAGAGTTAATTGTAAGAGTTATTTTCAAGAGTTATTTTCACTGTTATATTCAGTATAGAATAATTTTCTTTTATGTACCTTCCCGTACATTAGAGTGAAATGTTGTTTACATTTTTTTTAATTTTTTGTTTGCAAATTTTTTTCAATTACTGAATTGAATTGACTTGCAAATTAAGAGAGAGAGAGAGTTTAGAGAGTTTAGAGAGAGTTTATAGATTTAGAGAGATACTTGACAAGCGTTCAAGTTAGACAGTTTAAGTTTCAAGATACTTGACAAGCGCTCAAGTTAGACAGTTTAGTTTCATTTTCAGTTCAGAATACTTGATAAGAGGTCAAGTCAGAAGGTTGCATCCAAGAGGGACAACCAAACCCCAGAGATTTATAAAGATACTCGAAGTAGTTCGAGTCAGTTTATTTGCGAATAAGTTGCAAATCAGTTTTCAGTCAATAGGTGCATCCAAGAGGGACAACCGCCCTAGAGATTTCAGTTTTACTTGAAGTCAGAGATTTATTTCAAGTCAAGAGAGATTTATTTCAAGTCAGAGAGATTATTTGAAGTCATTTTTATTTCGAGCCCCAAGTTAGTTTCAATGCAGTCAATTGAATTCAACTTTTTCCTTGTAATTTAAGAAAATGTAATTTAAGAATTTAATTCAACCTTTTTTGTTTGTTTGTAAGACGGAAATTCACTGATTTATCTTTCCCTTTTCATGCATTGTTATGTATATAAATATATAGTTAAGTAATTCATTAATTGTAACAAAACCGTTTTTTACAAAAGTTTTAACGAGTTTTATAACTATTGCGATTATATGATGACAGAAATATGTAATAATTAATTAATCGATCATGTACCTAATTTATCCTGCTCTGTACGATCGGAAATTTACCCGTATGACCGCACATACCCTAAATTTCAGTCATTTAATTTTTAAAACTTCTACGCAATAAAACAGATGTATTTGTCTATATGCAAACAAGTCTTCAGATTAAAAAAAATCAAATAATTCAAATTCTATCAACATTCAACGAAAAAGTATGATTTTTCTACTTAACAAGCAAAAATTATTAAAACCTTTTTAATATTTTTTTTTTTTTAATTATATAAAAATAATTTTTAATGAAAAATTTACCTGTAATTAGATTTTATAATAATTGACCTTGAACTTAAAAGATTTTATAACCCATCTTAAATTATTATACATCATTTTTAAACTTTGTTAATTCAAAAAAAAACTTTCCAAATCCCTACACATTTGACCACAGGTCTATACATCATCCATTACGTAATTCGATTTTTACCTACACTAGTCAATAAAAATTAGCTTATAGATTGTACGATTTATATTTTTCCCTTTTACCTATTCATTGTAAATGTAATTTTCCCCACAGAAAAAAAATAATAAAATTTTGCTAAAAATTTTACAATATCATTCTTTGTCTAACTTAATTGATTGTCTAAATTAATGTATTAATCCTATTAAATGTTGTCTAAATTAAAGTTTAATCTTGAATTTTTATATTTTTATCATAGCCCTCTACGCGAGTGTCATGTTAAAAAAATGTGATTACTCTGCATTGTACTCAATACCCGAACTCGTTCTGTATAAAATTTGTATTGTAAAGAAGTCGTCATTACTTACGATGTTATTTTCTCATTTGTATTGTATTAATGGTACCCTATTAAATTATTGTATAAATATCATTTTAAAAGGGGAGTAATGTAAAAAGTGAACAATGAACAATTCCTACACCATCATTATATGAATTCATTGTCCATTTTTACATAAGAACCAAAATCGCTTAACGCGAGTTTGGATAATAATTTTACTTGTAGCTTCCTATTTTTGTTCATGTCAGAACCCTACGATCTACCCTTTCTATGGTTTAGTCGTATCCATTTTCCATTTGTTATAAAAGTTATTATAATTAATTATGAATTGTCTTGCATCTCATCCCCGCCCCCATACGTCCATATTTTAGCTTCACCATTATCGTATGTAATTTTTATTAAATAATCATCTTTACTCGTGTCAATTTGTGAGGCGCGGTTTCGTTCGAGAACGCGAAAAAACGTTCTCGTATTATTTTTTTCATTTTTACTTTCAAGTGCGTTCAACCCTCGCAAGATATTCAAAAATGCTGATTAAATTATCGAAATTCCGCTCATCATAGCAGAATTCGAACGCTCAAAGTTAAAAAGTCTCCTTTCGCTTTGATTCGAATTTATAACATTATCATGTGTTATGTTATATTATGTGTTATGTTATTATAATATACTGTATTGTTTCTCCGCCTGGCCACTAGTTCGTTATCGGCTTACGTCACATAGTTATCCCCGTTCTCATTACTTGTACTTACTATTTCTACCTAACTGTCATTCAAATTCCGTATTACTTATGTATTACGTTATCATAAATATCGTATTTTCCTCCGCTTTCCTCATCGCTGGCTAGACTTTCAAACTCTGATAACCAACCAGGTTCTAATATTATTTAACATAATTTGGCGTAATTATTGTTAACTATAAATATATAACATTGTTGTTAATCCCCTTTAAATTATAGAACAACGGTTAAACTCCCCTTCATTATATCAATGGTATCATATTTAGATTATTTCAGTAGTAGATATGTCAATTAACAATTTGCTAAAATTGTAATTAAATGTAATGATTTAATTTATCATGTAAGAATGTACTTTAATGGAATTGTAATTAAAACAATAATAAGTGAATATGAATTAATTAGTAATTGTAATCGTAATTGTAATGAACCAAAATTAATACGTACTCAGTCATGTACTCAAAATTGTGCTTATGTGCTAATACGAAATTATATCGCTTTCAGGAATGTAGAATCAGCGATAGTTGTTCTTTTTTATTTTTTTATTTTTTATTCTTTTTAGTTGAAATCATGTGTTTAAGAAGGGGGAAATTTAACCTTCAACTGTCCTCCCCCAAAACATTAGACTATATTATACTGTACTTATAAAATTAGGACCACTTCAATTAGAGCACTTCTGCATTAGACTTCTGATTAGCACTTCATCGTTGCACTTCATCATTGTACTTCAGATTAGCACCTCATTAGGAGGGGGCAGAGGCCCCTTGCCTCCTTAATATATTTTTAGATTCCGGCCTGAGCCATGGTCGAAAGAGGTCGAACCTCTACCCTTGTAAATTCAGAGCAATACCTGTAATTTTTAAGAAGTAAACCACAGTAAAAGAGGTTTTTATCTTTTTCCTTCGAGCCGTGCTCTCTGCAGGAACTCAGTCAGTAAGTCGACAAGTTATAAAAGAGAAAAGTCGATAATTATAAAAAGAGAAGAATTAATAAGCGAGAGAAAGGATTAGAAAGAATTATAGAAAAGTATAAAGAAGAAACATCCGTTGCAGCCTCCTAACCAGAACCCCCCCGTCGAATCCGAACCGACTCAGGGCCATAAAGGGGGGGGTTAACATATATATAAAGTTTCTCTCTTAAACGAAAACCGAAACTGACAATAAAAAATTCAATGTTTATTAATTAGTGTAAATAAATAGAATTTGTCTTCTGCACAAAATAAAAAATAATATAAGAAACACGAAACGTATAATCACCAAAATAGTAGTTCAGGTGAAATACACAGACACACACACACAATTATATTAAATAATAAACACATTAACTGTATTTTCTTTTGGCAAACCTTTCTTGTGTTTCAAAAACAGAAAAAATATTACACACCTTTCACTTTCTCTTTATAGTTTATATATATATATATATATATATATATATATAAATAATCATTTTCGGATTTTTAATTTTCACACCAAAGGGTCTATTTACTTTTGTCACTCCTCTATATATAAACCTTTTCATTTCATTTCATTTTCATGTCATTTCACTAATCTCATATCATTTCACTCATTTCATTTACTTCCAGCTTTTCTGGAAAAAAATCTGAGCAAGTGCGTCTTACGCTAACCGCAAAAATGACCGCAAAGTTTCCTTTTGACCTAAATCCTTCCATTCAGCTGGACAAAACCTCGCTTGAGTCCAAATGTTAATAATATTACGCTTATTACTACCAAGTTAAAAACTTTATTTATACTAAAGGCAAGAGAGAGAGAGAGAGAGAGAGAGAGAGAGAGAGAGAGAGAGAGAGGAGAGAGAGAGAGAGAGAGGACCACACAATATATATATATATATATATATATATACAGGGTGTTTGAAAACTTTCTGTACAATTGTAATGGGGGATAGGCAACACCAAGACAAACCCTTTTCGTCTATAAGTGTATGTCCGCTGACGTCACCATTCGGCGCGAGAGGGCGCCGGTACAATTGGCTAAAAGGTGAAGTGGGCTAGACTCGCGCTTGCCGCGGGCATTCTTAAATCGGACGTAGTACGTGTAACATGGAGCGCTTCACGACTGCTGAGATGGCTGACATGCATATGGTGTATGAGGCTGCCAATGGAAACGGAAGAGCTGCTGTGAGGTTGTACCGACAGCGCTTCCCAAACAGACGTGTGCCAAACCACCAAACGTTTGCGCATTTGCATCGGCGACTGCGAGGAACTGGAACATTCCATGCAAACATGCATGACACTGGTCGGGAGAGAAACGTGCGCACTCCTGACATGGAAGAAGAAATCCTACGGCGATTTGAGGACAATCCAAGCGCAAGCACGCGAGGTGTTGCACGTATCCTCGGTGTGAACCACGACCTGGTCTGGAGAGTGTTGCACGAGCAGCAGCTACATCCGTTTCATCGTCAGAGAGTCCAGGCATTACAACCTCGGGATTACCCTCTTCGTGTGGAATTCGCACGCTGGTTTTGCAGCAGACAGCGATGCAGCCTAATTTTCCGGCTTATGTGTTGTTCTCAGATGAGGCCTGTTTCACACGTGAGGGTGTGTTTAACATGCACAATTCTCACGTGTGGGCGCACGCAAATCCACATGCTACACGGGTGCATGCTCATCAAGAACGGTTCGCCGTCAATGTTTGGGCGGGTATCGTCCATGGCAAGTTGATTGGGCCGTACCTGCTGCCTGCCCGACTCGACGGGCGGGTTTATCAGATATTTCTTGAAGAAACGTTGCCGGAACTGCTAGAAGATGTTCCCGTGGCTATTCGTAGACGAATGTGGTTTCAACACGACGGGGCCCCAGCACACTCCAGCAACGATGTGTGGGATTATCTGAACGCCACTTTTGGGGACCGATGGATAGGCCGGGGTGGGCCCGTAGCCTGGCCACCGAGATCGCCCGATTTAACATGCCTCGATTTCTTCCTGTGGGGACACATGAAGAACCTCGTGTACGAGACTCCCATTTACTCAGAAGAAGACCTCGTAGCAAGAATCGCTGTCGCCGCTGGAACTGTTCCCGAAATGCCGGGAATCTTTCGACGTGTACGTCGGTCAATGCTTCGACGCTGTCGGGCATGCATTGATGCTACCGGTCGCAACTTTCAGCACCTTCTTTAAATAAACATGCCTTCTTTAAATAAACATGTTACGCGTACTACGTCCGATTTAAGAATGCCCGCGGCAAGCGCGAGTCTAGCCCACTTCACCTTTTAGCCAATTGCAGCGGCGCCCTCTCGCGCCGAATGGTGACGTCAGCGGACATACACTTATAGACGAAAAGGGTTTGTCTTGGTGTTGCCTATCCCCCATTACAATTTGTACAGAAAGTTTTCAAACACCCTGTATATATATATATATATATATATATTATATATATATGGTGGTACAAATTACAATAATAATAGCTAGCTCTTGACCAAATTGACCGCCTTAGACCCACAGTTTAACGTGGAAACCGAATACTCTCTTCTTTTTTAAAAAATATAAAGGAATGGATATATTTATAATTTCTCTATTATAAAATCCTCTCGAATACACTAGTAATAATAATTAACTTTCTCGCCGAATTGTTCATTTTGACAAAGGTGAAACCTTTTCACTCAGCCATAGACCTACAGTTTAACATGGAATCGCTGCAGCGGCTGAAATTCGCCCGGACTCTCAACAGCCGGCTAATACACCAGGAGGATACCTAGGGTACCCATTTACCAGCCAACCAAACAAATTCAATAACTAAATAATTTTACCACTCCTACGCCAGAAGTCAAACCGAATACATTAATTAATCAAAGTTGACTCAATTAGTATTGTAGCAAATTAATAAACTATTATTTGATCAATATTGCATAAAGGGGTGGGCTGCGAGAAAAGCATGGATGCAAATATTGACGTGGTAGAGAGAGCAAGGGGTAACCCGAGCAATAAATCTACGGAGAATATAGCAATCTTGGGAAAAATCCGAGAATAGTATGATCGCCAAATGGGATATGAACAAAGACAATCTAGATTTGATATTTATGTCATAGGATATTACTGTGGTGTTAATGTCATAGTAATAAAGAGTAGCGGCGCTAATTTTGTTTCCTGCGATACTGAGCTCGTGACACTGCAGCATTGACTGCAATTAATCTTTTTAACGCGATTGACCGGGATGGATTATTTCCAAAGCAAACCGTTGATGATATTTGCAATGAAGCAGCTTACGATCCAGCGCAAGCGACTACCACAGAAATGTAAGTGTCTATAATTTTTTTTATTCAATTATTCACAAACTGTCAGAAGATTATTTCATATATATTTTTTTTTTTTTTTAGTTCAGGAAGAACCGATTCGCCTCTATTTAAAGGGCATATCTCAGCGGAAAAACAAAGAAAAGTGAGAGGAAAGACAGAGGAAAAAGAAAGGGTGGAGGGGACAGTCGAAGTGGAAAAAGACCAAGGATGACAAGGACTGCAGGGTCGAGCCCCATCATCCTTGGGTGCTAGGGCCGGGAGGGCGCACGTGAAACCTCCAGGAACAAGCACGTACAAACGAGCACAAAGAGCACTCAAGAGCACGAGCTTAGAACTATTTCATATATATATGGAGGGATGTAGTATCTCGTCAAATACTTCATTTAGATACTCGCCATTATGCTAAAATCGCAATGTTTTATGGCAGTCTTTTGCATGTTTTTTTGTTATTCGGGATTATCTTTTAAATGAGCTTCTCTGAGCGAACCAAAGATATCTTCACATAATGGGGTCTATCTTACAATATGTATACTCTGCATATGTTTTTATTAACAAAGATTCAATATGAACATTATTCTTTCTCCTTTAAGTTCCGATGAGGTTTTGACGTGTTATACAATCTTTTGAAGAACCTCGTGTCATGGACCTGAATACGGAGGATATACCGAACAGTCAGCACAACGAATGTCACATCAAAATAATGTTTTTCGTTCTTTTTTTGGGGGAAGAAAACAATGTATTTTCATCAATTTATTAAATGAAAGAAATCAGTACAATAACCATCTTAAGCTACAGAATATACAAACTAACGTTACAAATATATATACACACACGAAAAAAACGTCATACAATACAACGAGTACGCACAATTGGAAAATGGCTTTTTATCTGTCTGCATACCATTTCATAGTTTCGTTGAGTGTGGCACGGGTCGAATAAATTTAAAAAATTTATAAATTCTTTACCACGTGACATATGCATGAGAAATGAAATGCAGTACATTCTACAATTATTACTCAAATCTCCTCGTAATCGAAACGGGTTCCATACAACTTCTGGGATATGTAACTGATCGAGAAATTTTACAATAACAAGGTCACTCCAGGGTTGAGTACCGAATCAAAATAGTACAGGCGGTCCCTATTTTTAAGATAGACTGCAAACCAATGAATCCCCTCATTACCGATGAATCTGTGTTCACAATAAGACTACCGCATTCTCACCTAGTTTGCAAACTTAATGTTTCATTCTTCGCAAACACACCGGTAAATTTGGAACGTGTGATTCGTTCACTATTCATTACTCTCTGAAGTGTATTAGCATCCATTTTAAAAGTCAGTCATAACGCTCCTAAATCTATCTACTTCTATTAGGGCTTGCGACTCGAGGTATACTAGTACACTAATAAGCACGTCTATAGGCTTGGTGAATTCCAACCTCACTGAGATGTTGCCGCTCTGTTGTGGACTTAAATGCCTATTTACGCTAGCAGATAAGTCAGGCGTAATGTCAAACTGATAAAGGTTAAATTGATCAATGAAATCTTTCTGCGTTACCCCATTACCGAGCTCGTCACAATCACCTGCAATATGGGCCAGATTACTGTAGGCTCTCGCGCAAAGACGTAACACAGCGTCTGATGAATAGTCCGTATTCAATGTTCCTCCCAACGCAATGCCATTAACGTATAGATGTATATTTTTAAGTCCAAAATTCTCGAATTTAAAGGCACTTTATATTTTCCATTCACCGAAGTATGGTTCTGCATTCCGATTAATATCCTTTTAGGAAGATTTCCCAGGGCGATGTTTTCTATCTGTTTCGATGTCAACCCTGCTGGCACCGTGTATAGTTTGATTTGTACTCTGTTGTTAATAGGGTATTTTACTGTGGCGTTTAGTAAATTTTTCTCAGTTTCTAGTTGTTTTGGTGAACTTAATTTCACTCGTCGTACGCGGAGGTGTCTCCATAATGTGAACCACAAAGGGTTTTGCTCCCTCTTCTTGATCAGCATCCAGATTTAAGCAGATCTCAGGACTCGTGCGGATGAGCTTTAGTTTCATATCCACCCCATTCACAAGCAACTTCTCCTGGAAAGTGAAATCTGTATGCAGACGTCCAAAACACTCGTATATCTTCTTTTTAGAATTTTAAAATTTGTCATTTATACTACTTTCGTCTTTAGTTTGATAATATCCCTCGGCACTTAAAAAGGTAGCCTTCGCTTCTTTGGAAAAGTTGAGGACATTTTCCAGATAAGCTCGTAGATGATAGTATCCTGTGCCTGACGATATGTTGGCCTGATTTAAATATACTTCACACTGGTTGAATATGGAGTGCAGAAAGTTTGTTTCAGGGTATACAGCATATTTGTCATCGCAGTCCGTTCCATCAGAAAGGGCTATACGTAGCGTAGCGTACATGTGCACACAGTTTGGATAAAAAAAAGTAAGGGCCTCAGCTGGGTATCACGAATTCTATAGGAGCACTCGGGGAACTAATTGTGCATTTTTCTTTGCATCTTTGATGATTTCGTCCCGCGTACGTTTTAAATGTTTTTTTAGAACTTCTTTAGGTTTAGCCCCAGTCAATATTTCTTCTGCAGTGTTAAGACCTGATTGTAGCGCTTTCCTTCCGAGGTATCTGGCACCCCTCTTCAGCAAAGGAACAGCCGTACGTAGTATGGGTGAAAAAATGGACCCAAGTCCACTACCGCGCTGGTATCTCACCCCTCGATAGACGTTGAAAGGCTTTCTGTCCATTATAACTCAGTGTGTCGAAAATGTAGCTTCACTGTTAAGCTCCCGTTACCGAATGGGAAGTTTTCGCCCTCAATCGTTCTTATATATATTGAGATATTGGTTATTAGATTAGTTGCGACGTTCACATAATGGGGTCTGTCATATGTAATACTCAAACTCCTTCCTCTATGGTTGGGGATGTGGGCAATGGGCAGCAGGCGTGCCTGGGTATCCCCAACAAACTGCTGCTCCACTATATTACTGTAAATATAGCACATGTCTGGGTGCTGAGAGCTTTCAGCCAATTTCTCCATCTTCAATTGATACATTAATCTGGACAAGTCATGCTGTGCCTCGTGAAATGTCTCTCTTTGCAAGGCTGCGCTATATCGTCCATTGGTTATAATTTTGAACACTCCTCGGTCTTTAATACGTGTTTGTCTTTGATTTTAGGATTAGTGTATGTGCAGGGTTTCCTTTGTTTACGATTTCGTATACTAAATCATTCGTAAGGTTTGAGTTTTTCAAACTTGCGTTTAAGGGTCTCACAACATCCTCGGCCGAACCATAACGGCCCAGCCCTAGTGTTACTTCTGTACGGTAATACTGTGCAGCCTTAGTCCGGGCGATACGTATAGTTTCATCCATAGCTACCCCGGCTTTTTCACACTCGTCAGTGCCTCTAAGAATCGTAAAAACGGATTCTTTATATTCAATATTTAAAAAGAGGGTGTCCAGCTGAATTTCGCCTATCGCCACCTCATACGAATCACGACCCAATTCAATGGTTCCGTGGAGTTCTGTTACAAAGTTGGCTAGTGTGTTGTTAGGGTGTACAGACAGGGACGAGGAGGACGGAAAGTGTGACGTAGAAATGGTTAGGAGCCATGTTGCATACTATTTAAGCTTCATTATTGCATCAGCTTTTATATACGGTAGGTGTTGAAGCTTTCTGGGTATCTTAGCCACTTCACCAGGTACATTTTTCTCTTTCCTGAACCTTTGCTTCCTAAAATTTTCTCAATTTTAAACACATTTTTTCCTAAATTAAATGCCACTTTCTGCAACTCCTCGCGGTAAAAGCCTCCTGAGATTTCTTCCCCATTCAAATCTTCAACGTAATGCATCATTAACTCGCCTTTAGTTCTCATAGCCCTAACTTTAAAAATCTCACGTGTCTATCCTTGCTCAAAACCTTTTGCGAATTTATTTCCCGAACGCGACAGCCTTACATAATCATTGATTTTGAAACGCGCAGTGTGGTGGTGTTGGTGATCCATCCCTTCTCGGACGTTGACCTCTTTCTAAAACTTCGTTAGGTATTGTCCCAATCGTGCGATGGCGTGAGCGGTTGTAGGATGAAGCCAATGATTGCAGAATGTCCAGAAATCTGTGTTTTTATGTATAAAATATCGATGCATGCGTACCTTTATGGTACGTTCAACTCTTTCAGCTAAAGATGCCTTATGTATAGAATTGTGTAGTGTAATAGCTGATATTAAACTCTGTCAACATGTTCTGGAAAGCACGGCCTATAAATTCCTTACCCATATCCGTACAAAAATAGCCAGGAACCCTGTTTTCTTTTAATTAGCGTTTTGGTGCTTTAGCAACTGTTTCAGGTGATTTATTTTTCAGAGGAACTAGCCACAGATATCTAGAGAATACATCTATTATGAATAGAATGTAACGGTAACCATCGTTATACAGAATATCTTTGCATGTCTGTTAAATCTGCTTGCCAAATAGAATCAATCGAGGCAGCCGTTGTCTTGGCTGTTTTAAACCTTTTTCTCACCGGCTTATGAAGCGTATAAGCGTCCTGCTTCCCGCAAAAATCTCTCAACATCTTTTTTTCCTACTCCGTAAACACTTCTGTACAGTCTATCTACGCCGCCGTAGGAGGCTGGGTTAGAAATGTCATAATAGTGTTTACTTAATACGTTAGCCATTTGCGTATTTTACAGGCACGTGGGTAGGTTGACGTTGTTTAACCTCTTCTTTCTCCTCTTCAAAGGTGTTACCGCCGGGGGTGATGGCGTCTTCAATTGTGTCACGTGCGTCGCATGTTCCAAGTCTTTTAACCTGTTCAGATTTCCTATCATTGTTTTGGGGACATTTGTTGTAGTCTTGTTTAATATGCTTCCATCCTGATGGTGAGGGCCTATCCCACTTTCTCACCAGATCATGGACAATGTCTACGATATTCGATCCCTGTACCTTTGATCCTTCCACAATGATCTCGCCTGTATCGGTCCATTGTATGGCTGGGTCCTCATTCAATAGATTATAAAGACTTAAACCTTTATTCCTCAATGTATGTGGGAGGGTGCTTTTTAATACATGCTCGATGTGTTGTGTGGCCGACCCTTAATCTTTGGTTGGTCAGCTGTATCGTCGGGTACAGGTCCTATGTCACCATGTCCATCGTTCCCCGTGCTGTGCCTAATAACCACAGGAATCTCTGTCGGGTTCTTATAATTTTCGTACTCGTGAAGAAATTTCTGCAGAGCTTCTTGGTATAAGATTCTTTTCTCATCAGGTGTTTTTTCACTGTTTAATAGGGCTAGCAATTCGCTTTCCATTCTTTTAAGTCTGCTTTTACGGGGATCTAGATCCGTGTCTGGATTCCTTTGCAGTGAAGCGTACACCTCGTGTGGAATCACTACCACTTTCTTCATTATATTAATCTAGTCAGTAAAGGACCCAAAACTGAAAATAAGATGGGGAAATGACCCTCCTGTTTGTACAATAATTCGTTTTTTCTTCGCTACAGTTTGACTTTTACGAGCGAGTGCGTGTATTATGTTCTTGTAACGGCGTAGGCGAGCCTTCTGAGGTGGTTTCATTGATACATTGCAATTTATAACGTTAAGACAGATTTCACAGATGCATTTTAAAAAGTCGGAGTCGATATTTTTAATAAACATCTGCTGCATTGCCCGGGGCAGTCGATGATAGATTTTTATTAATTCACGGTATTTCTTTAGTCTCTTTGTCATTCTGGAATATACACCGTTTCAGGCTCGTTTGGAAATATATTCGTTCTTAGAAGCACCCTAAACGTGTTTCGCGGATGAAGGTCGCAAAGCAAATATCCGTAACGCGTGCTTGTAGCTTCTTTATAAACTTCCAAAAACTCCTTACGCTGATTCGGGAACATTTGATTGGCTAATACCCCAATTTGTGATACATCTCTACGTTGTGCGAATAAGACTAGATATTGTGTATTTAACGACACATCGCGCATGTATCTATTTTTGAAAAATAGATTCTGATTGATGAAGAACACGCTTGTTAAGATGGTGGGAGAATACTGTAAATGTCTCGGCAAACGTTTTATCCATCTCCAACATGAGATCGTCAATTACAATGACTGTATGTTCATTTCCCTTTAACGAATTAACGTCATATACACCTTTGTGGAACAAAATATCATCTTGGTACTCGTTGAACACTGATTGATACGTCGAATAGCACCATATAACTTTATGCACAAATTTTGAGAACATCTCTCCTTTTCTTTAATGATTTTAAGCATAAACACAGTTTACCACATCCTGTAGGTCCAGATATAATACATGTGGATGGGCTCGTGAATCTGAATTTTTCTACAGAGTCCATTTCTAACACGTCACACTCCTAAGTGTGTCATTTACAAAATATTACAAATTTTGAGTGCTGTTCCTTATATTTTGTTTTCTCCTCCACAGAACCGTGAATGACGATGAGGTACAGCATCCCATCATCGACATTACGGATGATATATATGATAGTATGGCCTTCCTTTAGCAAATAAATAGATTTAACGTCAACTGCATCATTTACCGTTTTATTTGATAGTCGCATATTCTCTCGTATATAACCATCAAATATGAATAATTCAGAAGTATCGGAACAGATCCGTGTACCATCATCATTTAAATCCAGTTCATTGTCAGCACAAAGAAAAAGTTGCCTCAAAAATCCTGAGACTAATCATAACATTGTTTGCACTGATGAAAGTGACTTTGGAAGTGATGATAGATGCAGCGTTGACAAAATTGCAGAAGAGTTAAAAATCGTGAACCAAAGATGGAATGATGAAATTGGAAACGTTTGGGTTGCACCAAAGCCCCAAAAGTAAAATGTGACAACGTTCTAACTTACCCTTGCTGATTGCTGTAGAAGGGGACAATGGGAAGAGTGCGCTCGGGACAGATTAAGATTTCAGAGACGAATTGAGGAAACTGAATCTATTTTAAAACCTGTATTAAATCGTGAACATAGGCTAAAAGTATTTAATAGAATGCACTCTTTAAAGTATTAGGTTACTGTTGTTTGTGATCACCAAATCTATGCATTTGTTTTTTTTTTTCTGTTATTTCTTGTTTAACATAATTTCAATTGTTAACTTATTTATCACACGTATTTGTAAATATATATACACCTTGAATAAATCTTTGATGTGTCTATTGCTAACTTATTTATTACACGTATTTGTAAATATATATAACTTGAATATTTCGTATATTAAATAAATCGTGTTTCAATTAGCGTTTCACTTTCTCCTTTGTGTGTGTGTGTGTGTGTGTGTGTGTGCACAGGTGAAGTTCTAAGCTCCGCCCACTGTAAGACCAGCAACGTGAGTCATGCTACTACCTGGGCTTCCCTGCGCGGTCAGTTGTTTGCAGTAAGCCCTGGGTATCAGACGTGTATTCTCCCGCGTAGACAGAAAATAGTAATGGCTACCTTTAATATTGCTTGTTCACGTTTATGAAATGGTATTCTGCAAAGTGTCAAGATGTGGTGGATACTGAAAAACTCCTATTCCCCCCTCCTTTGCCTCTTTTAAGACTACATTGAATCGTGCGAAGGAGCAAGATGTACAAATACTCTATGGCTATTCTGGTGAGAGCATTGTAGGCTTTCGTAGCACAGACGATGTATTGAAGTATGTTATAGACCTAAGCTTTATAAAGGCTCACATATACCGTGAAGTAAAAGAAACAACGCGTGCAGAAGAGAAGCAACGGATATGGATAGTGAGTCTTATTGATGGGTGGTGTGACAAGCGATATTATGTCATGTTACACCATACCGAGTACTCGTACCCTGCGACTGAAATGTAAATCTCGTCATCATGGAGAATCTTAAGTATTTTTATCACTATATTAATGTATATCATGACGAGGTTTGTAGTGAGGTTGTGGCTAATGCCCTGCGTGAGTTTTTAACAGACTTTAGAGACGAGTATCGCTTGTTAAACAAAAGGAAAAATATGGGCATATGTTCCTCTCAAATAGTGCGCCGGAGTGTGAAGACGTTTAGTTTGTGGAAATGGTGTGGTAAAAAATAAAACCGTTATAAAATGTGTTTGTTCGTGAAAATTACCTGAAGGAAAATGCCTGGTGCGTATTCAGGGAGTGGGAGTGATAAAACATTAAAACCGAAATTAATTCTTGCATCGGAAAAAAAACCTGCCCAATATAATGGGATACAACGATTCATGTTGGATCAGCGCCGTACACGTTTCATTAGATTATGGTGTGACTCGCTCCTCCCGTCGAACCGTCGCGTTGCATGTGCCTCATAGTTATCTCAGAGCTTGAACCGAGTGGACGTGCGCTCCTCGAATACGATGGAACTTCCTTTGAGCAGCATTCTCAACGCCGTGTACGATGTGTCCGTGACGAAGTCGTTGCGCGTGTTCAGGCGTAAATCCGGTATCGTTAACTATGTACTGGAAACGGATTGTAGACAAACAAACGGAATGTTGTTTATTTAAGTGTCGAGGAGATGAATAGAATCTTCGTGATAGTTGAGAAGTGAGTGAAGATCGTTATAAAATTCCTACAGGTGTAGGTACAAGAAGAGAGCAGATTAGTGACACCCCCTCATACGCCGTTGTATGTACGTTGTGTATAAATAACGATCGGCCATGCATTGATATACGGTTGATGTGGAAGAATGCTTCTGATAATAACGCTCTTGTTCCTACGCGAAACCGTTTCATCCTCGACAAATGTTTGAAATCGTCGGATTCCGCAAGCTGAAGCCTATATTAGACGCGCGTGTTACGGATATGCTTTATTTTGATACGGTACTTGAATACGCATACACCGCTCTGCTCGATGGGTTTACCGAGTGTAGTTGAACAAGGTGAGAATGGTCTAGAACTGGAGGATTATTTAAAAGTTTAGACTCTTTGAAATATCATGAACTTTGGTACAAAGCAATTGATCGGTACAGGGCTGAGCTCACCTACACTTCACCCTGAAGAACTATTTCTTTATATAACGAGCAGCTGTCGTAACGACTTAGAAGATTATTTCAATTGCTGCTATGTTGAGTGAAGATGAGTTCACGATTGAAAAGCTCGCGTCGGTAGAAATAAACCCTCGATTGGAAACGTGTTTATCTTTGTGCGTGCTTTTGATTTATTCTAGACGTATTTAAAGATAACTTACCAACCGGTTGTAAAGTGGGAACAAAAATAGTATGAACGATATGAAGGCCCTTCATATCGAGTATAGGTTTCCCTATACTTTAAGCGGTGAAATATTATTAAGCCGCATATACTGCGTAATGCAGAGTAATAACGATGTAAATGTAGACTCGATTACGTGTGTTTAGTGTATTGAAAAAAAGTGTGTATTTATATATTTAACATTTGTGTGTATATATATATATATATATTTCTCCTGTACTGTTATATTGACGGTTATACGTTTTGTAGTTCTTATTTTTATTTTGCGCGGTAGAAGATAAAGTGTATGTATTTATTTATTTAACATAATTGTGTGTATATATTTCTGCTATATTGATGGTTATATTATTTCTTATTTTTTATTTTTGTTTTTTGATCATTCCGATGTATATTTATTTTCTATATACAGGGTGTCCGAGAATTATCTGTACAAATTTTGGCTGTTATTAAGTCAACCATGAAGTGTAGAAATTCCAGTTTTGTCCCATTTTACAGAGAATCTCATTAAGTTTTTTCTGATACTACGTTTTGACAAGTTTTTTAGAAATGTACGCGGGTGACAGACATTGATGATTTAAAAGCAAGAATCACAGCTGCTATTGAGCGAATTGATGTGGATATGCTGCAGCGTACATGGCAACATTTGGAGTATCGATTGGATGTTTTGCGAATCACTAATGGTGCACATATCGAATGTTTGTAACAACGTTACTTTAATAAAAGAAACTTTTGAAAATACAGATTCTAAATAATCTTGTTTAAGAATTTTACGTGTTATCAAGAATTTTATTAAAAGATGAAATTGTACAGATAATGTTCGGACACACTGGAATTTCTAAAAAACTTGTCAAAACTTGGTATCAGAAAAAACTTAATGAGATTCTCTGTAAATGGGACAACACTAGAATTTCTACACTTCATGGTTGACTTTTAATAACAGCCAAAAATTGTACAGATAATTCTCGGACACCCTGTATTTCCATAATAATTATATATATATATATATATATATATATATATATATATATATATATATATATATATTTCTCCTGTACTGTTATATTGACGGATATATTTTTTGATTATATGCATATTCCTCGTTCATATTTCTTAAACTATTATTATTTTTAATTGATCATTCAAATGTATATTTATTTTCTATATATTTATTATAAACAGAATGATGTAATATTGTTTTATTTAATTCTTTTGGTTGTAAACAATTATACCAAATGGCTGGTTACGCCTTCTAAACCTACTAGTGGAATTCTAAGCCAACTTTTAAGAATTAACTAAATAAATGGTACAATCTGACAACCTAATAATGTATACCTGAACAATTAAAATAAAGTGGTATCTGGCAACTCCCCATAATAATGTATACCTGAACAATTAAAATAAAAAGTGGTATCTGACAACTCAACCTGAACAAGCCATTTACGCCTTCTAAGCCAACTGGCTGATTAGGAGTCTATGAGGACGGCGGGTCGACTGAAAGTTATTATGCACTTGGCAGGAGCCAGGTGAACAACTCTTCCTCTCTCTCATGTCTTTCTCTTGGGGAAAACGCCGCCTCCAAGTTTAATGACCCCTTGTTGCACCTGCAGCATCCCCCCCTTACAGCATTGAGTTGTTGCATAACCCATCCCCCTTTGCAACATGGATCATTATCTCTTGCAACATTGCAACATTCTTGCACTCTACCCTTTTGCGCCCATTCTACTTATATGTAACGCATTTTATTTCGTTATTTTTTACGAGAACTCTGTGTCGTGTATTCGTTTTGTTTAATAATAAAGATAATAATGTTTAATAAGAATTAAGATTTGTACGTAAATAAGAAACTAATAATGTTTTGTTTGAAATTAAAGATATAAAATATTAATTGGCAACACCCGCAATGTGCCGAGGCCGAAATGCCCAAAATTCAGTCTCGGGTAGGGGTTTGCCCCGATTATGTGTTTTTTTTCATATTAGTATGTTATTTAAAACGTTTCCCCCGTTTGTTCAGTTGTTTCGGCGTAAATAAAAAGTTGGTAAATAGTAATAATAGTACGTAATTATTCTAGTCCCTTTGCTTTGTTCGAAATTTTAATGGCGCTCACCCGCTCAAGCGGTCTACCCGCGTCCGTATAAAGAGACAGCGAAAACGAGTGATAATAGTAAGAAAAGGAAAATAATGAAAAGAAAGCTAAGAGAAATAAATAAATAAAAAGTTTAGAAATCGCTACATCTGAATATATTGTTTTCTAAGATTTAGGCGGTGTTCTGCCGAATATTAACCTTCCTCTCTATTTTAAATGTGGTAGTAGGTATTGATCGGTTCTGGTTGCAGAGCACCCCGAGTTCTCACTTCTCGGTAGTGAGAACTACTGAGAAACGGGAAGCTTGATGGTAATTCTTGGGAGTCAAAACCTCCGAATAGCTATTTAAATATTTATACTTAAATAGCTATTTAGAGTTTTAGGTATACAGTGTTTATTTATTAAGATAGAATCAGTAAGTTCTCTGTAGTACGAGGAGCTGGTCTGGTCTGGTCACAGAGCCATGAGTGTCATTGTGAGAACGCTAGTAGTATGGACGCCAAATGGACGAGTGCAGAGATGTTGATCAATGTTGAAAAGGGGGAGGGGGTATGCAGTGAAGGGGGTGAGGGAATGCTGCAGGTGCAACAAGGGGTCATGAAACTTGGAGGCAGCGTTATCCCCCAATAGAAAGACAGGAGAGAAAGGAAGATGTTCACCTGGCAGGAGCCAAGTGCATATTAACACCAGCTGACCCGCCGTTCTCTTATAGGCCCCTAATCCGCCAGTTGGCTTAGAAGGCGTAAATGGCTTGTACAGGTTGAGTTGCCAGATACCACTTTTTATTTTAATTGTTCAGGTATACATTATTAGGGTGAGCTGCTAGATACCACCATTTATTTTATTTCACACGAGTTCCCAAATAGTGTTTTTAATTGTTCAGGTATACATTATTAGGTTGAGGAGTGTGCCATTTATTTAATTAACTCTTAGCAGTTGGCTTAGAAATCCATCAGTAGGTTTAGAAGGCGTAACCAGCCATTTGTATAATTGTTTACAACCAAAAGAATTAAATAAAACATTACATCATTCTGTTTATTAAATATTGCAAATATATAAAAAATAAATACACTGGAATGATCAAAAAACAAAAAATAAGAAATAATATAACCATCAATATAGCAGAAATACACACACACACACACAATTATGTTAAATAAATAAATATACACTATCTTCTACCACACAAAATAAAAATAAATACAAAACGTATAGCCATCAATATAGCAGAAATATATACACACAATTATGTTAAATAAATAAATACATACACTTTATCAACTACCGCACAAAATAAAAATAAGAAATACAAAACGTATAGCCATCAATATAGCAGTACAGGCGAAGTATATATATATATATACACACACAAACTCAGAATGGTCCCCTGAGAAATTTATATGTTAAACACAGACCGTGCATGGAACAAGGAACTCTTCTGGGAAAATTAAATCCACTATAGTCCGAATAAGTAATGGTAAATGACAAATACGATAGTTTTTCTTTTTCATGATGCAAGCCCGACGTGGGCAACGGGTCTCTCGCAAAGAGGTCCCATAAATATAGCTTCCCTCACCAGCTATCTGCAAAGCAGACAGGATCCAGCTTTGGGACATGGATCTAGGGTTTAAAGCAAGCCTAGTCCCACTACATTCAGAACCTCCATATAAGTAAAAGACTGGTTGCATTCACGTCGGATTGAATAAATCAAAGAAAAAGGGGTAACTATTGTATTTTTAGCCAAAAAAAAAAAAAAAACTTAAACCTGAACCGGGACATTGAGCGTCCACTTTTCAAGGCACGTAACACGTCCATTTAATATACACAAACTCAGAATGGTCCCCTGAGAAATTTATATGTTAAACAGACCGTGCATGGAACAAGGAACTCTTCTGGGAAAATTAAATCCACTATAGTCCGAATAAGTAATGGTAAATGACAAATACCATAGTTTTTCTTTTTCATGATGCAACTATGGTATTTGTCATTTACCATTACTTATTCGGACTATAGTGGATTTAATTTTCCCAGAAGAGTTCCTTGTTCCATGCACGGTCTGTGTTTAACATATAAATTTCTCAGGGGACCATTCTGAGTTTGTGTATATTAAATGGACGTGTTACGTGCCTTGAAAAGTGGACGCTCAATGTCCCGGTTGAGGTTTAAGTTTTGTTTTTTTTGGCTAAAAATACAATAGTTACCCCTTTTTCTTTGATTTATTCAATCCGACGTGAATGCAACGAGTCTTTTACTTATATAGAGGTTCTGAATGTAGTGGGACTAGGCTTGCTTTAAACCTTAGATCCTTTAAACCTTAGATCCATGTCCCAAAGCTGGATCCTGTCTGCTTTGCAGATAGCTGGTGAGGGAAGCTATATTTATGGGACCTCTTTGCGAGAGACCCGTTGCCCACGTCGGGCTTGCATCATGAAAAAGAAAAACTGTGGTATTTGTCATTTACCATTACTTATTCGGACTATAGTGGATTTAATTTTCCCAGAAGAGTTCCTTGTTCCATGCACGGTCTGTGTTTAACATATAAATTTCTCAGGGGACCATTCTGAGTTTGTGTATATTAAATGGACGTGTTACGTGCCTTGAAAAGTGGACGCTCAATGTCCCGGTTGAGGTTTAAGTTTTGTTTTTTTTGGCTAAAAATACAATAGTTACCCCTTTTTCTTTGATTTATTCAATCCGACGTGAATGCAACGAGTCTTTTACTTATATAGAGGTTCTGAATGTAGTGGGACTAGGCTTGCTTTAAACCTTAGATCCATGTCCCAAAGCTGGATCCTGTCTGCTTTGCAGATAGCTGGTGAGGGAAGCTATATTTATGGGACCTCTTTGCGAGAGACCCGTTGCCCACGTCGGGCTTGCATCATGAAAAAGAAAAACTATGGTATTTGTCATTTACCATTACTTATTCGGACTATAGTGGATTTAATTTTCCCAGAAGAGTTCCTTGTTCCATGCACGGTCTGTGTTTAACATATATATATATGTGTATAGAAACGACGTAAGTATAGAGGAGCGTTCTGCACACGTTATTTCTCTTCCTCATGTGCAGAACGCTCTTCTATACTTATGTCGTTTCTATACATTAATATACTGCATGGTCATTGCAGTTAAATGTGTATACATTATATATATATACAGTATATATATATATATATTGTTAAATATATAAATACATTTCATTTTTTTTTTCAAAACACTAAACTCGCACTTAATCGAGTCTACAATTACATCGTTATTGCTCTGCATTACGCAGTATACGCGGTTTAATAATATTTCACCGCTTAAGGTATAGGGATACCTATACTCTAAATAAAGGGCCTTCATATCGTTCAATACTATTTTTGTGCCCACTTTACAACCGGTTGGTAAGTTATCTTTAAATACGTCTAGAATACAATCAAATGCACACAAAAAGAGTTCATCGTTAGCCACAGCGTCAAATACAAATTTATAAACACGCCTTTCCAATCGAGGGTTTATTTCTACGGACCCGAGCTTTTCAATCGTTAACTCTTCTTCACACTGCATAGCGACAGTTGAAATACTCTTCTAAGTCTGTATCTAATCTGTATCGTTAAGTCAGATGACTCATGCTCAAGCAACTCCTTATAAAGGAACTCTCTCTCAAATTTTGCCTCGTTATGGGCGAGAATATAGTAATTTTTTTGAACTTGTCCGCTAGCTTGACAATACAGGACACAGAGTTTCACAGGGCTATCGCAGGCACTCGTTTTAAAAACGTTTGTACGTTTACCGCATTTGTGACACTCATCACAGATAAGCACACCGGACAAAAAATTAGTCACCCCTAATAGCACCGATAGTAGGAAGTTCAAGGTCACACAGAGGGCGCTGATGTAGCATTGGTAAGTGACAAGTAGCGGTGACGTAGCACACAGGATCAGATGTTTCGTGAGGTGGTGAAGAACAGTGTGTTGGATATAGTCTGCAAAATGGGTCGTGAGGCAGACGTTACTCAGTGGCAAAAAGGAGCCATCGTGTTTGGCAGAGCCCACGGACACAAAATGTCTGAAGTAGCCCAATTTGTTGGTGTGTCAACGCGTACTGTCCAGCGAGTTTACAAAGAGTGGTGTAGTTCGCAATCAACTGATAATCGACGGCGTAACTGTGGCCAGAAAACAATTCTCGACAATAGGGGCCGCCGCCATGTTTCTCGTCTAGTAACTGCAAATCGTTTTCAAACCAGAGAACAATTGCTCCAAGAAACCAATGAGGTTCTCCAGCGACCAATTTCCGAACGGACATTGCGACGAAAACTGCATGCGATGGACATCTGGAGCAGGGTACCACGGAAGAGGCCGCTTTAACAGCAAGTCACAAATTGGCACGTTATAAATGGGCTCAGAGGCACAAAAACTGGACTGCGGCAGATTGGAAACGTGTAATTTGGTCCGATGAGTCCCGTTTTTGTTTGTTCTCCAATGATGGAAGGCGACGAGTACATCGCAGGTCCAATGAAGCCTTTAATCCTGAATGCGTCGAAGGTGTTGTTCAGGCTGGAAACAGAAAGTGAAGCGCAGGAATAGACACCCACGGACTCTGGCGGAACTTCGGGACCGGCTGATGAACGAGTGGCAGCAAATCGATGTTCAGTACATGCACAACCTCGTAGAGTCTCTGCCTCGCCGGATTCGTGCGGTTATCAAGGCCAGAGGCGCCGTCACACGTTATTAGGTACATTCTGAGAGGGGTGACTAATTTTTTGTCCGGTGTGCTTAGTATGGCTTACAAGTAAATGTGGAATAACCTCTGGTTTCTTCGTTCGTGAATGTTTCTATATCGTAGTACACAGTTATACAAGGGCTATTTTTACGCTTAGCATCTTTTATATGACACATGCTTTACTCCATCCGCCTTATGTTTCTCATGGCATGTAGGACAGTGAATTTCATAACATTTATGCCTGAAATTACCTCAATTATCCATCATATGAAACATACGACATTCACAGATTCTCATTTTCCTGCACGTGCCAACTGATTTATGGAGCTCAAAACAGTTATTATTGAAAAATGTGCGTCTACACACATCACAGTCCCTCTTCTCAGCTTTAACTACACGGCTTTAACATTTGGAGCTTTTACACTGCTCACGTACCATGTGGCAATCTTTACATGTTTCACTATATCATCCGCAAACTCGATACATCCCTTACACAAATCATGATGTCGCACATATTTTCGACTTTTATCATAACTCGAGTAAAGGTCCCTTATATTACGGATGGGGAGATACGTTGTCCCTGAGTCCTAAAATAAGTAGGGGTCTTGTACTATCTCTCACACTGCTTTTAAAAACATACACAGTCCTACGACGATCATCCATTCCAAATACAACTATACGAACATTCATTTCCTGTTCTACCCTTTTCAGCTCTTCAGGACCCATATTACAGTCAAATTCAAGTTCACAGTCTACAGCTAGTTTACGGGCACGCTCCACTACCGTAGGCAACCAAATGTTTTTGATCCGTGTATTTAGTACAGTAAACATACGGGCAAAGACTACTGCTATAAAGCCGCGACCACGATCGGCGTTTATATGCAGCCTAAAAATAGCCTGAGAATTGAAGTTAAGAGTATAAGGTATGGCGCTATGACCCGCAACACGGTATACACGGTCAATATTTACGGTGAAGTTGTCCATATTGAAGGCTATACTACTTTGAGAGGCCTGCATTATACGGCCTAATATATACTCTATATCTTCAGCTGCCAACGTCTGAAGGGTATTTACTACCCAAAAATCATCTATATCTCCGTCATCTGACCCGAATCCAAGACAGCATCGTCCTGACTTCACGTTCGTCGCGATTCTGAAGGGCGAACTCTACAATACGCTCAACTATGCGCCGTAGTCCGTGTTCAACACCATTGCTACATTGCGTTCGCACTTAAGCAGATTACATTTTCTCCAATATTTTCAAGTTTTTCACCGATTTCAATGAAATTTGTAGCAAATAATCACTATACTGTATATAGCAGTATTGATGGTATTCATTTCGATAAAATATTTTGATAATTAAAATAATTATCTCATTTTATTGAAAAAATATGTAAAATATTGTGTTCCGAATTATTAAGCAAGTATTCTATTTACGGATCTAAATGGTAAATATGGGTAAGAAGGATTTAACATCAACTGAGAAAAGAAAAATAGTCAAGTTACTCGCTGAAAATATAAAATCGATTGAAATTGAGAAGCAGTTTGGCAGAGCTTATCGAACTGTAAACAAGTTTGTAGCGGAGGGTACCAAACTGAGGCAGCGAAGTGATAAAGGAGCTATAAGAAAAGTGACAAGGCGGCAGATATCTGTAATCAAGCACAAATTGCAAAGCATCCATTGTCCTTAAGTAGAGAGGTTTTTGAGCAGGCTGGCATACATAATGTACCAAGAACATCTCGATGTGGAATCCTCCAAACAATTGGCAAGACGTGTAAACCTACGATTCAGTCACCATTAACACCCAGGTACAAGAAGCGTGTTGAATGAGCGCGTCAGTACGTGAAAACAGATTTTAATACTGTATTGTTAACCGATGAATGAAGAGCAACCCTTGAGGGATCTGATGGTTGGTCAAGAACATGGATTGCTAAGGGTCAATCTCTACCATGGAATGAGGTTTTCTTTTACAAAGTTTGTGTAAGACTGGGCATTAGGGTGGTGTTCTTACAAATAAAAAAAAATTTCGATATTAAATTTTCCAGGCTCCCAACCCATAATTCGGTACTCTTGAATGAGTGAACTTATCTCATAGAGTTTCTTCTATTTTAGAGAATATTTAGGGGTTGCGCAGGCTTAATAAAGTTTTGTATTTCATGGGTAATTTTTAAAAATTTTATCAAACGGAAACTAAAATAAAGGATGACTAATAAAACAATATAAATGATGAATACTTTAAGAAAATAAACAAATAATCTTCGCGGTATCTCAAATATGCTACCAAAATTTAAATAAATCTCCATGTAAAGTAGGATCATAAAACTAAGTGTTCTTTCCCCCAAAAAAACATCCCAAAACATGATAAGCAAAAACAATATATTCTTCATATTACAAGAAAACAAAATATTTTTAATGTTACAAGAAACGAAAGCAACATATTTTTCATATTACAAAAAAAGTGTTATTGAATATTGGACTCGTGTGTGCATTTTCTGCTGTCAGGATATTTTCGACGATGATTAGCGATAACCTGCATGAGATACTGCAGTTGCTCCTCGTCGTGAGTTAATCGGCAATTAAACTGTTCAATGAGGGCCACTGCTCGTTCAGCATTATCATTAACAACTTTTATACCTTTCACAATGCTACATGCATACTTGTAACTATCATGAACATTCCAGAATACAGGATCTTCATTAAGGAATTCGTCCGAAATGTCCAAACTTCTGAAAAACTTAACTGAGGTTTTCGATGTTAAGTCAACAAGGCTGACCTGAGAGCATTATGTGGAAGCTCGATCCGCTTTGGACAATCATCACTTCCTTCTTTGGTCCTCATGGCCTGAACCATCTCACGCTTAACCCTTACAGGAACGTCTTCGTCGAATAATGCAAGGGGCAGCATTTCCTCTGACAGATACCAGAGATGTGAGCTGAATTTTCTAATGGCAGCTTCTGCGATGATCTTATTTGGGTATCTTTGAAGTTTCTTAAGGAGAATAAGGTCTTCATGCGGAGCAGATTCAGAAACAGAAGCACGAAACCATGCTCATGTAAATTCGGACAGCAAAGAAAGAAATTTCGTTTAGGACCCTTTCTTCTTTGGTAGTTAGTTGAAATTGACTCTGAAACAACCATACCTTGATGGAGTAGAGAACCTTAGCCATCCATCGGGCGTGATGCATAGCTCCTGGAGTTTTAAAGCGAATTTCTTTTCCATCCCAAGAGTTATGGCCCAAGAAAAAGAGTGCCAGCTCCAGGAATTCTTTGTAATCATCTCGAACTGTTCCTTCCTGTAGCATCTTGCAAGCAAAAGAAGTTAATGACCTCTTCTCTTCCGTTGTCGATGTCATCTGCAGCCGTCTTATATCTGGACTGATCAATTTGAGGCCAAAACTTCTTGAAGCGCATGAATAAAGGTACTTGAGGGCCAGAAGGTGCTCCAAAATAAGACCCGAAAACAGCTCCAAACACCAATTCCATATGATGATGACGGCATGGAAAATGTAGGTTTTTTTCTAGTTTTGGCTCGAGGAGAACGCAAGTTCCTGCGCGATAGCCAGTATTTGAAGCGGTAGTGTCAAAACTCATCCCAACAACAGACTGCTCAAGCCCCCACTTTTGGAGCTGGTTCACAATAGCTTGAGATTGTTGTTCTCCTGTTCCGGAAGAGTTTTGGAACACCAAGGAGCTGACACGTGTCTTTGTTGGAGACTAAGACAGGGAGACAATGGACGTTGGCTTGAACAGTGAAGTCCGGGAGAATTTTTCCATCCCAATGAACAATGAGAGGACAGTCAGTGTTGAACTCTTCCATTGTGTGTTGAGCCGTTAAAGAGCGATGCTACTGTCTATACCGTCTCACACTAGAACGGTTAATAACTAGCTCCGATACGTCATGACCTAGTCCCTGTGCAGTAGCTGCCAACACGAAGGCTGCTGAGCGATCACTAACATTCGTGCGATCAAGGGTTGATGGTAGATTAGGAGTCATGATAGCGTTCGTTGCACGTCGACGCTTTGGATGTGAAGAACCACCTGCTACTGCACCGAATTCTTCCTTCTCTGTACCCGATTCCTCGGCATCATTGGAAACACTACTGTTATTTTCACTGGAAGAGCTTTCCAAATGTGCAGTTGAGGTTTTTGCTTTGTCCCGGGAAGCCACAGCAGCCTGATATTCCGCATATTTGAGTCCCCGCTTGATAGCCGCTTCTTCCTTCCGAACAAGGACCATATCAATCCCAGCCATAGATCCTTTGCGACCAGGTTCTCTTTGAGCCAACAAGAAAGCTCGATCTTCAGGAAGTTTTATCATGACAAGTGCGTTTTCATGAGCGATATCAAAAAGGTTTTTTTGATTCTCTCGTGAATTCCTCTTCGTTCTTGATCTGCGTTTCTGACCTCTTCTTCATGCTTTTCTTTAGTCCCTGCCACTTAACAAATAATTTATTTAACTTTTCCATTGAGCGGTCTGTGCGTTTGATAGGAATTCGCGCTCGATTCCAAAACTTTTCTACGTCCAGAAGTATCTCTTTCAAACTATCTTTTACAGTTCTTTTTTCATTTTGGTGAAGATGAAGGATTACACAATAAAAATCAATAACCAAATAATGATCTCCGACTCATAATTGTTGATATTAATACATCCACAACATAAACAAAACTTCCATGATAATCCGCAAATATTCACTTTACCATGAGAATGGAATGATACTGAATTTACACGTGACTTGTTAGTGATGTACTTTCGATTAAGTAAATATCATACATGCAGACTATGGTGCCATTATATAATTATGAAATTAATAAATGATGACTTAGGTTTACGAAATGTTCATCACTATTAATAAGTGGAATGTATTTTAATTTTTTAAATGTTTATATATTTCTTGGTTACAGTATGTTAATTGAACTAATTGTAATAAAAATAACTATAAATAATGACATTGATAAAATAAATAACATATGTAATGTTTTAACTTGGAACACATTCATTAACCACTACATGAAAAAACAAGAATTCAGTTTCCGACAGAACCAAACACACCAACGCACCAGGACAGACTGGGGCTCTTTTGTTGGGAAGTGCAACGGCTTTGCGCGACTCCTTATAATAGAAGTAGGTTCACAAAAATTCTTCGTAAGTGTCTTTAGTAGGAGTACAATATTTTCTCAGGTTGGGAGCGTGACAATTCAAAAGTTCATTTTTAAGGACCACCCTACTGGGAATTCATTTTTACACCATCAGGCATTCTGTATGGGACAGCTACTTCATTGCCTATCAATCCTGCCCAAAACATGACTACCTCCACCTTGTTGGCGTCTTAATCTCGATGGTAGAAATTGGCTCTCAGCAATCCATCTTCTTGACCAAACAAAGTCCCTCAAGGGTTGCTTTTCATTCATCGGTAAACAATACAGTATTAAAATCTGTTTTCACGTACTGACGCGCCCATTCAACACGCTGCTTCTTGTACCTGATTGTTAGTGGTGACTGAATCGTAGGTTTACATGTCTTGCCAATTGTTTGGAGGATTCCACATCGAGATGTTTTTGGTACATTATGTATGCCAGCATGTTCAAAAACCTCTTTACTTGAGGACAATGGATGCTTTTCAATTTGAGCTTGATTACAGATATCTGCCGCCTTGTCACTTTTCTTATAGCTCCTTTATCACTTCGCTGCCTCAGTTTGGTACCCTCCGCTACAAACTTGTTTACAGTTCGATAAGCTCTGCCAAACTGCTTCGCAATTTCAATAGATTTTATATTTTCAGCGAGTAACTTGACTATTTTTCTTTTCTCAGTTGATGTTAAATCCTTCTTCTTAGCTATTTTCACCATTTAGATCCGTAAATAGAATACTTGCTTAATAATTCGGAACACAATATTTTACATATTTTTCAATAAAATGAGATAATTATTTTAATTATCAAAATATTTTATCGAAATGAATACCATCAATGCTGCTATATACAGTATAGTGATTATTTGCTACAAATTTCATTGAAATCGGGGAAAAACTTTTGAAAATATTGGAGAAAATGTAATCTGCTGAATAAGTGCGAACGCAGTGTATACACGGATCTAGGATCAACCCTGACTATATACCGATTTCTAGTCAAGACTGGGGTGGGGACATCGGTACGCACCAACTCGAATGTTATGCCATCCTCAACAAGCGAGAAGCTGCTGCGGAGGATGTACAAGGATTTGAACAGGAGTAGGGGGATATATTTTTATTTTAGGAAGTTACTATTGTGGGGATTGTGTCGTAAGACGTAGAGGGTTGGGGCTCTACTACTGGTGGTCTAACAACGGGCGCAATCCTGGCACGCTTTATACCTGACGTGGAGGGTTCTTCATCATGCATCCTCTTTGAATTGTCGCGTGCTACAGGTATCGCTGGTGAGGATTCGTCGGCGGGGAAGGATTCTGTGATCACAACTACACTGTCGTCGGGGTCATCCGTAATGTCGATGACGGGGGTGCTGTACCTCATCGTCATTCACGGTTCTGTGGGAGAAGAGAAAAACAAGACTGTAGAATATAAGGAGCAGCACTCAAAATTTGTAATATTTTGTAAATGACACACTTAGGAGTGTGACGTGTTAGAAATGGACTCTGTAGAAAAATTCAGTTTCACGAGCCCATCCACATGTATTATATCTGGCCCTACAGGATGTGGTAAAACTGTGTTTATGCTTAAAATCATTAAAGAAAAGGGAGAGATGTTCTCAAAATTTGTGCATAAGGTTATATGGTGCTATTCGACGTATCAATCAGTGTTCAACGAGTACCAAGATGTTATTTTGTTCCACAAAGGCGTATATGATGTTAATTCGTTAAAGAGAAATGAACATACAGTCATTGTAATTGACGATCTCATGTTGGAGATGGATAAGACGTTTGCCGAGACATTTAAGGTATTCTCCCATCATCTTCACGTAAGCGTGTTCTTCATCAATCAGAATCTATTTTTCAAAAATAGATACATGCGCGATGTATCGTTAAATACACAATACCTAGTTTTATTCGCGCAACGTAGAGATGTATCACATATTGGAGTATTAGCCAATCAAATGTTCCCGAATCAGCGTAAGGAGTTTTTGGAAGTTTATAAAGAAGCTACAAGCACGCGCTACGGATATTTGCTTTGCGACCTTCATCCGCGAAACACGTTTAGGGTGCTTCTAAGATCGAATATATTTCCAAACGAGCCTGAAACGATGTATATTCCAGAATGAAAAGAGGCTAAAGAAATACAATGAATTAATAAAAATCTATCATCGACTACCCCGGGCAATGCAGCGGATGTTTATTAAAAATATCAACTCCGACTTTTTAAAATGCATCTGTGAAATCTGTCTTCACGTTATAAATTGCAATGTATCAATGAAACCACCTCAGAAGGCTCGCCTACACCGTTACAAGAACATAATAGGTGCACTGGCTCGAAAAAGTCAAGCTGTAGGGAAGAAAAAACGAATTATTGTGCAAAGAGGAGGGTCATTCCTCCCCATCTTATTTTCAGTTTTGGCCCCTTTACTGACTAGATTAATATAATGAAGAAAGTGGTAGTGATTCCACACGAGGTGTATGCTTCACTGCAAAGGAATCCAGACACAGATCTAGATCCCCATAAAAGCAGGCTTAAAAGAATGGAAAGCGAATTGCTACCCCTATTAAAGAGTGAAAAAATACCTGATGAGAAAAGAATCTTATACCAAGAAGCTCTGCAGAAATTTCTTCAAGAGTACGAAAATTATAAGAACCCGACAGAGATTCCCGTGGTTATTAGGCACAGCACAGGGAACGAAGGACATGGTGACATAGGACCTGTATCCGACGATACAGCTGACCAACCAAAGATTAAGGGGTCAGCTACAGAGAACATCGAGCATGTATTAAAAAGCACCCTCCCACATACATTGAGGAATAAAGGTTTGTCTTTATAATCTATTGAATGAGGACCCAGCCATACAATGGACCGATCAGGCGAGATCATTGTGGAAGGATCAAAGGTACAGGGATCGAATATCGTAGACATTGTCCATGATCTGGTGAGAAAGTGGGATAGGCCCTCACCATCAGGATGGAAGCATATTAAAGCAAACTACAACAAATAAATGTCCCCAAAACATTCATAGGAAATCTGAACAGGATAAAAGACTTCGAACATGCGACGCACGTGACACACTTGAAGACGCCATCACCCCCGGCGGTAACACCTTTGAAGAGGAGAAAGAAGAGGTTAAGCAACAGTCAACCCTACCCACGTGCCTCTAAAATATGCAAATGCCTAACATATTAAGAAGACGCTATTATGACATTTCTAACCCAGCCTCCTACGGTGGCGTAGATAGACTGTACAGAAGTGTTTAGGGAGTAGGAAAAAAAGATGTTGAGAGATTTTTGCGGGAGCAGGACGCTTGTACACTTCATAAGCCTGTGAGAAAAAGGTTTAAAACAGCCAAGACAACAGCTGCTTCGATTGACTCTATTTGGCAAGCAGATTTAACAGACATGCAAAGACATTCTATGTATAACGATGGTTACCGCTACATTCTATTCATAATAGATGTATTCTCTAGATATCTGTGGCTAATTAGTCTGAATAATAAGTCACCTGAAACAGTTGCTAAAGCCACCAAAACGCTGATGTTAAAAGAAAACAGGGTTCCTGGTATTTTTGTACGGATATGGGGATGGAATTTATAGGCCGTGCTTTTCAGAACATGTTGACAGAGTTTAATATCAGCTATTACACTACCAATTCTATACATAAGGCTTCTTTAGCTGAAAGAGTTCAACGTACCATAAAGGAACGCATGCACCGCTATTTTACACACAAAAACACACAGATTTCTAGACATTCTGGAATCATTGGCCTCATCCTACAACCGCTCCCATCGCACGATTGGGACACCTAACGGTGTTTTAGAGAGGTACAAGCCCAGAGGTGAGAAAAGATTGAACACCACCACCACACACTGCGCGTTTCAAAATCAATGATTATGTAAGGCTGTCGCGTTCGGGAAATAAATTCGCGAAAGGATTTGAGCAAGGATGGACACGAGATTTTTAAAGTTAAGGCTACGAGGACTAAAGGTGAGATAATGATGTATTACGTTGAAGATTTGAATGGGGAAGAAATCTCAGGAGGCTTTTACCGCGAGTTGCAGAGTGGCATTTAATTTAGGAAAAAATGTTTAAAATGGACAAAGTTTTAGGAAGCAAAAGTTCAGGAAAGAGAAAAATGTACCTGGTGAAATGCCTAAGGTACCCATAAAGCTCCAACACCTATATAAAAGCTGATGCAATAATGAAGCTTAAATAGTATGCAACATAGCTCCTAACCATTTCTACGTCACACTCCCGCCGTCCTCGTCCCTGTCTGTACACCCTAACAACACACTAGCCAACTTTGTAACAGAGCTCCACGGACCCACTGGATCGTGATTCGTATGAGGTAGGGACATGTGAAATTCAGCTGGACACCCTCTTTTTAAATAATGATTATAAAGATACCGTTTTTACGATTCTTAGAGACTGTAATGAGTGTGCAAAAGCCGGGTTAACTCGGGATGAAACTATACGTATCGCCCAGACTAAGGTTGCACGGTTTTACAGTACAGAAGTAACACTAGGGCCGAGCCGTTATAGTACGGTTGAGATATTGAGACAAACGTAAGTTTAAAAAACTCATCTTACGAATGATTTATTATACGAAATCGTAAACAAATGAAACCCCGCACATACTCTAATCCTAAAATCAAAGGTTAACAGAAATATTAAAGACGGAAGTGTTCAAAATTATAACCGAGGGGCGATATCGATCAGCCTTCGAAAGAGATACCTTTCACGAGGCACAGCATGACTTGTCCAGGTTAATGTATCAATTGAAGATGGAGAAATTGGATGAAAGCTCTCAGCCCCCAGATGTGTGCTATATTTACAGCAATATAGTGGAGCAACAGTTTGTTGGGGGGGTTGGGTACGATTCGATGTGGCCGACTCGATGCGACCGAACTCGATGTCAGGACAACTCGATGTGATATCCCTAAGGGATATTTTCGTGTTTTAACGAAAATATCACAACTTAACCTAACCAATCGTCAAGGGCGTACAGTTGACCTAACCGGGCATTCAGTTAACCTACATTAAATATATAAAGAAAATGAAATCGACTTGGCCTGGCATCGACTTGGCTTGACATCGAGTTGTCCTGACATCGAGTCGGCCACATCGAGTTGGGTCGCATCGAGTCGGCCACGTCGAATTGTCCCTGCCCCTGTTGGGGATACCCAAGCACGCCTGCTGCGCATAGCTCACATTCCCAACCATAGAGGAAGGAGTTTAAGTATTACATATGACAGACCCCATTATGTGAATGTCGCAACAAATCTAATAACCAATATCAATATATTATAAGAACGATTGAGGGTAAAAATTTCCCACTCGGTGACGGCAGCTTAACAGTGAAGCTGCACTTTCGACGCACTGAGCTATAATGGACAGAAAGCCTTTCAACGTCTATCGAGGGGTGAGATACTAGCGTGGTAGTGGACTTAGGTCCATTTTTTTCAACCATACTACGTACGGCTGTTCCTTTGCTGAAGAGCGGTGCCAGATACGTCGGAAGGAGAGCACTACAATCAGGTCTTAACACTGCAGAAGATATATTGGCTGGGGCTAAACCTAAAGCTCTAAAAAAACATTTAAAACGTACGAGACGAAATCATCAAAGATGCAGAGAAAAATGCGTGGTGGGAAGAAGGCTGACCGGAAGAAGGGATTACACCATCACGTGGCATTAAACGTAAAAGGATATCCGAGAAGAAGTGTTCTAAGCGAATGAAACCTATGGTTGACCATTTTTTTGACATATAACCTAAGGACATTGATCTCATGAATCATAGTTTGTTTACTACTTGTCGAGGAGGCACTATTTCTAACTCGTCATTGCACGCTTCATCCATCCGTGTAGTTCACAATGCTGTAAATCGGAGCTATCCCTCTTTGAGCTGCCCCAACTCAAGTTTCTATTGCACACAGTGACTTTATTACAATTAACCCTTCAAACACAATTAGTTCCCCTTGTGTTCCTATAGAATTCGTGATACCCAGCTCCGGCCCTTACTTTTTTAATTCAAACTGTGTGCACATGTACGCTAAACTAAGTATACCCCATTCTGATGGAACTGACTGCGATGACAAATATGCTGTATATCCTGAAACAAACTTTCTGCACTCATTCAACCAGTGTGACGTATATTTAAATCAGATGAACATATCGGCAGGCACGGGGTACTATCACCTACGAGCCTATCTGGAAAATGTCAACTTTTCCAAAGACGCGAAGGGTACCTTTTTGAGTGCCGAGAGATATCAAACTAAAGACGAAAGTAGTATAAAGGACAAATTTAAAAATTCTAAAAAGATGTGTTTTGGTCGTCTGCATACAGATTTCACATTCCAGGAGTTGCTTGAGAATGGGGTGGATATGAAAATAAAGTTCACCCGCACGAGTCCTGAGATCTGCTTAAATCTGGATGCTGATCAAGAAGAGGGAGCAAAACCCCTTGTGGTTCACATTATGGAGACACCTCCGCGTACGGCGAATGAAATTAAGTTCACCAAAACAACTAGAAATTGAGAAAAATTTACTAAATGCTAAACTGAAATACCCTATTAACAGAGTACAAATCAAACTATATACGGTACCTGCAGGGTTGGCATCGAAACAGATAGAAAACATCACCCTGGGAAATCTTCCTAAAAGGATATTAATCGGAATGCAGAACCATGCTTCGGTGAATGGAAAATATAGTGTGCTTTTAAATTCGAGAATTTTGGACTAAAAAATATAAATCTATACGTTAATGGCATTGCGTTGGGAGGAACATTGGATACGGACTATTCATCAGACAGTTACCTCTTTGCGAGAGCCTATAGTAATCTGGCCCATATTGCAGGTGATTGTGATGAGCTCGGTAATGGGGTAACGCAGAAAGAATTCATTGATCAATTTAACCTTTATCCGTTTGACATTACACCTGACTTATCTCCTAGCGTAAATACGCATTTAAGTCCACAACAGAGCGGCAACATCTGAGTGAGGTTGAAATTCACCAAACCTATAGACGCGCCTATTAGTGTACTAGTGTACCTCGAGTCGCAAGCCCTAATAGAAGTAGACAGATTTAGGAGCGTTATCAATGACTTTTAAAAATGGATGCGAATACATTTCAGAGAGAAATGAATAGTGAATGAATCACACGTTCCAAATTTATCGGCGTGTTTGCGAAGAATGAAACACTGAATTTGCCAACTACGCGAGAATGCAGTAGTCTTATTGTGAACACAGATATCATTGGCTTGCAATCTATTTTAAAAATACGGACCGCCTGTACTATTTTGATACACTCGGTACTCAACCCTGGAGTGACCCTGTTATTGTAAAATTTCTCGACCAGTTACATATCCCCGAAGTTGTATGGAACCCATTCCGCTTACAAAGATATTTTAGTAATACTTGTGGAATGTACTGCATTTCATTTCTCATGCATATGTCACGTGGTAAAGAATTTATAAATTTTTAAAAATTATTCGACCCGTGTCACAACGAAACGATGAAATGGTATGCAGACAGATAAAAAGCCATTTTCCAATTCTGCGTACTCGTTGTATAGTATGATGTTCTGTTCGTGTATATATTTGTAACGTTAGTTTGTATATTCTGTAGTTTAAGATGGTTATTGTACTAAAAACATGATTTCTTTAATTTAATAAATTGATGAAAATACACTGTCTTCTTTCCCCAAAAAAGATCATACAAAAACAAAAAAACACATTTTTTCGTTAATGATATGACATTCATTGGGCTGACTGCTCGGTAAATCCTCCGTATTTAGATCCATGACACGAGGTTCTTCAAAAGATTGTATAACGCGTGACAAATCCTCATCGGATCTTAAAGGAGAAAGAATAATGTTCATACTGAATCTTTTTTAATAAAAACACATACAGAGTATACATATTGTAAGACAGACCCCATTATGTGAAGATATCTTTGAATCGCTCAGAGATCATTTAAGAGGTAATTCCGAATAACATTTATAAAAAAAAACATGCAAAAGATTGCTATAAAAAATTCAATGAATCGATTTCAGCATAATTGTGATTACCTAAATGAAGTATGTGACGAGATACTACAACCCTCCATATATATATATATATATATATGAAATAATCCTCTTTCTGGCAGTTTGTGAATAATTGACTCCAAAAAATAGTTATAGACACTTACATTTCTATGGTAGTCCCTCGCGTCGGATCGTAAGGAGCGTCATTGCAAATATCATCAACGGTTTGCGTTGGAAATAATCCATCCCGGTCAATCGCGTTAAAAAGATTAATTGTAGACAATGCTACAATGTCACCATCTTGATATAAATCCTAAATCCGGTAAACTATAAATTTCTTGATTCATGGCGGAGGGAATGTTTACTCACTGGCAGAGGGAATGTTTATTCACTGGTGAAAATAACTACTACTGTTACTCCCAGCTGGAAATATTTCCATTTATATGCACGATCACCAAGCTCGCCCCAAAAGTTTAAGAGTCGGTTCGTAATGATTGGTTGTTACTGTAACTGGGCAGGGCTATGATAAGTTTGTGTACCAATCGTAACACCGATATGACGGGTCCAGGCTTTGGACGACTAACGGTGTCTTTATATTCTCTCCGTAGATTTAATGTTCGTATTACCCCTTGCAAATCTCTACCACGACAATATTTGCGCCCATACTTTTCTGTTTTCCCCAACCCTGCCCTTTATGCAATAACCCTCACAGTAATATTTTATTTTGCGGCCATACTAATTGAGTTCCAATTTTTCGGCTGCCAATATTTCTTGCAACATTGATCACAACAATATTTTATTATTTTGCGGCCATACTGAGCCTCAATTTTTCGGATGCAGTTCGTTATAGGAATATATTCATCAGAGTGGCACAGCTCAGTACAGCAGGGAACAAAATTAGCGCCGCTACTCTGACATTAACCCTTTGACGACCAGTATACGTTTCTTTGAACTTAAAAGTTTGTTTTATTGTTTTAAAATTAGATATTAGTAACTATAGTCACTTAAATGAAACCATTTTTGGGTTAATTTTCCGACAACTAAACGATACCTGTATAAACATGTAGATGTATTTGTAGAAACGTTGCATCATTGTACAATTTATATTATTTCCTTGGGACAAATATGTCCCTTGGTCCTCAAAGGGTTAACAGCACAGTAATATCCTATGATACAAATATCAAATCTACAAGATTATTGTGCATTACTATGTTTTGCACCCATCCTAAACTCAGCTTTCCCAAGATTCCTGACTTGTGGATTTTTACTTCTCGCGTAGATGTGTGAATAAATAACTCATGAAAATAAATGTCTGCTTGGGTTGGTTGATAAATGGGTACCCTAGGTATCCTAGTGGATTAGACGGCGGGTGCTGTTGAGATCGGGCGATGACATTGTAATTTCTCTCCGCCCGGATTATGTATTCGGTTTCCACGTTAAACTGTAGGTCTAAGGCGGAGTGAAAGGTTTAACCCTCTAGGGCATATCATACTTTTCCGAGTCCGAATTTCACTCTGGTTAATGTATTTTTATGTAAAATTTAATTCTAAGAGGGTTTCTTTTCTGCAACTTATACTAAAAATCGCGTTATCATGTTCAAAATTGCTGTTTTCTATTCTATGTTGAAATACCGAATATTCAACTGAACACCTCATATTTTTAACCCTTTGTCTTAATTTGTTGCCATTCACACACATTAACTTTGCTTAACTCTTACACAGGTTCAATACATACATAAGAAAAAAATTTACTCCATTTGAATCTTTGTAACCATTTGGACGCAGAAGGCGAAGTTCAACATTCTCTCAATAGATGGCCAAGGAGGAAGTAATGGCCTCATCAGTTGAAGCTCTCAGGCAGAGGTCAGAGGAGATCTCTGGGATATTCTTTGATGGCAAGCAGGATAGGAACACAAAGGTGTTGAAATATGACGAAGTGACAGGGAGATTTCATCGTGGCAAAGTGATCGAGGAGCATTACACTATCACGTGGGAGCCTCAAGGAAAGTACCTCTTCCATTTCACTCCCGAGGAACCTGAGGAAGGAGAAAAGCCTGCTCATAGGATCGCTCAGGGCCTGCATGAGTGGCTTCTGGATCACGGAGCTGACGAGAGCCTTGTAATGATTGGAGGAGACTCTACCAACACCAACCCGGGTGGTCTGGAGGCGCCATAGCCCTATTGGAGATGATGCTGGGTCGCAAGTGCCACTGGATGATCTGTCAGCTCCATGTGAACGAGCTCCCCCTGAGGTACTTAATTATCAAGCTGGACGGCCCTGTAACTTCCCGGTCAGGCTTCAGTGGGCCTATTGGAAAACTTCTTGAGAAAGTGAATGAACTTGGTCAACTTCAACTTCAAACCAGTGGAAGGAACTGAAGATATCATAGAGCTGCCAGTAGAGATAGTCAAATCTCTTTCCACAGACCAGCACAACTGCCATCTTTGATCAAAGCCATCAAGTCTGGAAGTCTCAGTCCACAGTTGGCTGGTCTCAAGTGCGGACCTCTGAACCAATCCAGGTGGCTCACCTCTGCACAGGCCATCTTGCTGTTGTGGATGAGGGAGCACGGACTGAAGGGGGAGGTGTTGAGGAGGCTCGAGGTCCTCGTGAAGTTCTGCCTTAACTTCTACTTCAAAATGTACCACATCAAAGTGAAGCACCACCTCAAATTTGGTCCTGCACACGTTTTTTCAAGCCTGAGGCTGCTGAGGAACCAGACTACCGAGGTCAGGAACATCATCTCTGCTGCAGTGATAAGAGCAGCTTACCACGCACATCCTGAGAACATCCTGGCTTCATTCCTGTGCAATGAGGATGAGCATCAGAGAGCTTTTGCTGTAAGCCAGAGAGATATCAGAGAAGGAAGAGACTTTGGTGACACGACAGTGAGGCCCCATAAAAATACCAAAGTCAATCTGCAAGCCACTTCACCTGAGGATCTCATCAACTGGGAATCAGAGAATATTTACGAGCCTATTTTCACCTGCAAGATGACCTTGACTGAGCTGGAGGATCTCGGGAAAACTCCACTCAAAGTGGACGTTTTCTCTGTTCATACTCAGTCCCGCGAGAGCTGTACAGGAAGTCTCAACTGCTTCCCAAGCTGTGTACGGTCACGAGAGAGATGGGTGGGTGAGAGCCAGGATAGACCATCGAGAAATGCTCCCAGTGTTCAGATCGAAGCAGGACATACTTAGAGCTTTTCAGGTTCGAGTGGCTGATGAAGAGGCTGAAGCCATCGTTAATGCTCATAAGAGCTGAAAGTCCTCATAAGATCATAATATAAGATCTTATGAGGCCACGCTTTTCAGGGATCCTGGAAGAACAGGCGTGTAAACCTACACGTGGAGGTGGCAAGTCTCTCGCTACTCGATCAGAGTAGAGCTGGTGAGCCGCGCCTATTCTTTGAAGAAAAACTTAAAATTCTTAAGTTTTACGTGAAATCTAAACATTTTTTGCAGCGCCCAGAGGTGTTGAAACACGCAAGAAAGCAAGGATGAGGTCAGAAAAGCAGCTTTTAGACTAAATCATATGCAGAACAGCTGCGCGCTTTGGTTTGGGTGCCCTGATGCTGCGTTAGCCAGCCTTCAAATCAGAAAATCGCGATTTTGACCATGAAAATGAGATTTTTCGGTTAAAGTTTCAAATAATAAACCCATCTTAGAATTAATTTTTACATAGGAATACATATTAGCCACTTTGTTTTTCCAAAATTTCAATCCTGAACCCAGAGTATGACATGCCCGAACGGACCAAGCTGAGCAGCAAAACTCAACGGTCCGTAACCAGGGACGGAATCGGCTTCCCCGACTCACCCCGATTATGGGAGGCCACAGACTCCGCAGCTGCTCCACCCGTACTAGAATGAGGGTGGGAAAGTGGAATAGGGAGTTCAGAGGGGGGGAGGAGACGACGAGACGGGCCCAGCCGAAGCCCCCGACTCCCCACCAGAGGGGGGACAGGGAGAACCAGTTGTTTGAGGGCTCGTCACACCAGACAAGTGCTGACGGGGGGGGGGGAAGGATCTACCACAGGTGGAAAGGTAGATCCAGGAGAGACCCGACCACTATCGGCAGGAGCCGAATGGAAAGAAACTCCATGAATAAGGGCCAGACCCCTCTCGACCGGGTCCACCGTGGGAACCGAGTCAGTAATCGAGTGTCATGGGGCGGTGTACCTCAACCGACACCCGACAAGTTGGGCACCGGGAGGTGACGCCCCACCAGCCCTCCGTAGAGGGGAGGGAGTCCCGGGCGGATTAGGAGCGGCGCGCCGCTTCCCCTCCGGTGACGAAGGGGAAGTAGGGCGAGCAGTGGTCATGGACGGGACTGGAGGACTCCGACCACGGTGACGCTTCGTCCTCCCCTTCGGGGCAGGCATCACCTTTCCACCCGAGACGGGTAGGCAAGGATCCAAACCCCAAGGCCGGAGGTAGAAGGGGCACTTGTAGACAGGGAATCAGACGTATGGTGACCGAAAGTGAGGCAGGGGGACAAGAAGGTCCCGCGGTGCCAGGAGGACCACCAACCCCCGGAACTTCCAGGGGGGGAACCACTCCGGTAAGCGCCGGGGTAGCACGGGAGGAGCCCGAGGACCCGCCAGGGCCAAGAGCCGCGGCTCCAGGTCACAGACCCTATCGCGCGCCTCCCGCGCACTAAGGAATTCGTTAGTCCTTAAGCACCGCACCTCGAATTCAAACTTGAAAACGGGGCAGTCCGAGAGGAAGGGTGGGCCCCCGAGCAGTTCGAGCACCGCGGGGGCTTCGTGCATGGGGGAGGGTGCGCAGGCCCACCGCAGCGGACACATAGCTTACCCTCACGGCGGCACGCAGAGCTAACATGGCCGAATTGGTTGCAGCCAAAGCAGCGAACCTGGTCAGGCACATACGGCCGCACCGAAAACTCGCACGACCGTCGATCACCCATGCCCCAGAACACCTGGGCCGGAGGCACAAGGAATCAAAGGTCAGGAGCAGACGAGCGGACGAGGTAAGAGCACCATCCCGGCGCGACGAAAAGCGGAAGACCTTCGTTACCCCCTGGGGGGAAAGATCCTCCTGCAACTCGCCAACCGGAATTGACAACAAACGGGAAGCGAAAATGGTGCCCTGACAGCTATTCAATTGCGGATGGGGTCACAGAAACTCTGCAACCCAAAACATCCTGCAACTGTAGAAGGGACTCAGTCACCCCCGAAGAACGGGACTTCAAAAGAAGAGACCCATCCTTCAGAGGGCGGATATCATGACGGTAGGGAACCTCCACCGTCTTAAGACGCTGAAACACCCGTTCCGAGTTGCCCAGAAGGGAGCCAGCGGAAGGGCGGAGAACAAGGAACATGTCCACCGGACAGAAATTGACAGCAGAGACAGGTCCACGTGTGACGGTAACCGAGAGTGGGCGAGAGAACGAGGGCCGCGAAGACCCCGCCCTACGGCCACCACGAGCCCGGCCACGAGAGCCAGACGACGCAAACGAGAGAGGCCCATACGGCTTTAAGGTCAATCCAGCGGAGGCAGAGGCAGCCGAATGACTAGAAGTAGTAGGCTTATCCAAATCCAAGGACGGGCCAGAGTCGTTAACGGGAGGGGATTGAGTTTGAGAAATTTTATCCATAAACAATATAATTATAAGGAAGACAGCCTCGGACTCAAGGCAATGCACCAATCCGCCACTGCATCCTTCAGGGCGCAGGCACAACGTCCCGGGTAGCCCGCCCCCCAACCTAACTGTCGTTTTAAAAACAGCAGATTAGCTCTCCTGGAGTTTTGTCCGTTAAGGGCCAAGCAAAAACTCAATCCAGATGCAGCAGTGGTATGGACGCCCATACCATCCCCAGAGCACGGTTCAGCCACGGAGCGATACCCCCCAGCGGGTGCACCCGATGACCCCAAGACTGCCGGCAAATACAAACGGGGGGTGGGAATACTACAATTGACAGAGGCCCAAGACCGAGTCAAGACAAGAGATTCCGTAAGATACGGAAAAAGGGGAGCAAAAAGAAAAAAAGGGGGGGAAAAACGCAACTAGGTAACACTCTGCCCACACCCAGCGAGGAGTTTAGGAAACCCCAACAACCCACGAGGTGTGCGAGCCCCCTCGGCCCGGCAAGCCGGAATACCTAATCGCGGGTGTGTGTGTGTGTGTATATATATATATATATATATATATATAACTCCATAACAATATAATATAACTATAATAAAAGTATACATTTAATGAATACTTAAGTATATGATTCTACATGAGCAGCATCAGTATCTCTACAGCGTTCGAATCTGTCAGCAGCATTGCGGAAACATTTTGGAGCATGACATGGGTTATTTTGTAACGTAAATCTTGCAGATCTGTAACCCTCGTTTGATAGACGTTTGATTTGATGAAGCCCCATGCAAAGAAATCCAAGGACATTAGGTCAGAAGATCGAGCCGCCCAGGGCCTGTTGCCTCCACGTCCGATCCACCGATTCGGAAATCGTTCATTTAGGTACTCCCGAACAATGTTTGTGTAATGACAAGGTGCCCCATCTTGTTGAAAGACGGTGTTTAAAATGCCATCTGAATGAAGCTGGGACATTTACGTGCTCGTATCGTAACAGCAGTTACAAAAATAACCCCCGTCATGCTCCAAAATATGTTCCGCAATGCTGCTGACAGATTCGAACTCTGTAGAGATACTGATGGCACTCATGTATCATATGCTTAAGTATTCATTAAATGTATGCCTTCTACTATTTTACCCTTTTTACTACATTTTCACTGAAATAGATAGGGACTTTATAAACTCCCTATATACAGGGTGTTTGAAAACTTTCTGTAGAAATTGTAATGGGGGATAGGCAACACCAAGACAAACCCTTTTCGTCTATAAGTGTATGTCCGCTGACGTCACCATTCGGCGCGAGAGGACGCCGCTGCAATTGGCTAAAAGGTGAAGTGGGCTAGACTCGCGCTTGCCGCGGGCATTCTTAAATCGGACGTAGTACGCGTAACATGGAGCGCTTCACGACTGCTGAGATGGCTGACATGCATATGGTGTATGCTGCCAATGGAAACGGAAGAGCTGCTGTGAAGTTGTACCGACAGCGCTTCCCAAACAGACGTGTGCCAAACCACCAAACGTTTGCGCATTTGCATCGGCGACTGCGAGAAACTGGAACATTCCATGCAAACATGCATGACACTGGTCGGGAGAGAAACGTGCGCACTCCTGACATGGAAGAAGAAATCCTACTGCGATTTGAGGACAATCCAAGCGCAAGCACGCGAGGTGTTGCACGTATCCTCGGTGTGAACCACGACCTGGTCTGGAGTGTGTTGCACGAGCAGCAGTTACATCCGTTTCATCGTCAGAGTGTCCAGGCATTACAACCTCGGGATTACCCTCTTCGTGTGGAATTCGCACGCTGGTTTCTGCAGCAGACAGCGGTGCAGCCTAATTTTCCGGCTTATGTGCTGTTCTCAGATGAGGCCTGTTTCACACGTGAGGGTGTGTTTAACATGCACAATTCTCACGTGTGGGCGCACGCAAATCCACATGCTACACGGGTGCATGCTCATCAAGAACGGTTCGCCGTCAATGTTTGGGCGGGTATCGTCCATGGCAAGTTGATTGGGCCGTACCTGCTGCCTGCCCGACTCGACGGGCGGGTTTATCGGATATTTCTTGAAGAAACGTTGCCGGAACTGCTGGAAGATGTTCCCGTGGCTATTCGTAGACGAATGTGGTTTCAACACGACGGGGCCCCAGCACACTCCAGCAACGATGTGCGGGATTATCTGAACGCCACTTTTGGGGACCGATGGATAGGCCGGGGTGGGCCCGTAGCCTGGCCACCGATCGCCCGATTTAACATGCCTCGATTTCTTCCTGTGGGGACACATGAAGAACCTCGTGTACGAGACTCCCATTTAATCAGAAGAAGACCTCGTAGCAAGAATCGCTGTCGCCGCTGGAACTGTTCCCGAAATGCCGGGAATCTTTCGACGTGTACGTCGGTCAATGCTTCGACGCTGTCGGGCATGCATTGATGCTACCGGTCGCAACTTTCAGCACCTTCTTTAAATAAACATGCCTTCTTTAAATAAACATGTTACGCGTACTACGTCCGATTTAAGAATGCCCGCGGCAAGCGCGAGTCTAGCCCACTTCACCTTTTAGCCAATTGCAGCGGCGCCCTCTCGCGCCGAATGGTGACGTCAGCGGACATACACTTATAGACGAAAAGGGTTTGTCTTAGTGTTGTCTATCCCCCATTACAATTTGTACAGAAAGTTTTCAAACACCCTGTATATATACAGTTCTGTGCAAAAGTCAGAGACCACTGTCGATCTGACAACTATTAGATAATCTGTTGTATGAAAATTGGTTTTGATACTAAAATACATATTAACTAGAACCTCTGGTTCATATTAACGTATAACTAAGTTATTACTTAAGTGTTTAAAGTTGTATAAGCTGGATGACCCTCTAGTCTGTATAAATTGGACTTGAGGGTTGATTCATTATATTACTTATAACGCATGTGTTTAAAGATCTAGCGAACTACTACTGATGGATCTGCAGTAAATGCTCCTAAGCTATTGTTATATCAATATTTACAATTAAAAGTATTGACATATTCACTTAAATTCTGCAAAACAAATTTATCCAAAACGTTTCTCATTATAATCTTAATTCATGCTTTTTTTTCCTTTCACAGGCCCAAGAAATGACAAAAAGTATAATTTCTGATGAGATTAGATATAAAATAATACATTTGCATGGTGAGGGACTGAGTCAAAGAAAAATAAGTGAATCTACAGGCGTTTCCAAAACTGGTGTACAAAAAATCTTGGCTCGTCACAGCTCAAATGGAACCCCAGCTGATCGCCCTAGATCAGGGAGGCCCTCTAAGCTTTCTCCATCTGATCTACAATATCTAAAGATTACTTCCCTTCGAGACAGACGCAAATCCAGTACTTCACTTGCAGCAGATCTCGAAAAAACAATAGGCATCTCAGTTGATCCCTTTACTGTATGAAGGAAACTTAACTCAGCAGGTCTTAAAAGACGTGTTGTAGCAAAAAAGCCACTTTTAAGGAATGGAAATAAAGAGAAGAGAAGAAAATGTGCTTTGGAACACAAGTATTGGACATCTGAGACCTACTGAATTAAGCTTCCTTCGTACAGTAGAAGGATCAACTGAGACACCTGTTATTTTTTCGAGATCCGCTGCAAGTGAAGTGCTGGATTTGTGTCTGTCTCGAAGGGAAGTAATCTTTAGATATTGTAGATCAGATGGAGAAAGCTTAGAGGGCCTCCCTGATCTAGGGCGGTCAGCTGGGGTTCCATTTGATCTGTGACGGGCCAAGATTTTTTGTCCACCAGTTTTGGAAACGCCTGTAGATTCACTTATTTTTCTTTGACTCAGTCCCTCACCATGCAAATGTATTATTTTATATCTAATCTCATCAGAAATTGTACTTTTTGTCATTTCTTAAGCCTGTGAAAGAAAAAAATAGCATGAATTAGGATTATAAAGAGAAACGTTTTGGATAAATTTGTTTGGCAGAATTTAAGTGAATATGTCAATACTTTTAATTGTAAATATTGATATAATAGCTTAGGAGCATTTACTGCAGATCCATCAGTAATAGTTCGCTAGATCTTTAATCACATGAGTTATAAGTAATATAATGAATCAACCTTCAAGTCCAATTTATACAGACTAGAGGGTCATCCAGCTTATACAACTTTATACACTTAAGTAATAACTTAGTTATACGTTAATATGAACCAGAGGTTCTAGTTAATATGTATTTTAGTATCAAAACCAATTTTCATACAACAGATTATCTAATAGTTATCAGATCGACAGTGGTCTTTGACTTTTGCACAGTACTGTGTGTGTGTGTGTGTGTATACACAGTATATATATTCAGTTACAGACATCATTGTTGAAAGTGTGACACCTAAACTCTAAATATTTCTACCAGTGAAGTTCAGTGACATAGTGAGCGAGTTAATTATAAAACTAAAATTTTAAATTTATTTGCTGTCAGTCCCAAAAAATGGGTTTCGTGTGCATTGAATGTTAATTTTTCCCAACATATACCATTCGAAAGTACATCATCTGAGATGATTTAAAAGTCATGTTGGGAATTTTTATTTCAATCATTAGTGCCTCAAACTGAGCAACAAACAAAATGTCCGGCACCAAAATAACAGCATCATTTATTTTCCATTTTCCTCTACTGAATGGAATTTTGTTTACCTGTATGATTTTGAATAGTGGTTTGTGATAACTAGCAACATGTTCAACCAATTATATCAATGAACGTGAACATTACAAATTCAAAATGGTGGTTATTTTGATTAAAAATGTACCTTTTGCCGTTTTTGTATATTTCGGTTGTTTTTCAGGTATAAAAGCATATGATTATGGTTACATTGTTATTTAAGTGAAACTTATAGATGTTTACATTAATTATGAGGAGATTATGTTACTCATACATTACAGAAATATTTTTTTACATTGTCCGATACCAATGGCAGTAACGTTTTTTCTTTCTGTCTCAGGTTGTTGTGTCATAGCTTTGTAGACTTCGAGTGAAACTACCACAATTCAACATCTGGTAACTGAAATTCGACCCAAAAGAGCAAGATTAAACATTGACACCACCAAGTGCCTTATCCGTCATGAAGAGAAAGGAGGGCCACTAGTGACCAACCCATCTTTTAATTTCTATGAAAAGATAATTCAATACGTTAAAGATAAGGCAGAATATGGAGATGAGCCATATTCAACAGTCTATTCCCGCCTAAAAAGGCATGACCTCGGTCTAATTACAGGAAAGCAAAACCGACTGGCATAGTGACTGTTATGCAAAAACATTCCACAAGAAAATTCTAGAAGCTGCCAAAAAGCGGTTTGAAAAATCTACCCAGGTCGGGATGAATCCATCATACAACAAATTCCCAGGACGTCCAGCGAAACCAACATCCTCCTCCTCATACTTAGGTACAGGAATACCTCGGATAAGACGGTTTCAAACAGGACGGTTGAATATTATAATATAAAATTAATTATTTAATGTAATATTTAAGATATTTATAAAAGGAATGTCAGTGCGATGATATATTAAGTTTCAAACAACCCGCGCGCGGTCTATACTACAAGTTTTTGGAAAAATTATAACATCAGAAATATTATAGAAAACATCAATCAAGCGTGGCTTGAAGTCACTGCGAGTAATATGCGAGCAGTGTGGAAAAATATTCTACCACATTGTGCAACTGATTTTCGTGGTTTCGAAAATCACATTGCAGGAGTTGCAACTGACATTGTTAGCATTGGGAAGGATCTTGGATTCGAAAATGTTGATGCACCAAATGTTATCGAGTGCATTGAATCGCATTCGAAAGATCTAGACAATGAAACTCTAATCAATCTAGAACAACAACGAGTTTATGAAGAAGAAGAAGCGAAAGAGGAAGATGCAGAAGCAGAAGACGTTCCTACAAAAGAATTTTCAACTGGTGATCTTGCATTCTTATTGTTTTATTTCACATTTAAACATGTTAAATCATTATAATTATCGAAAATAATCATACAAAAAACGTAATTTAAAATGTCTTGGAACGACCTACAGTATTTCCCATTAAAACATGCCTCGAACAGGGCGGTTTCAAACAGTGCGGCATGTCGGCGGAACGAATTAACCGTCTTATCCGAGGTATTCCTGTACATCCAATGAGGATCGTCCCACCAAAGCGTAAACAAGATCATCAAGTCAGCCAGACTCCTTACTGCGCGTACGTTGGTCAGCCAGACTCCTCACTGAGCGGACGCATTCCTTGGGCTCTCTGATATTGTTTCTACTTTTCGATATTGCCGATAAATTTACTGTTGAAAAGTTCTGAATTTTATATACTTGCGTTTATATTCACATTGTTATAGTTAAGTAACTGAATATTAGTGGTTTTTAGCGATTTAGAAGTTTTCAAAGCGTGTCGGCTTAATTTAATTTAAACTTGTGACGGCTATAAACGTAACTACTTTAACTAGCACGATGCCGTCGCAGAAAGCGTCATGTGCTAGGTGGGGTTAATCGGTGGTATACTGATTTTAAAGATTACAACAGCGGTCCAATGGCGATTACCGAGATATCGGTTTGTTTCTTTTGTGAGTTGAGTGAAGAGATAGTGGATTTAAAACGTAGTGCACGCGAGGTACGGGAAGACTTGCAACGCTTGACTGAGGGCAGGGGTAGGCTTACAGTTCACGAAGGCCGAACCTATACTAACGCTGAAGGCGTTAGTAAGTTGAAGGGTGAGGTCAGGAACCTAGTTTCTAGTATAGGTAGCTTATCGGGAAGGTTAGATAAAGTTGAGGAAAGGGTTAAGGTAGGCCCGAAATTAGTAGACGGGGAGGGATTTAGTGTAGTTAAGGGTGGAGAGCTAGGCCACGTACGTTAGGTGATAGGAATCCCCCCTCTATCGAGGTTTCGAACCCTTTCGCCCATTTATTCCGGGAACTACGATATAGTTGCTATAACCGAAACGTGGTTAAATACCGTAACTCGGGACTTGTTGGGGGAACTTGATATAGCGGGTTTTAAACTTTTTACTAATGAGAGGTTACATAGGATTGGTAGCGGCGTTTTGTTGTACATTCGTAATTCCCTTAGGGCTATCGAGGTTAAGATAGATTTTCCGGCAGCAATTAATGCGATATGCGTTGAAATTAGGGCGCGTAGTATTAGCTTTAATTTCGTTGTTGTTTATAGACCTCCCGTTCAACCCCTCGAGTAGTAGACATGTTAAGTGCACAAAATAGGGTGTCCACTTCAAATCATGATGCAAAGGTCCCTTTTGGTATGGGAGTTCCTTACGGCCATAGGAAAGAATATCCAAAGACAAGTTGTATCTATGCATAGACATGCTTAATTTTATGCCTAATCAGCATAAATTATGCTAATGACCGTATTTCTAACTTTTGAACCAATTAGCTTAGAAACGTCTGTGATGACTCGTTTTCAGCTAAATTCAGCAAGAGAAATCCATTTCTGAGGTTATTATAGGGTTTGGAGGTCATTTTTACTCCCAAAATCAAATATGGCCGCTGGCCGCCATGTTGAAATTGGGGATTTTCCGCAGTTTCCAAACTGACGGAGTGAGACACCCCAAAATAACCTCAGAAATGGCTTTCTCATGCTGAATTTAGCTGAAAACGAATCATCACACGTTTCTAAGTTTTGTGACCTTTAGAAATTCAATTTCATGTTTCAGATTCACAATGATTAATCCGAAATGAATGACTCTAAAAGCACGCCTGCCATCATGGACACTCGCGACTGGAGCTTACGCTTCATATGTCAGTCAGACAAACGCGATGAACCGACGAAGAATCCTTCATCATCTGTAAAATTGAGAAACAAACCTGAAAGACTTTCAGCCTCTTGTAAAGAAGTTACGGACAACATCCAGGAGCTCAAGGAATTAGGGGAGTTGCCTGACTTTGTAGTCGTAGACGACATTGCTGGTGGTGCTGGTAGCGGTGCTCAGAATGTAGTGCAGCTGATGATGTTTAATCAAGTAGTGTGGCACAAAAGTTGCAGGAATGCTGTCGACAATCAAAAAGTGCAGAGAGCGAGGAAAAAGCATCAAGGGCAAGAGTCAGTTAGCCCGGTGAAAACTCGCCGCATGAACAGTGGTGCCAGGTCCATCACACAGGCCTCGGCCTCGGCCTCACCCTCACCATCTTCGAGCGAACCAGTCGACACTCCATGTCTCTTCTGTGACGAAGTGGGCAACAAGAAAGAGCTGAGGAAGGCCTCCACTCTTCGCTTGGTTAAGAAAGTCAATGATTGCGCTCGAGTGTTAGGTGACAAACGTCTGTTGGCTTAACTTCCTGCCGGTGACATGATCGCTATTAATGCCGTCTATCATCGTGCATGCCTGACTCAGCTCTACAGGAAAGCGGCGACGGTCGGATGTGACACGACTGAGTCATGCGACTCAGGTGATCCGAGCACATGTTCTCAGCGAGTTACTTGACTTTATTGAAGATAATAGTGTTTCAGGGATGTCACTGGCAATGGCTGACTTGACGGCCCTCCAAGACAAGCGCCTCGCCGCTCTCGGTTTTCCCTACACCAAATGCAATACAACACGCCTTCGAGAGGATATTGAGCGCATGATTCCTGACATCAAGGCGATACCAATGAATCATTGCTGGTCTCTTGTTTTCGACGGCGACCAAAGCAAAGCTGTAGTTATGGAAAACAATACATCAACTGAAGTTTCCATCCTCCACAAAGCAGCCAAGATCCTCCGCCGAGATTATCTCTACATGAAGCAGACTTTCACAGGCTCCTTCTCAACCTCATGTGAAGCCGAATCCATCCCGCCCACGTTTAGATCATTCTTGCACATGCTTCTTGATGGATCAGGTATCGATGAGCCGGCTCCTGATTCTGAGAAGTCCAAGGTTGCAACATCCATCGGGCAGCAGATCATCTTCAACTCTGTTGGACGCAGATCCAAGAAATCTGGGAGTGTTCCTCGTGACATCAAGGAGAGGGAAACACCAGTATCGCTGTATCTGTCTATGAAACTACATCTTCACCATGGAACCAAGAGCGAGATCCTGGACTGCATTGTCCCAGCGGATCTCGACAATCGCAAACCGGTGACGACCGCAGCTGTGCTGGATGGCGCTGTGCTCGTTCAAATGCTTCGTCCTGGAAGTGCCGTGACCATCGGAGACACTTTCACGGACGTGTTTCTGCCATACATCCTCTCCTGGTTTGAAAGAAACGACCGGGTTGACATTGTCTGGGATGTCTACTCCAAGACGAGCCTGAAGTCAGGAACTCTGGAGTAAAGAGGCAGCGGAGCGCGGAGGCGGTTTACTCTCTCGATCAAAGTTCTTGGCAATTGGGCTGCCTTCCTACGTGTGGACCTGAACAAGCAGGAATTGTTCGTGGAGCTGGCCAACAGCCTGAAGCTCATGACGCTTCCACAGGTTAGCCGAGAGATTGTTGTGAACTACTGACATAGAAATTAATATTTCTTAAAATATTCCTCTCTCTAGTATATGCTGAGGAAGTCAATTACATTGACTTCCTCGACTTCCTCAATTACATTGACTTCTTCATTTCGGGGCAAGCAACTCTTCACCAACATTCTCAGTGATTGTGCGAGTTCACCGGCTGACGCTGATGTTGGTGCAGTTTCCCCCTGCACACACGAGGAAGCCGACACTCGGATGTTTCTGCATATGGCTGCAGCTACCGACGCCGGTCATCGTCGAGTGATCGTCCGCACCAGCGACAGCGATGTTGTAGTGCTGGGCGTCTCCACTTTTGTGGCCCTCGGACAGAGGATTGATGAACTCTGGATTGCCTTTGGATCGCAGCGTCACTTCAGGTACAGTCATTTGAGGTGTCTTTAAGCCAGGTGTCTGCAGTGTACCAATAGCTTTTAGATCACGAAGCCATTGTCTAACTCATCTCTTACATTCCTTGCCAGGTACATTCCAGCGCATGTCATCGCCCGCGGACTTGGACCATCCAAGGCAATGGCACTGCCGGCGTTTCATGCGTTAACGAGATGCGACACGACCTCAGCGTTCTATGGCAAAGGCAAGAAGACGGCCTGGTCAGTGTGGCAGTCCCTCCCTGAACTCACCTTACCTCTCGAGCTGCTCTCCTGCCCTAACCCCACCCTGGAGATGATCAAGACTCTCACACCCACGCTCCAGATTCGTCATGCAGCTCTATGGTGTCTCTAAGGATGGCATCACAACCGTAGATGCTGCTAGACTCTCCCTCTTCCTCCACAAAAGACGCGACTTCGAGCACATGCCTCCAAACAGCGACGCTCTGCATCAGCACCTCCTCAGAGTAGCCTATCAGGTAAAACAGCATTGCATGGATGGGAACATCACTCATGCTTGAGATTACTGCATACAGTTGTATTTCTAGAAGTGTTATTTCAACTAATCAGTTATTTCTCTTTTGACTTCAGAGTGGACACGTGTTGGGTAAAACGCTCATCAAAGCTCCAGCTCCAGTCTCTCCAACGGAATGGAGATGGCAGCAAGAATCCCCGACTCTGCGCCAACTCCAGTCCACACCACAACTCCCACCATTTCGCGGGACATAACAGAGCTTGTCATTTGCCAGTGTAAGACAGACTGTAAGGCTAGGCCTGTTCAAAAATCAACTTTTTCTTATTTTCATAGGTTTCTGTACATTTTCCCATGCTTTTTGACCTGAAAAAGCCGAAAATCACAACTATTTTGACCTAGGATGTTGGGAAGCATTGCCGCATGGAGCTTTAAATTTTCTGCCTTGAAATCGGCCAAAGCGCCAATTCCGGGGTCCCTTGAATTATGTTTTGCACTTTAACTTTTGATCTAAACAAGATAGAGCAACAAATTAGGTATCAAATGAAAGAGCATAAAATTAATAAATAATAATAATAATAATAATAATAAATAAATAATAATTAATAATATAATAATAATAATTATCTATCATTTTTCAGGAAACAACAGAAACTCAATCAGAATCTAGAAAACCATCTACAAGTTACAACTTCACAATGGCATTAAGCAAGGAGCTGAGGGAGCTCCGTGGGCGCACAGTTGATATCTCAGAACCTCCACGTACTGTCCACAGGCAGGTGTCAACTGGGCCATCTACCAGATCTCTCACTGAAACTTTCCTGGTTCGATACCCTTCAGCTTTTATCAGTGGTTCCCAGCTTCCCACCAACAGACAGGCGTTCCAGTATTTCCTTAATCTTCAGAATTTACCGGAAAATGCAGGGAGGCCCATGGTTCAAGACCTTGCATATGAAACAGTTGAATCTATCATCCCATTCTGGCAGATGGCTAGGATCAAGACAATGACCAAGTACAACGCAATGAAGCTCTTCATGAAACTACATGAGAAACATCGTGCTCTGGTGAAAAGCAAAGGAAGAGCAAGTAATCCTGGAGGAAAAAGAGGAGCATTTGTGCTGGAATTAGACAGCCTGTTCGATATAGGAGCTCCAGATGCAATCCAGGAAATACAGAACAACAGACTGTTATCCAGAGAGAAGAAAGATGAGGATATCAGGTTCTACGAAGACCAAAAGACAGAGAGGAAAGGTCATATGTCTGGTCATGACAAGATTTTTGAAACAAGATCCCTGCAGCAAGCAGCGAGGAATGAAAGACTGCAGCATAGACAAGAACAAGGTAAAACTAATTACTTTGAACGTTACAAAATGTTTTAAGTTTTACTCCATTGCGATATTTAGCATGTACTTAACAATTACTGTCTTAACATGTACTATTTTACAGCTGCAGCAGAACAAGAGGCAGTTGTTCATGTGGATGACATTACCTGGGGTGACTCAACTGACAACGACGCTAACACAGAGGACATGGATTACCATCAGCCTCGTCCTGGATGTTCTCACCATCAAGACACTGTGACTAGTGTGACTTTGACGTTTCCAAGGAAGGTCATGGAATGTGGTCATCTGCAATACAGCTGATCGTCTTGGTTTATCAGACAATCAAGTTACTGCCATGGTTTCTGCCACCTTGAAAGCTGGAGGGGCTGATCTGGATAACTTCGTCATCTCAACCTCAACAACACGTCGCAACAGAATGCTGTCCAGGTATAATATCAGCCAGAGTCACATGTCCAAGTTTTGTGAAAACCCCCCACAGTACGCTGCCTTACACTGGGATGGAAAGTTGCTCAAAGATGTCTTGGGCAGTGAACCTGGAAGTACCTCAGAGACTTTAGCTGTGCTAGTGTCTGGTCCACCTTCATACACTGAAGGAAAGTTATTGGGAGTACCTGTCATCGACAATTCTTCTGGCACAGCTCAGGCTGAGGCTTCAATGGATTTACTGGAGACATGGGAACTTACGGATAATGTTACTGCCCTTGTTTTTGACACTACATCCAGTAACAGTGGAGTTCACAGAGGAGCTGCCAAACTGCTAGAGAAAATCTGAACAAAAAGGTGTTTTATCTGGCCTGTCGACATCACATCCTGGAAATCCTAGTAGGAGCAGTTTGGGAGAAGCTGTTTGGGAAGGTGAAGGGGCCAGATAATCCCTGGTTTGAGCATCTGAAGGATGTTTGGACGGACTTGTCCAAGGAAAACCCAAAGATGCTGGCTATCAACAGCCGACTACAGGGAAATGGCTGAACTGACAGTCATTGTTCTTGGAGGAACGCCTCCTCGAGGTATTCACTGGAGTCGACCAGGCGCCATTCATCAGGCCAGATGGATGGCCAGAAACCTGTACTCCATGAAAATGCTGATGTTTGCAGATCAACTTGAGTACGACGAAGACACTGTATCAAAGCTGGAAAGACTCAACACCTTCCTTGCGCTGTTCTACACTCCTGTATGGATGATGTCAATGTCTGCTGCAGATGCTCCCGTGAATGATCTAAGTCTAATCCAGAACATGTTGAAGTACAAGAAAACTGACCCAGAGCTTGCTGATGCAGTACTTAATAAGATGGCAAACCACAAATGGTACCTGACGCAGGAAGTCGTGCCATTTGCCCTGTTCAGCAGTAGATTGAGTGACACATTGAAGCACGACATTGCTGCCCAGTTACATGCCACTGAGAAGCCAGACAGCTTCAGAACAGGAAAGCCTCTATTCCAGAGTGTCACAGCTAAGACCACCCTGGTTGATCTCATTGGCCCAGAATCACATTTCCTGCTGGACACACTGAACATTGGATCCGAGTAGCTTCTGGAACCTGTCACGTCTTGGCCACAGAATGAGGACTACAGAAAAGCGTTGGACTATGTTAAGAATCTGAAAGCGGTGAATGACATTGCTGAACGTGGTGTCAAGATGATGAGCGACTTTGCAAATGTCATAACAACAGATGCCAAGCAAAGGGACTACCTCCTTCAAGCTGTGGATTCAACAGACGCCGCTTTGACAGCTTCAAGAAACAAACTCTCAACAACTGACTGTGTAAATGTCATTATGAAATTAATCATCATGTAATGCTTTCACTTCTTGATCGATTAGACTTGTGACAAAATGTTAATCTCAAATTTGTGTCATGAATAAGGCGCCTTGTCTGCCTTGAGTGTGAGAAAACGAATTTTGTGATATTTCTGAAATCTTTGTTATGTACCAATGTGCCATTTCTTGTTCCAAGACTATCATAATTGTATAAGTTAGAAAGAGGATTAAAAACACTTTAATTTGGTGCCTATTTTGTTGCTCTATCTTGTTTAGATAAAAAGTTATAGTGCAAAACATGATTCAAGGGACCCCGGAACTGGTGCTTTTGGCCGATTTCAAGGCAGAAAACTTAAAGCTCCATGCGGCAATGCTTCCCAACAACCTAGGTCAAAATGGTTGTGATTTTCGGCATTTTCAGGTCAAAAAGCATGGGAAAAAGTACAGAAACCTATGAAAATAAGAAAAAGTTGATTTTTGAACAGGGCTCCTTGTAAGTGCTACGTGCAGGGGCAGCCCTACATGCATCTCTGTAAATGTAAAGGTTCGTGCTCCCACACTGGTAAGATGAGTGAGGTACAGATAGATGAGGAATCAGGTTAGTGCTGAACGAAAGAATGTCATGAATGTGCTTACATTGTCACAACATTGTGTGATGATATATTTGAGTCCGCTAGTTATTGGTCGAGTATACTATGTATCAATTATACTATTTAGATACCACAGAACTTGTAAATTTATCATTCAATTTGCAATTTTTGCTTCCATGCCTCTAAATTCTGTTCTCATAAATTTTATCAAAATGTCAACTTTGTGTATCATTTCCTGGATTTGACCTTTAAATGCATTCCAAATGTAAAATTGATGCCAGACATGAGTTCAGCGACCTCAAATTAATGTTATAATTTCAGACCAACAAAGACCCTAGGATCCACTCATGGCTGGTCTACCTAACTGTGTTCATAATTGTGTATTGTGCATGTCCTCCGTGGTGGCGGAGGGGACCTACAATTTTACGTGGGTTCCGAACCACAAGAACATAAGAAATTTTTATAGTGGGCACACTAGGGGCCACTTCGGCCCATCGAGGTGGCTCTACTTTGTAAAAACTGCCTGTACATTGGCAACGACTCATTTTTACAAAACTAAATAATTATATTATCAATTTAAAACTAATTAATTATCAATTTAAAACTAAAGATAGAATCTCTGGATCCAGAGGATCAAGTCATAATAGACTACTATCCACAAATATGTTACACTCTATATCTATTTATAACCGACATGCAAATATATCAGATCCAAAGAATCCCGTCAATTTCATTACGGGAAAACATGTATCATAATAGTTTCTATGACAAGTGGTTCCTTGGCTATGAGTCGGCCATGTTTTCCAATTTGGCCGACGGCTGCCATCTTGGATTTAAGATACAACTTGTCTCTTTGGATAATTTTTTTTCCTATGGCCCTAAGGAACTTCCATACCAAATGGGACCTTTGCATCATGATTTGAAGTGAAAAGTCACTTAGCATGTCTACTAGATACCGATACTAGATTTTACACACTTCTTGGTAACTTTATTAATGATCGAGATAGTATAATTGTCGGAGACTTTAGCTGCCCTAACGTTAATTATGAGACTTACTGGTAATGATGAGGGTTTGAGACTGAGTTCATGAAGATAAATTTTTACGACAGATGGTTATCGAACCAACGCACGGTGACTATTTTAGACGTGGTGATGACGAACGACGAAAATATAGTCGAAAGTTTGGAAGTACGCGAGAGTTTGGGATGTAGTGATCACCAAATTATTAGGTTTAAGCTATTGATAAAATACAGTAAGGATAGTAACGTAATAGAAGTTCCTGATTTTCATAGGGCTAATTTTAGTAGCTTTGCGGACAGGATGAGAGTAGTGGACTAGGATAATTTATTTATGGGTAATGACGCAAATTTTCATTGGGAAGCGTTTAAAGAAACTTTTTGAATATCGAAAGGGAGTTTATTCCGCGTAGGCCCAAGCGCGCTAGAAATCATGGTAGGCCCAAGTGGTGAACGAGGGAAATAGGCGAGTTCATAAACGAGCGTATAGACTTAATAAGCGTAATGGCACGGTAGCTAACTTTAATAGATATATCGAGCTTAGACATCAGGTTAAAAGATGTTAGGAATGCTAAGCGTAATTTTGAGATACTTGTAGCTGTGTATAGTAAACATAAACCAAAAGATTTATGACTACGTCAATAATAGTAAGCCGATAAAAGGTAACATAGGCCCTCTCGTGGACGCTAACGGCACTTTGGCTTCCGACGCTTAGGCGATGGCGGGTATTTTTAACAACTTTTTGCGAGTTTTAATCGTAGACGTAAATAATGTCCCCGAGTGGACGATATCGTTCCATTTAGTAGCGAGTCTATTTTGAATGAAATAACTGTTTACGAGGGTGAGATTGCGCATTATATCGATAAGCTAAAAGTTACCAAGGCTCCAGGCCCTGACGCGCTTTATCCTAGATATTTGAAAGATTTGAAAGACGTTATCGTAGGCCCTTTAACAAAAAAAAAATTTAATAAGTCATTGGAAGCGGGGATTATTCCTGAACACTTCAAATTAGCTAACGTTACGCCCATTTTTAAGAAAGGCGACCGCACAGTAGCTAGCAATTATAGGCCTCTTAGCTTAACGTCAATTGTCGGTAAACTTTTGAAATCCGTAATTAGGGATCGCATCGTCGATCACTTAGACTAGAGAGTCGCGATTTGATTAATAGTAGTCAGCATGGGTTTCGACGCCATAGATCTCGTTTAACTAATTTTTTAGAATTCTATAACGAAATAGTGCGCGAATACGATAGGTATAGAGCGGCTGACGTTATTTATTTACTTTAAAAAAGCGTTCGATACAGTTCCACATAGAAGATTAATTGCGAAGGTTAAAGCGCGCGGTATACGCGGTCAGGTAGCAAACTGGTTAGAGGAATGGCTTCGTGCCAGGAAACAGAGGGTCGTTGTTAATGGTAGTGAATCAGGGTGGCTGGATGTAGGTAGCGGTGTCCCACAGGGTTCAATGTTAGGCCCATTACTATTTGTAATCTACATTAACGACATATATGTAGGCTTGACCAGTAACGTGTTAAAATTCGCGGACGATACTAAAATAGGTGGTAAAGTTGTTAACGTGGACGAAAGAAATAGGCTCGAAGACGATGTAAATAGGATTATGGAGTGGACGGTTAAGTGGCAGATGCAATTTAACGTAGACAAATGTAAAGTTTGGCATATAGGTTCTCGTAACAATAATTACACGTACAAGATGGACGATAGACAGTTAGCGAGCGTTGACTAGGAAGTAGATTTAGGCGTACGCGTATCTAAGGATTTAAAAGTTAGGAACCAGTGCCTGGAGTTTTGCACAAAAGCTAATAGGATGTTGGGCTTCATAGCGCGTAATTTCGAATTTAAATCGAAGAATATTATATTGCCCCTTTACAAGTCCCTAGTCAAGCCTCACTTAGAGTATGCAGTTCAGTTTGGTGCCCGTATTTGCGTGAGGATATTGATAGGTTGGAAAGGGTTCAGCGACGCGCACGAAACTAATTCCGTCATTACGCAACAAGTCTTACGAAGATAGGATTAAAGAGTTAGACTTGCATTCACTCGAAACTAGGAGATTAAGGGGAAGCTTATTGAAGTTCTCAAAATCGTTAATAAAATAGATAACGTAAATTTTGACAAATTGTTCTTTTTCGATAATAGCAATACGTAATAACGGATTTAAATTACGTGGTAGACTTTTCATTACTAACATCGCTAAAAACGTTTTTACGTTTAAAGTAATTGATAAATGGAATAATCTTCCCGCGCCCGTCGTGAACTGTACCAGCGTTAAATGTTTAAAAACCGTTCAGATAGGCATTTTAAAAATATTAACGTCGTTCAAAATAATAAAATAATTAACAACAGGAGCTCTAGGGGTGATAGTTGGGGTTTGAGTCTGAAGTGATTGTGCATAAGTTGGCCGTAAATTATTCTTGAAAAAATACTTGGCCGTAACTTAGTTAACACCAATTTCTTGTTTGTTTGTGACAGCTTTCGAAAAAACCAAATTCCTCTTAATACCTAACATTTTATTTGCTTTATTTCAAGCCTCTAAGCACTGCTTAGAAAATTTTAGATCACGACAGGGGTATGAAATCGCCAAATATTGGGTAATGTCGTGTTTTACGTTCGTAAACTCAAAAAATTAACAAAACCCTTTACTGAAGCGGAAAAACAACGAACAACTCTCAGAGGGTAAATCAGTTCGCAGTTGTTTAAATTTAGTAATTTTTGGGCAAGTTGTTGACAACCAATTGAATGCCCGGTTAGGTCAACTATACGCCCTTGATGATTGGTTAGGTTAAGTCGTGATATTTTCGTTAGTTTAAACAAAAATATCATGCCTTAACCTAACAATTGTCAAGGGCATACAGTTGACCTAACTGTGCATCTAACCGGACATTCAGTTGACCGGAGCGGCATCTAACCGGACATTCAGTTGACCTGAGCGGGCACTCTAACCGGACATTCAGTTGACCTGAGCGGGCATTCTAACCGGACATTCAGTTGACCTAGCTGGGCACTCTAACCGGACATTCAGTTGACCTAGCGGGCACTCTAACCGGACATTCAGTTGACCTGAGCGGGCACTCTAACCGGACATTCAGTTGACCTGAGCGGGCACTCTAACCGGACATTCAGTTGACCGAGCGGGCACTCTAACCGGACATTCAGTTGACCTGAGCGGGCACTCTAACCGGACATTCAGTTGACCTGAGCGGGCACTCTAACCGGACATTCAGTTGACCTGAGCGGGCACTCTAACCGGACATTCAGTTGACCTGAGCGGGCACTCTAACCGGACATTCAGTTGACCTGAGCGGGCACTCTAACCGGACATTCAGTTGACCTGAGCGGGCACTCTAACCGGACATTCAGTTGACCTGAGCGGGCACTCTAACCGGACATTCAGTTGACCTGAGCGGGCACTCTAACCGGACATTCAGTTGACCTGAGCGGGCACCTAACCGGACATTCAGTGACCTAGCGGGCACCTAACCGGACATTCAGTGACCTAGCGGGCACCTAACCGGACATTCAGTGACCTAAGCGGGCACCCTAACCGGACATTCAGTGACCTAGCGGGCACCCTAACCGGACATTCAGTGACCTGAAGCGGGCACCTAACCGGACATTCAGTTGACCAGCGGGCACCCTAACCGGACATTCAGTGACCTGAGCGGGCACCTAACCGGACATTCAGCTGACCAAAGCGGGCACCTAACCGGACATTCAGTTGACTGAGCGGGCACCTAACCGGACATTCAGTGACCAGCGGGCACCCTAACCGGACATTCAGTGACCAGCGGGCACCCTAACCGGACATTCAGCTGACCAGCGGGCACCCTAACCGGACATTCAGTGACCAGCGGGCACCCTAACCGGACATTCAGTGACCTGCGGGCACCTAACCGGACATTCAGCTGACCAAAGCGGGCACCTAACCGGACATTCAGCTGACCAGCGGGCACCCTAACCGGACATTCAGTGACCAGCGGGCACCTAACCGGACATTCAGTGACCAGCGGGCACCCTAACCGGACATTCAGTGACCAGCGGGCACCCTAACCGGACATTCAGCTGACCAAGCGGGCACCCTAACCGGACATTCAGCTGACCAGCGGGCACCTAACCGGACATTCAGTGACCAGCGGGCACCCTAACCGGACATTCAGCTGACCAAAGCGGGCACCCTAACCGGACATTCAGCTGACCAAAGCGGGCACCCTAACCGGACATTCAGCTGACCAAAGCGGGCACCCTAACCGGACATTCAGCTGACCAAGCGGGCACCCTAACCGGACATTCAGCTGACCAAGCGGGCACCCTAACCGGACATTCAGCTGACCAAGCGGGCACCCTAACCGGACATTCAGCTGACCAAAGCGGGCACCCTAACCGGACATTCAGCTGACCAAAGCGGGCACCCTAACCGGACATTCAGTGACCAAGCGGGCACCCTAACCGGACATTCAGCTGACCAAAGCGGGCACCCTAACCGGACATTCAGCTGACCAAAGCGGGCACCTAACCGGACATTCAGCTGACCAAAGCGGGCACCTAACCGGACATTCAGCTGACCAAAGCGGGCACCTAACCGGACATTCAGCTGACCAAAGCGGGCACCTAACCGGACATTCAGCTGACCAAAGCGGGCACTCTAACCGGACATTCAGCTGACCAAAGCGGGCACCCTAACCGGACATTCAGCTGACCAAAGCGGGCACCTAACCGGACATTCAGCTGACCAAAGCGGGCACTCTAACCGGACATTCAGCTGACCAAAGCGGGCACCTAACCGGACATTCAGCTGACCAAAGCGGGCACCCTAACCGGACATTCAGCTGACCAAAGCGGGCACCTAACCGGACATTCAGCTGACCAAAGCGGGCACTAACCGGACATTCAGCTGACCAAAGCGGGCACTCTAACCGGACATTCAGCTGACCAAAGCGGGCACTAACCGGACATTCAGCTGACCAAAGCGGGCACTAACCGGACATTCAGCTGACCAAAGCGGGCACTCGAACCGGACATTCAGCTGACCAAAGCGGGCACTCGACCGGACATTCAGCTGACCAAAGCGGGCACTCGAACCGGACATTCAGCTGACCAAAGCGGGCACTCGAACCGGACATTCAGCTGACCAAAGCGGGCACTCGAACCGGACATTCAGCTGACCAAAGCGGGCACTCCTAACCGGACATTCAGCTGACCAAAGCGGGCACCCTAACCGGACATTCAGCTGACCAAAGCGGGCACCCTAACCGGACATTCAGCTGACCAAAGCGGGCACTCTAACCGGACATTCAGCTGACCAAAGCGGGCACTAACCGGACATTCAGCTGACCAAAGCGGGCACTCTAACCGGACATTCAGCTGACCAAAGCGGGCACTCTAACCGGACATTCAGCTGACCAAAGCGGGCACTCTAACCGGACATTCAGCTGACCAAAGCGGGCACTCTAACCGGACATTCAGCTGACCAAAGCGGGCACCCTAACCGGACATTCAGCTGACCAAAGCGGGCACTCTAACCGGACATTCAGCTGACCAAAGCGGGCACCTAACCGGACATTCAGCTGACCAAAGCGGGCACTCTAACCGGACATTCAGCTGACCAAAGCGGGCACTCTAACCGGACATTCAGCTGACCAAAGCGGGCACCTAACCGGACATTCAGCTGACCAAAGCGGGCACCTAACCGGACATTCAGCTGACCAAAGCGGGCACTCTAACCGGACATTCAGCTGACCAAAGCGGGCACCTAACCGGACATTCAGCTGACCAAAGCGGGCACTCTAACCGGACATTCAGCTGACCAAAGCGGGCACTCTAACCGGACATTCAGCTGACCAAAGCGGGCACTCTAACCGGACATTCAGCTGACCAAAGCGGGCACTCTAACCGGACATTCAGCTGACCAAAGCGGGCACTCTAACCGGACATTCAGCTGACCAAAGCGGGCACTCTAACCGGACATTCAGCTGACCAAAGCGGGCACTCCTAACCGGACATTCAGCTGACCAAAGCGGGCACTCTAACCGGACATTCAGCTGACCAAAGCGGGCACTCTAACCGGACATTCAGCTGACCAAAGCGGGCACTCTAACCGGACATTCAGCTGACCAAAGCGGGCACTCTAACCGGACATTCAGCTGACCAAAGCGGGCACTCTAACCGGACATTCAGCTGACCAAAGCGGGCACCCTAACCGGACATTCAGCTGACCAAAGCGGGCACTCTAACCGGACATTCAGCTGACCAAAGCGGGCACTCTAACCGGACATTCAGCTGACCAAAGCGGGCACTCTAACCGGACATTCAGCTGACCAAAGCGGGCACCTAACCGGACATTCAGCTGACCAAAGCGGGCACTCTAACCGGACATTCAGCTGACCAAAGCGGGCACTCTAACCGGACATTCAGCTGACCAAAGCGGGCACTCTAACCGGACATTCAGCTGACCAAAGCGGGCACTCTAACCGGACATTCAGCTGACCAAAGCGGGCACCTAACCGGACATTCAGCTGACCAAAGCGGGCACTCTAACCGGACATTCAGCTGACCAAAGCGGGCACTCTAACCGGACATTCAGCTGACCAAAGCGGGCACTCTAACCGGACATTCAGCTGACCAAAGCGGGCACCTAACCGGACATTCAGCTGACCAAAGCGGGCACCTAACCGGACATTCAGCTGACCAAAGCGGGCACTCTAACCGGACATTCAGCTGACCAAAGCGGGCACTCTAACCGGACATTCAGCTGACCAAAGCGGGCACTCTAACCGGACATTCAGCTGACCAAAGCGGGCACTAACCGGACATTCAGCTGACCAAAGCGGGCACCCTAACCGGACATTCAGCTGACCAAGCGGGCACTCTAACCGGACATTCAGCTGACCTAAGCGGGCACTCTAACCGGACATTCAGCTGACCTAAGCGGGCACTAACCGGACATTCAGCTGACCAAGCGGGCACTCTAACCGGACATTCAGCTGACCTAAGCGGGCACCTAACCGGACATTCAGCTGACCTAAGCGGGCACCTAACCGGACATTCAGCTGACCAAGCGGGCACCTAACCGGACATTCAGCTGACCTAAGCGGGCACCTAACCGGACATTCAGCTGACCTAAGCGGGCACTCTAACCGGACATTCAGCTGACCTAAGCGGGCACTCTAACCGGACATTCAGCTGACCTAAGCGGGCACCTAACCGGACATTCAGCTGACCAAGCGGGCACCTAACCGGACATTCAGCTGACCTAAGCGGGCACTCCTAACCGGACATTCAGCTGACCTAAGCGGGCACTCTAACCGGACATTCAGCTGACCTAAGCGGGCACCCTAACCGGACATTCAGCTGACCAAGCGGGCACCTAACCGGACATTCAGCTGACCTAAGCGGGCACTCTAACCGGACATTCAGCTGACCTAAGCGGGCACTCTAACCGGACATTCAGCTGACCTAAGCGGGCACTCTAACCGGACATTCAGCTGACCAAGCGGGCACTCTAACCGGACATTCAGCTGACCTAAGCGGGCACTCTAACCGGACATTCAGCTGACCAAAGCGGGCACTCTAACCGGACATTCAGCTGACCAAGCGGGCACTCTAACCGGACATTCAGCTGACCTAAGCGGGCACTCTAACCGGACATTCAGTGACCTAAGCGGGCACTCTAACCGGACATTCAGCTGACCTAAGCGGGCACTCTAACCGGACATTCAGTGACCAATGGGCACTCTAACCGGACATTCAGTGACCAACGGGCACTCTAACCGGACATTCAGTGACCTAACTGGGCACTCTAACCGGACATTCAGTGACCTAACGGGCACTCTAACCGGACATTCAGTGACCTAACTGGGCACTCTAACCGGACATTCAGTTGACCTAAAGCGGGCACTCTAACCGGACATTCAGTGACCTAACTGGGCACTCTAACCGGACATTCAGTGACCTAACTGGGCACTCTAACCGGACATTCAGTGACCAACTGGGCACTCTAACCGGACATTCAGTGACCTAACTGAGCATTCAATTAACCTAACCAGACATTCAGTTGACCTAACTGGGCACTCTAACCGGACATTCAGTTGACCTAACTGGGCACTCTAACCGGACATTCAGTTGACCTAACTGGGCATTCAATTAACCTAACCAGATATTCAGTTGACCTAACCAGACATTCAGTTGACCTAACCAGACATTCAGTTGACCTAACCAAATTATCAAATTCTTTTCATAACACCAGGGTTGCCAAAATTATTTCATTAGGTCATTAAAACAATAGATGCTTCGATAGACGATTTTTTTTGAGTTTCCTAACGTAAAACACGACATTACCAAATATTTTGTGGTTTTGCATTAAGTACATCATTTTACTTTTATCTATTTATAATTTACGGCCAAGTATTTTTTCAAGAATAATTTACGGCGAACTTATGCAGTATCACCGAGTCTGTTGACGAATGATGCCAGCGTGTGATATGCCAGCGTTAAATTTATATTAAAAAAAAAATTAGACTAACACGAGCTTAGATATAGCTCGTAGCGTAAACTAACCCATCTTTTGTTATATTCTTCTCATCCTCTCTTTACTTGCATGTCTGTAGTTTGCATGGTCATGATAGTTGCATGACTGTATTTGCATGGTTTGTAAGCGTTCTTATTTTACTTCTTTTCATCTTTCACCCCTTTCCTATTCTCTTCGACTATTTTTCCGACTTGTCGGCAGTGGCCGGCGGATGATGATGGTGAGTCTCTCTCTCTCTTTTTCTGAATGGATGTTCTCACGAATGATAGGTTTTGCTACTTACTTCTGTAGATCTGTAGATCAACCCCCTTCTCAAAGTCTGTGTTTCTTCTGCCAAAAAGCTGACTCAAGAGATCGACTGCATGAAATGTCTACATTTAATGCAGGAGAAAAACTAAAGACTGCAGTGAATCTATCTGATCAGATACTCTAAAGCAGTGGTTCCCAACCTTTTTTGCACCATGCCCCACCTCGACACCTCAAAAAATTTGATGACCCCCATTAATATAAAAACAAATTTGGTGTTGAAAAGGTATTATTTAAAATTTACAATAATATGAGTACATTTAATATGAGTTACCGTACATTCAATATGAGTAAATAAACTCGAGGTTGAAGCTAACTAAATTATTATGGAATTGTTGTCGTCGTGTAAAAATGTTGCAAATAAAAATAATTATATGTTATTGAAATTTTAAAATATATTTACTTATAAAAATTATTATGTATAAATATTATTTTATTGTAGCCTTTTCAAATTGCCCCCCAAAATATTCAAATTGCGCCCCACGTTGGGAATCACTGCTCTAAAGGTTAGGTTGAGCACAGCTATTGATCCAAAAGATGCACAGGCCATTGATGTGAAATACCATCTGAAACGTTGGGTAGTAAATGTAGAGCGTACCACTTCAAGGGAAGACAGATCATCAACAGAAGGCCCAGGTAAGCAATCAGAACATTCGACAGGAAACCAGAAAGCAATCCTTGCTGATATTAAGAATTCTTTACCCTTGGAGGGACTTTTTTACAAGACGGATCAGTTCTTGAAATGGCAGATTTACAGCAAACATACACCTGTATCAGAAGTGTCGATGGCATTTAATGCTTTCGTTGACAGGAGGGCACTGAAGAACAGAATAAAAGAGCACTTCAGTGATGTTAACTTCGGAAAACCTTTTCACAGAAATGAATCAGAGATGGTCATTTTGAAAGCTACAGGGGATGCTGCCATAGAACAAATAATGTAATGGAAGCAACAGAAACAAATAACATGAACATAATTTTCAAGAGTCCAACATTTTACGTTCAGTAATTGCAAGCAAATGTTCTGAAGGATGGTCTTTTCAAAGAAGTCTTGTAGAAGTGATGATCATGTACCTCCAGAGTTGTATTCTTTTTTTAAGATGGCTTCGAGGCCAAAAGAGCGGACTACCCTCAAAACGGAGTCAGTCTTGAGGCAGGCGCGATACGCGTAAGATTCGGAGCCATGTGATCTTAAAAACTAATTGTTTTGTGTCTCTCCGACCTAAATTATTATAATAGAAATTTCATACTCGCATACCCCTAACTTAACTAAACCATTTTCGGACTTAATAAAAGTTCATAAGTGTTGAAAAAGAGTGTTAATGAACCCCCCTTCCCCCTTGCATTAGGCTAACGGTTTTCTGCTACCTCGGCTACCTACCACGCGTTATAAAGTATTGTGGAAATGAGTAAAGAGAAATGCAATAGAGAGCAGAAATTAGAGTAAATAATGAGAAGTAAATAATAAAGCCGATCACTACATCTGGTGGCGAGCGGTGGTCTTACATCATATTTTGTGAGGCTTACCCACGTGATTTAGTATTTTGATTAAAATTCTTCAAAACCGGTATAATAACCAATAGCGTTAATGAATATTTTATTTCGATTATTAAAATATCTAAATGCAAAGTTGATCTCGTTTGCAGGCAAATTTCGAAATTCATTCCTTAAAATTTCATTGTAAATATAAATTCAAGATGGCGCTTCGCCTTCGCATCCTGATAGCGTCCCTGACAAACTTCGCGCCTAAAAAATTTAATTTGTTTTTTTTTCTTTCTTTTCGTGGGAGTTCGTTGGATTCTGAAATGTTCCCTTTGTCCCATTTTTCATCGTCCAGTTCCGTTGCTTTTCGTTTGTCCGACTCAATATTGCGAGTCATTATTACGTTAAATTTCGTTCATTCGGTTGGAGAGGATATAGTTTTGAAAATTATCGTGCTGCCTGAAGACTCAATTTTTCTTTTTTTCATCTCTTCCACTGTATGCCTGTTCCAGCTTACCTTTTTATTTTTTGTTTAAAATTTTTGAAATTAGTAGTAATTGTGATATAAAATAGCGATTAATATAGAAAAAATTTGTACGTAAGTAAATTGTTAGTTTAAATACACTGTGATACACATTTTATATGGTCCTTTCAAAATGTTTTAGCGAAAATTTGTACCGCAAATTTCTGAGGGTTTCATTAGCAGATTTTTGATTATATTTCGATTGCCTGTATATAATTAGGATTATTTTGTTTATATAGATTTACGGGCTTTTTGCTTCGCTCGCTTCGCGCTATATAGGTTAAGTTACAGTTTTGACAGTCGAAAGGTAATCTTAAACATATTAAATTTGTCAGATTATAAGTCGCCGTATAGGATTGTGTAAATTTCAAAATAAGCAGAATTCGTTTAACTGAAATAGAGAAATGGTGTTGTGAAATTTTTATAAGTTTTTTTTGGATTTTTATATACTCATTAATTATATACTTATTAACTAATACGTATTTATTAGTTATATATATAATTACATATATTTATATACTCATAAACTTTGGTAGGTAAGCTGATTATCTTTTTTTCTCTCTCTGTTCCTTTCGTTCATTTCACGACAATTCCGACATATTTGGTAAATGGCTATTGTATTGTAAAGAGGATTTCTTGTAGGCCTATCGTAAAATATTGTTCGGAGATTAACCGTTATTACGGTATGTCTATTGAGTAGTAAATTCTTAGTTATTTAACAAAATTTTAATTGGTTTAACATAAATAATATAGGATTTTTCTTTAATAAGCACAAATGTTATGCATAAAATTCTAAATTGTTCTTTCCGCGCATAACATTGAATTTATTAAATATAGGCCTAAAAGTGCAGCAGTAAATTTTATTTTTATTTTGACGGCCAAGGTGAGTTACGGTACACATATTTTACTAAATCTGGATATTATAATTTTTTTGAATTACAGAAATTTGTGTAGAAAATTCTTTTCATATATTTTCTTTACGTTTTATAAATTCATTCAATAATCAATTTTATTGGTACAGGTAGGCCGATTTTTATTTTTCTTTCCAGTTCAATGACAATGGTAAAATTTTTAGTTCAAATTTAGATTGTATTCTAAAAAGGATGTTTTAATTTGATATTTTAATTTGGGTATTAGAAATGAAAAATGTCTTTTTTTTTAGTTCGAGCGTTTGCATGGAAAATATTACGAAATTATGTTAGGATATAATGCAAGTTCATTCGGTTAGGGATATTTGTATAGAGGTTCGCTTACAAACAAAGCGACCGCTCTTAATTATGCAGTGTTGTTTTTGTTTACAGTGGATTGCGTGTATTTTGAGTGCATATGATCTATTCTTATTTAGTATAATATGCAAATTTGTAGTTTCACTTGGAAACGATAAATTACTGAGATTTTTGTGATTTGCAAACCATACTGGGGTTTCTGTTGAAGGAGAGAGTTGTATCTCAGATGTAATTTGCTAATTGCGAGTTCAATTCGTATGAAATTTGACGTTTCAAGTTGGAATTACTGTATTAAAATAATTTTTGGTAGTAATATTTAAATTTTTTTTTACTTTTTAATAACTGTTTAGAAAATTATTATTGTTTAAACCTTCAGTCGGAGTTAACTAATGCATTTGAAACATTGACTCAAGTGTACACTCGGAAATGGAGCCTTCGAGATAGCCAGTAACGTTTTTGTGGCGTCTTTGTGTGCTCCTCCTCAAAGCAAGAGGGTTCATGATTGTCAGAGAATGGATGACATGAAGTTTCTGGGGTTCATTTTTGTCTTTTGTATTTAGAGGTATTGAGGTGATTTCTGACGATAGTTTGAACAATAATAATTCTTAAATTATACTAACAGTTACTATGTATGGGCGCTTTTATATTTATACTGTACAATTTTGTTTAGCGTTTTATGACTTTTTTTATCTTCTCTGCTGTAACTGCCATAAGTGACCTTATTGGTAGCTAGATTTGATTAAAATTTTTGCGAAATTTTTGTGTAATTTTTTTTCTTTCCGTGAATTTGGCCAGAGCAAATGTGTAGTTAGTATTTCGAAGTGAACTGTCGAGAAAATTCGATAAATTAAATGAAATGATAAGCAGTACAGAAACGTTTCGAATAAACTTTTTTTTTCAAAATTGCAAAGGCTCGGTTTGGGAGTCAACCAAGTTGAATCCGAGTTCCATCAAGTGAGTTTAGTCGACCGGATAGGTGATCGATCACCAATGAGAGAGAGAGAAGAGAAACCAAATGGCGCATGGACTTGGCGCAGGATGGTTTCGGAAGAGAAGAGAAGAGACAGAAGAGAGGAACCGAATGCGCATGGACTTGGCGCAGGACAGTTTCGGAAGAGAAGAGAAATTTACGTGTGCAGGGTCTTGGCACACGAAAGTTTCGATCGAAGATGGTCTACTGGTATTTTTCGGGCAGTAGCTGGTCACGCTGCTCGAATGCTTCGCTAAATATGTGTCACAGCGCGCGTAGACAAGCCACGAGCTTGAACGGGTGCCTACGACTGTACTGTCCATACAGACATACAGTAGGTTCGTTGGGAAACGGCCTACGGCGGAGTCATCGTTTGATTGTTGCCAGTAGAAGAGTCTTTCAGCTGGACGTAGGAAGAGCAGCGTTCACCGACAAAAGTGGAGATGAGACAAGGCGAGTTTCTTCATCGACTTCTAGAATTGCAAATTCCGTCCAATTCCAGCGCGTGGTCCCGCTTTCAGATATCTCCCCCCCTGATCCTTTTAGAATTGGACGTCTCTTGTTTTTTTTTTCGCCATTGGAGAGAGAGCGGAACCATTATAGCGTGCTGCCCTGTTGCATGTTGATTGATGCAATCCCTTGCATTCTAGCGAAGTGAGCAGGAGAGCTGCGATTGAAAATTGAAATCCGTTGTCAGCGTGCGGAGTGTCATCTAAACAACGTCCAGCAAATTAAGTACTGATTATTATGTAATGAAATTATAAGTGAAAGGGTGCGATTATTGCCCATAATTGTTGTGTTTTTCGTGAAATAGTATGTGCGCTCTTGGTCAGTATTTTATGTAAACTTTTTCTTATATTTTTTCTATGTTGCCCTGATAGTAACTGTATAACTATACAAATAATGTTTCAAATGTAAAGCGATCGTTGATGAGAATCGCGGGAATAGATTGTGAACTTGAGATTTGTGTAGCCACTGTAAGAAAATTTTCCGTTATTTTTTTTTGGCATGTATAGATTAGTTACAGGTTGTAATTTAATTATTAGAGTGAAATGTTATTTTATGCAAATGTGAAAATTATAAAGTTTTCGGTTTTTATAATATGATACAATATATGTATGGAATTTGTCATCCTAATTATTTCTTGTCTATCTCTGAATTGTTAAAGAAAAAAAAAAAAAAAAAATTGCAAAATATGTAAGTTTGTTGAATAAATTTTTGACATTGTTAAACGATATTAATAAGTTTTACTAATGGAAAAACTTATTTTCAAGGGGGTGATGCGAGTGTAGTAATGCTTAGTTAAGAATATTATTTCTGTTTATTAATTATTAAAATGTTTAATATAAATTATTTACGAAAAATTGTGAAATTGTTTAAATGGGTACAGTGGCAGTCCTGAGAGGGGCCGAAAGAGCGGACTACCCTCAAAACGGAGTCAGTCTTGAGGCAGGCGCGATACGCGTAAGATTGAGCCATGTGATCTTAAAAACTAATTGTTTTGTGTCCTCTCCGACCTAAATTATTATAATAGAAATTTCATACTCGCATACCCCTAACTTAGCTAAACCATTTTCGGACTTAATAAAACGTTCATAAGTGTTGAAAAAGAGTGTTAATGAACCCCCCTTCCCCCTTGCATTAGGCTAACGGTTTTCTGCTACCTCGGCTACCTACCACGCGTTATAAAGTATTGTGGAAATGAGTAAAGAGAAATGCAATAGAGAGCAGAAATTAGAGTAAATAATGAGAAGAAAGTAAATTAATAAAGCCGATCACTACAAGACCTGTGTTGAAAACAAGGTTCGTGATGAGAGAATTCACAGAGGTTATCATCATCTCTGATGTGATCATGCAAGTATACGAGTCTGACAGACAAGTCAGTCACAACACAAAAACATGCCACACAACGTTCCGTTCACAAAGAGAATGGCCACTACAACTTGGTATCGGCACAGCAGTTCACCAGTCAACCCGCAGCAGACAGCCAGCTTGTAGATTTACAACACTCCTTTAGACTGAGTGTGGACTATTCCAGGATTCTACGCCTTGAGACTCAGCTTGCCACAGAAATATGTGCCCAATATACAACTGATGGCTTGTACATCGCACCAGGGCCTGTAAAAGGACGGTTCATATTCTTTCCAATTAACAATTCAGACTTCAACGAAGATACACCCGATGGTAAGCACACAAACAAGCCATGCAACAGCCACAGCAGTCTTTCAACAAAGGCTCCAAGATGACAAAATGCCAGCTGTCATTCCCTTTCCGACATCTAGCAAAACATTTCACCCCCCAGTAGATCAACCACTTGTGTATTGCTCCCTTTCTACTAGAGCAAAACCCAAGTCCCCAACGTACGAAACCTTCGAGGTTGGTGAAGACAAGAACCTTCTATTACACCACAAAGAGGAGGATATAGCATGACTTTTGTCCAAAACCAGTTACCGAGTCAACTCACGCCTATTTTTGAAAAAGGCACCCGCACAGTAGCTAGCAATTATAGGCCCATTAGCTTAACGTCAATTCTCGGTAAACTTTTGGAATCCGTAGTTAGGGATCGTATTATCGATCACTTAGAAAGTAGAGATTTGATTAATAGTAGTTAGCATGGGTTTCGACGCCATAGATCTTGTTTAACTAATTTGCTAGAATTTTATAACGAAATAGTGCGCGAATACGATAGGCATGGAGCGGCTGACGTTATTTATTTAGATTTTAAAAAGGCGTTCGTACAGTTCCGCATAGAAGATTAATTGCGAAGGGGTTAAAGCGCACGGTATACGCGGTCAGGTAGCTAACTGGTTAGAGGAATGGCTTCGTGCTAGGAGACAGAGGGTCGTTGTTAATGGCAGTGAATCTGGGTGGTTGGATGTAGGTAGCGGTGTCCCACAGGGTTCAGTGTTAGGCCCATTGCTATTCGTAATTTACATTAACGACATAGATGTAGGATTGACTAGTAACGTGTCAAAATTCGCGGACGATACTAAAATAGGCGGTAAGGTTGTTAACGAGGACGATAGAAACAGGCTCCAAGACGATGTAAATATGATTATGGAGTGGACGGATAAGTGGCAGATGCAATTTAACGTTGACAAATGTAAAGTTTTGCATATAGGTTCTCGTAACAATAATTACACGTACACGATGGATTTTAGAGAGTTAGCGAGCGTTGACGAGGAAGTAGATTTAGGCGTACGCGTATCTAAGGATTTAAAAGTTAGGAACCAGTGCCTGGAGTCTTGCGCAAAAGCTAATAGGATGTTAGGCTTCATAGCGCGTAATTTTGAATTTAAATCAAAGATTATTATATTGCCCCTTTACAAGTCCCTAGTCAGGCCTCATTTAGAATATGCCGTTCAGTTTTGGTGCCCGTATTTGCGTGAGGATATTGATAGGTTAGAAAGGGTTCAGCATCGTGCCACGAAACTAATTCCGTCATTGCGCAACAAGCCTTTGATATATAGGATTAAAGAGTTAGACTTGCATTCCCTCGAAACTAGGAGATTAAGGGGGGAGCTTATTGAAGTTTTCAAAATCGTTAATAACATCGATAACGTAAATTTTGACAAACTGTTCACTTTCGATAACAGCAATACTCGCAATAACGGATTTAAGTTGCGTGGCAGGCGTTTCATTAGTAATATCGCTAAAAACGTCTTTACGTTTAAAGTAATTGATAAATGGAATAATCTTCCCGCATCAGTCGTTAACTCTACCAGCGTTAATATGTTTAAGAACCGTTTAGATAGGCATTTTAAAAATATTAAGTGTTTAAAATAAAAACAATTAGTAACAGGAGCTCTGGGGTGGTGGTCGAGGATGAGTCTGTTGACGATTAATGCCAGCTTGTGACATGCCAGCGTGTGATGTAGGGATGAAATAATACCGACAATTTTTAATACTGGTATTTGAACAATTATTTTACTGATACCGGTGTTGATACCGGTTTTATGCAGAGAATAATTTATAATGATTTTTTTGGTGTCACCGTGCCAAGTGCCAACCCTCCCACAAGCCAGCAGGACCTGTAGTACTCACCACATTAACGGCAATAAAAACTGAAGTTACTTTTTAAATTCTGTCACCGACACCAAAGGGAAAATACCATTGATTGAAAAAAGTTTGAACAGCAGCTCCTAGGTAAAGGCAGCAATAAAATTTTAAAAAAAAATTTGACTAACACGAACGAAGATGTAGCTCGTAGAGTAAATTAACCCACTTTTTGTTATACTCTACCTACTTTTTTTTTTTTTAATCCTCTCCTTACTTGCATGTCTGTAACTCTCTTTACTTGCATGTCTGTAGTTTGCATGGTATGACAGTGAGTTAAGACTGTGTTTGCATGGTTTGTAAGCGTTCTTATTTTACTCCTTTTCATCTTTCACCCCTCTCCTAGTCTCTTCGACTATTTTTCCGACTTGTCGGCAGTGGCCAGCGGATGATGATTGGGAGTCTCTTTCTTTCTCTTTTTCTGAATGAATGTTAACCCACGAATGATAGGTTTTACTACTTAACCCCTTATTCTCCTCTTTTAACCCCATCCTCTTTCCTTTCACTTGGGCTAACCTTAGAGTGGATCTTAGGGTCTTTGTTAACCTTAGCTTCTGTAGATCTGTAGACCTAATGATTAGTATGCAAACTCAGATATGAACCAAGTACATGTACCTCCATGGGCAGCTTATCATTCCTTGATAAACCAGAGCCAACCTTTAACCAGAGTTTGTGTTTTACCACTTCTGATGGCGCCTGCTTCTAACTGGTCCACCCTTCTAACCATTCTCAAACATGCCCAGGGTATCAACAGTGCTATAATAGGACCTGGACGAAGGACAGTCATCACACTTGATATGCAGTTATACTGTATGAAAAAGCTAAGCAGCTTCAGATGTCCAGGGAAGACTGCAGAGGCAAATGGGTGTTACACATAGGAGAGCTTCACACAGTAATGGCGGCAGTGAGGGTAGCAGGCACTCTCATAGAAGGAAGTGGCCTGGATGATGCATGGATAGAGGTTGACATCTTTGGACCATCAACTGTTCGGCAGATATTAGAGTGCAGACACTACAAGAGAGCAGTCAGTGCCCATGCCATCACCCTGCTGGCATTGTTATCCCTCTATCAGGATGCTTTCTTCAAGGATCATCAAGATTTGTACCTAGATCTCAAGCAACTGGCATTCTCAGTAAATGATGCATGTCATGAGAGTTCAAATGAAACTCTTGAGACCCACAACAAATGTATGAGAAGATAAGAGACAGCATCACATGTCTCATGGATGAGTTCATTAGTTCAACAAAAAAATACAGCAAGGGCAATGTTCAAGGTATTTCATGATTACATGGAACTTCTACTGATAACACTCGCTTCATCAAAGCAACGAGACAAGGTAATTAGGACCTCCATCTAGCTGCCCTAAAAAGTCTGACCAAGTGCTTCTTTGCTCTTGACAAACTCAAGTACACCAGGTTGGTCCCTCTGTATCTCTCTGAGGTGAAAGCATTGGAAGAAACTGATTAAGATGTGTAGAGGGAGTTCAAGAAGGGCAATTTCGTGGTAAACAAAAAATGAGGTTCCCTTTTATGCCACTGGCCCAGACCATGGCATAGAACATGAGAATCGGTGGATGAAGGTTTCTGGTGGGCTGAGTGGCATCACCCTCAATGAAAGTGCATGAACAAGACTGTTCTTTACGGCCCCAGAGCTAGCTCGCTTGGCAGAAGCAGCTTCAAGCCTGGGAGTTTCATGGAAAGTAAGTAGACAATGACATCATGAGCTGTCACAAAGTCTCAATGAAGGAAAGGAAAAGCAAGTGGAAAAGCTAAAAAATGAGATCAGGTCCTTCCAAAATCCATTCACGTTTGATGGAGAAGAGCTTACAAACCTCATCAGTCATACAGTTATGCCAAGCAAAGTAGTGAATGATCTGTGCAATCAGACACAATTGGGTCAGAAGGGTTAACAGAATTTTGTAGAGGATAGAATCTCCTCTGAGAAGAAAATGAAGAAAATGAAATTGTACACCTGGAAAGCTGCAACCAAATCAGCATCCCACAAAGTAGGATCCAAAGTCATTGAGTTCAAGGATGAGCGTGCACTCTCTGCTCAGTGCCTTATTGTTGCAAAGTCCAGACCAGAAATTGATGTAAAGGCAACTCTTGGAAGATACGAGTTTTCAGTTCATCCAAGATCATTGTTCGACAGCAAGGGAGATCTGCTTCCTACACTGGACAAAAGTAAGCTTATGACTACTCTTGAATCAGATAGTAATGTTGATGACATTAATGCTGATGAAGACCTAACACCAACTACAAATGAAGACTCAAGTGCCCTTCAATATGTTAATCAAGATCACACCTGTACAGTAATTGATGGAATGGCAGTTGTTCAGGAATTGGGAAAATCACCATACGTTCAGACCTGTTCTGATCTTGCAAAATGCTTCTGTTCGAAGCTGTACCAGAAAGCTTCAGATTATGATGAGATACACCTTGTATTTGATCGCTATGATCTGCCTATTTCAATGAAACAGGCAACCAGAACAAGACGCATTGGTACACAGAAATCTGTCTGCTACAAGGTTTCTGATAATACACCATTGGCCAAGATGACAATGAAACAGTTCCTCTAGCACAAAAGGTCATAGAGGAGTATCAAACTTCACCCAAGACAGTCATTGTTTCCCACAAGCAGTCAGTGCTATCCAATGGGATGGAAGTACATCACCTAGAGAGTTCCACGAGGAGGCTGATACAAAGATAATTTTACATGCGAAGGATGCTGCAAGCAGAGGAGCAACCAAGCTGGATATACAGTCACCTGACACAGAGGTTCTTGTGCTTTGTACCAGATTCCCTGTACTTCATCACTGGTACAGGACATTCCAGGCGTACCATTAGTGTAAAGAAAATCTCTGAAAGACAGTGATAGAGATGCTTCAGCACTGCCTGGTTTTCATGCCTTCTCAGGCTCAGCTCAGACGGGACGATTTGCTGGCAAGGGCAAGCTTATCTCCTGGAAAACCTTTAAGGCTGCTTCTGATACCGTAAAGGATGCCTTTGCTCAGCTTGGAAAGGACATGGTACCATCCACTGAAATTGAAAAAAACTTTGGAAGAATATGTGTGTCAGCTGTATGAACCAGGAACTGCTCACAAGGATGTTGCTGAGCTGCGCTGGAAGCTATTCTGCAGAAACCAGGCAGGAGAGAAACTTCCTCCAACAAAGGGAGCTCTTCATCAGATGATCCTTAGGGCACATTATCAAGCCATGATTTTGGAAGCAGATACTGTGGCAAAGCCAAATCTGCCACAACCAACAAACTATGGATGGAATATCGAGATGATCTTCACACCTGTGCCCACATCAGAAGCTCCTGCTCCTCAAGCAATAATCGAACTGATACGATGCCAGTGTTGCAAATCCCAGTGAAAAGAGGTGCTCATGCAAACAGCACAAGCTGTACTGTACAGAAATGCGCAAGTATGAGGTATTTGTCATTTACCATTACTTATTCGGACTATAGTGGATTTAATTTTCTCAGAAGAGTTCCTTGTTCCATGCACGGTCTGTGTTTAACATATAAGTTTCTCAGGGGACCATTCTGAGTTTGTGTATAACCTTTCATGTAGTCTTGATGATACGAGTGTTAGCGATGACGATGATGTCTCTCGAGCGATATAGTTTACACGGTGAGGCAGAAATATAATATAGAAGAGAGAAAGAAGTATAACATAAATAGTTAAGATTGTCACAACCTGCATTACTTTCTATTATAATTATTTCAAGTTTTTTCAATATATTTTAATAAAATACTTCGTAAATTGTATGAAGTACACTTTGAATTGTGTTTGCCTTCATTTCCCATTTATCTTTAATGAATAAGTTGAGAGTTAAGGGATCAGATGTTGGAGAAATATTAGAAAGAAAACAGCATCGGATATGGCTCTTAAAGGGTTAAAATTTGATCTGCGTTCCCGAAGCCAGAGAGGAAGTAAAAATTCCCAACATGTTTCATCATACATGTGGACCTATACTGAACATAAAAATGTATATTGGCAAAAATTAACATTCAATGCCCACGGGATTACATAAGGCCCAGGACTATCACCGTTATTGGATTAAAAATTTGTAACTTCAGAAATCAATCATAAACGTGATACCTAAAGGAATTTTCCTGCGTATTCATTTAACTATCAACCAATTTTTAGTATGGAAGGATGAACAGCTGGTTGAGCCGAGCGCCGCCTGTCATCGGCGGGAATCGAACCCACGGCGGGTGGATTTGTTGTCAGCGATGCTAACCACTACACCACCGAGGCATATAAGGGGTGCCAAACAATGATTGCCCTCCCCTGCACAGATGAAACTAATAGAGGTACAAAAAAACTGATTGTTGCATCCTTTAGACAATTTAATTCTACGTCTAAACAAAAGTGGTGTTGTCTCCTTGTGCTTGGCGGATGGCTTCAAGTCGGCAAGGGTAGGAGGTGAGGAGAGACTCGGAAAGGTCAGTGCCGTACTCAAAATTTTGGAGGATTGTTTCGATGTGCTGCTCCACGGTCCGCGGCAGAATCGGGTGGCTGGTGGTTCAGCAAGCATCAGGGATTCCACTCCGTCTTTCAGGATGGATCCTGAAAGATTCTGCCGCCGGACCATGGAGCAGCACATCGAAACAATCCTCCGAAATTTTGAGTACGGCACTGACCTTTCCGAGTCTCTCCTCACCTCCTACCCTCGCCGACTTGAAGCCGTCCGCCAAGCACAAGGAGACAACACCAACTATTGAGTGGTTTTGTTTAGACATATAATTAAATTCTCTAAAAGATGCAACAATCAGTTTTTTTGTACCTCTATTAGTTTCATCTGTGCAGGGGTGGGGGTGGGGGTGGGGTGGGGGGGGGGGGGCAATCATTGTTTACCACGCTGTATATTTATATATTGTAATAAATACCAATCGACCAGGTAGTATTCCAGGGGGGGGTAGACAGAAGATACAGAGTGCTGGGACTCCCGTTTCTCCTGTCACTGTCCCCCTTACCTGATCTTTTTCCATGTCTCATCTACCCTCTGAGCAGTGCAGCATGCTCCCAAACATGCACTTCTCCCTCTATTCCTCACTACACATACATGCATCTTACACGCTACAAAATCTTTTTGTAATTTATTTTATTTATATATATACACACACACAGGGTGATTATAAAGTCCCTATCTATTTTAGTGAAAACGTAGCAAAAAGGGTAAAATTCAATAACAATATAATAGAAGGCATACATTTAATGAATACTTAAGCAGATGATTTTAGATGAGCACCATCAGTATTTCTACACAGTTCGAATCTGTTAGCATCATTGCTGAACACATTTTGGAGCATAACAGGGGTTATTTTTGTAACTGCTATTATGATACGAGCACGTAAATCTTGCAGATCTGTAACCCTCGTTTGATAGACGTTTGATTTGATAAAGCCCCATGCAAAGAAATCCAAGGGCGTTAGGTCAAGAAATCGAGCCGCCCAGGGCCTGTTGACTCCACGTTCGATCCACCGATTTGGAACTCGTTCATTTAGGTACTCCCGAACAATGTTTGCGTAATGACAAGGTGCCCCATCTTGTTGAAAGAAGACGGTGTTTAAAATGCCATCTGAATGAAGCTGGGACATTTACGTGCTCGTATCGTAACAGCAGTTACGAAAATAACCCCCGTCATGCTCCAAAATGTGTTCCGCAATACTGCTGACAGATTCGAACTCTGTAGAGATACTGATGGCGCTCATGTAGAATCATATGCTTAAGTATTCATTAAATGTATGCCTTCTATACTGTTAATGAAGTTTACCCTTTTTGCTTCGTTTTCACCGAAACAGAGGGACTTTATAAACACCCTGTATATAAAAGGCATCGTTGAGCATCAGAGACCTTGATTTTGGCTCTCTCCTTCTATGGAGCAGCATTTTTGCGGGCGCTCGCCCTTGGGCCCTCCTTCATCCATACATACATGTATAGGGTGGCGCAAAATTCGCGCATCATAGGAATTTTCAGTGTTGACTATAATATATTATTTTTTCTTTTAGGTAGGGGATGGCTGCGAAATTAACAATAGACGAGTCTCCCCCCCTTTCTCAAAAAATTTCGTGAATTCATTGAGTGGAGCTTGTATGCCTAACAAAAACAAAACTTCACATTCCAATTTATTATTATTACTACTTAACAGGATTCAGACAAGTTTCCACGTGATTACGGGACATGTCTGAGCGCCACCACCTATCGTTTTCCTTGTACTCACTTTCTTACCTCAGTAGAATCGACGCTGTGTCTTTTAGCGACCTTCCTCGCTACCGCGTTGCTGGACTGGTCCAGGTGGGCTGTGCTGCTGCAGCAGGAGCTCTTCATATCGTCCTCGGTGGAGGGAGCAACGTAGTCGTCGTCATCGCTCGTCAGCCCCAGCTCTTCCCCATAGGACGAACGTACCCAATGCCACAACTCAGCAGTACTCATTTGCTGGCAAGGAAACAAAAATTAAGTCAAATATTCACTTTTTTTTTTTTAACCGCCGTTTCAAACCTAGACAGGTTCATATCACGACAAGACTAAGTTAGAGGCGGAACATGAGCCGCGACAATCGAAGGAAATTAAATATAGGGCCAACAGAGAATTCGCACCCTCTGCAAGAATGGACCGAAGACGCGTCGAGGGCGGACGGGAATGTAACTCTGGGAAGCACTGCGAACGAAAGGTTGAATCTGAATAAAGAGGGCAAAAAATAAACACGTGCTCAATAGTGAGAGGAACATGACAATGCGGGCAAAGCTCAGGAGGATTTCTAGACATAATGTGGCCATGGGTCAAACGGGTATAACCAATTCTCAGACGAGCCAATAGAATTTCCTTATTTCGAGATTTGTAATACGAAGAAGACCAATGACAAAGAACAGGCTTCAGACGGTGGAGTTTGTTTACACCGACGCGACGCCATCCCAGTCGCGCTGCCACAGCGACCTGAAATGGCGGCGGAGGGAAGGAACGAAATCTGAAAAGGGCAAAGATTTAGGGGTAACAGGAAGAAAGCAAGCTCGTCTGGCCAAAAGGCCCACCTCCTCGTTATCGGCAATACCCACACGAGAGGGGATCCAATGCGGTATAAGCAGTGAAAAAAATGGACAAACTGCTGTATCCTTCGGACTAGGGGGTGTTTAGGGACATCAGAGCACTACGGGAATCTGAAAAAATAACAAAGGAGCTCGGGGGAAGAGCACCAATAGAGGTTAGAAAGTAAATGGAAGTGTCGTGAGGGAGAGGAATACTTCGAACAGTCTTACAAGGGAGATGGAAAACCGCCGAAGCGGCTACGCCTAACGGAGAATGGGAGCCATCTGTGTAGATATAAATGGAAGAAGAGTGACAACTAGGGTATTCACGGAACAAGGACAACAGGACAGTACTAGGAGTGGTATGGAAAAACTATACATGTTTACAATATGGTATCGTATGTGATACCTTTATTTCTTAATTAAATACCAGTTATTAATTTATTGAATTAAATAACTTTAAAATTGCCTCGGGATTGGCGACATAGCCTATTGGGAATGAAATTAATTACCATACATAGAACCCCATATGTTGTAGGCATTGGGCCTGCATGACAACAAAAAAACCAAATTTATTATTTCGTATTCAACATTTTCCATTGCTGACTCATGAAAATTACATCAAGAGAAGAGTCAACGAACTTTGAAAATCAGCGGATTCCTAATGATTTATATTTTGCGGCATTCTGAGCTGCTTATGTTACAGCAATGCTTTAAGCAAGGAAGATGTACTTTATCTTCCTAAAGTTCTGAATGAAACCCACTTAATATAAAACCTAATAACTATAAAAAGGATAGGCCTATTCCTTCAGGTATTCAAGTGTAGTGAATGCCTATACCAAATAAACCGAGAGAGATCGTCGCGCACTACGAACAAAAGCGAGGCCCAACGAAATAATAAGGTGAAGTAATTTCTTTGTTTACCATTAGGCAGCGGAAATACCGAAGGCAAATAAACACAAAGAGGTCCTTTGAAGACCTACATATACATAACTCTAACGAAAAAACGTAGGGTTTTGTCGTTAACTCTCCACTGTAATCTGCTGGAAATTTCCAACGGATAAGAGGTAACAGGCAATCAACCCATAGCCCTATATAGTTTTTTCATAGGTGGACTTTTTATCAAAAGGGCACAAATCTTTGCAATAGGAAATCGGATGTAGAATCCACGGAGGAAGGACCTGAAACGAGACTGGGTGGAGGAAGAGCATGATGAGAGAGGATGGCATGGACAGTTGAAGTAAGGTGCCAAGAATCGTCTAGAGGAAGAGTTGTATCAAGGGCAGTACAGAGAAGGGACGAAGGAATCCTCTGAGCGCGATAATAGCTTTTTGTCTGAAGGTATGCATGACGGTACCGAAGGGGAGGGGAATCGCACTCCGCTTGAAGACTAGCCACCGGTGAAGAGCGAAAGGCTCCGGTAGTCAGGCGGAGACCCCAATTATGAAGAGGATCCAGGATTTGTAATCGAGAGACGGAAGCAGAGCCGGAGACCTCACAGCCATAGTCAATTCTAGATTGAACTAGAGAGGTGTACAGGCAAGAGAGTGTACGCCTATCAGCGCCCCCAAGACATGTGGGAAAGATGATCTAAAAGTGTAAGGGTACGCCGAGTGGAAAGTCTCAAATTCCTCAAATGAGGGACCCAAGTAAGACGGGAGTCGAGGGTGATGCCTAAAAATGTAAATGTCTCTCTTACCGGAATGAAATTACCGGGTAAAAACAGCGAGAGAAGTGGGACAGTAGTAGTCCTACGTCTATGAAGAGAGAGAGAGAGACAGTTTTGGCTGGGGAAAGACGGAAATCCACAGACGTTGCCAATCTTTCGACGACATTAACTGCAAGCTGCACTTGTCTTACAGCCACTCGTAGAGAACTACCTGCACCGTAAATGTAAATGGCAAGATTATCTGCGTAGAGAGAACACTTTATGGAAGATGGTAAAAAATGCACAACCGAATTTATAACCAGAGAGAAACAGAACGCTGAGGACAGATCCTTGCGGGACTCTTTCCTCTTGTATGGTTAAATCCGAAAGAGAGCTACCAACTCGAACTCGAAAAGTTCGGTTTCTTGAAAAATTAGTAATAAAAAGAGGAAGCCCATAAAATCCAAAAAATGGAGACACTGGAGGATATAAAAACTCTACCGTGTCATAGGTTTTGTGGATGTCGAAAAAGACAGCCACAGTAATTTGTTTGCAAGAAAATGCAATCTGAAGATCATGGCTAAGGAGAAGTAAAGGGTCTAGGGTACTACAGAATTGACGAAAACCAGGCTGAGATGGGGGAAGGAGTCCTCGCCACTCTAGGATAAAGGACAGTCAGGAAGCGACCATCTTTTCCATGAGCTTGCAAATGCAGCTGGTCAAGGCAATCGGGCGAAAGTTTTCAGGAAGGGTGGCGTCTTTGTCAGGCTTTGGGAGGAATAACTATGGCCTCACGCCATCCAGAGAGAAACACCCTCAATCCAAATACGGTTAAAAACTAACTAAAACATGTAGAGCCGAAATATGCATGGACTGCAGCATTTTGTAATGGATACCATCCGGGCCAGGCGTTGAGTTTCTCCGAGAGGATAGGCCAGATTTGAGCTCACGCATCGTCATCAATCGATTATTAGGTTCATTGTTCGGGCGGTCGAAATGAAGATCCTATCTTTCCATAAATGGAAAGCCAGAGAATATCCGGCGACACTTGAAGCTGCGGGAAACGAAGCAGCCAGAGTATTCATCACTTCTTTTGAGTTAAAAATGCCCCTGGGGGAAGTGAACTTCCGGGAGATGCGGCGGACCCGGTTCCAAACCGTGGCAACCGGGGTCGAAGATATAATCCCGGAGACGTATTGTTGCCAGCAGTCCCTCCGGGCTTGTTTAAGGACTCGACGGGTCACTACCCGAGCCCTTTGCATGGCAGTGCGATTATCTGGAGATTTATGGCGGTAAAACCGGCGAGTAGCAGACTTCTTGTTCCGGACAGCCTCCGCACACTTCGGAGACCACCAAGGAATGCGGGTCAAATGAGAGGTACTCTGTCTACTGGGAATTGTCTTCTCAGCCACATTAAAAATTCTCGAACCCCGGAAATCTAAACATCCGTCCACCGATGAAAAATCATGGGCTGTAGAGGACACGTAGGTAAGACTACGATAGGACTCCCAGTCGGCTCCAGAAAAAAGCCAACGGGAGGAAGGTGGCATATTAGTGTGGGGACAATAAACGACAGCAGCACCAGGAAATGGTCACTCCGGTAGTCATCCCCCAGCACTTGCCAGGAAAAGTCCAGGAGAGGATCGGTGGAACAAAAGGAGAGATCAATGCAGGAGAAAGTATCAGTGTGAAGTGTGAACGTGATAGTAAGTAGGAGCACCTAACTTGAGACAGTGAAGGGAGTGGGATGACATCAGGGAGATCAAGGAACCAGCCATGAAGATGTCCCGAACATCACCCTACACTGGGCTACGACTATTAAAATCACCTAAAAGTAAGAAAGGTCTAGGGAGTTGATCAACAACTTCCACTAGCTCCTCTCGAGAGACGGGGGCGTATGGAGGGAGGTAAACGGAACAAAACAGTTTGCCGAAACAAAGATAGCCGGACAGCAACCACCTGCAACGTAGATCAAAGTACGAGTGGGCGACAACGGACTAATCTATGAACAAGGATGGCTGAACCACCTCGAGGACCGTGAGCGAGCAGAGGGGTTTGTAAAGAAGATATGAGGAGTTCCGCGTCTTAAGGTACCTAAGCGCCAAAATTAAAATTCGTTAGAAATCGCCTCCAAAGTTCAGCAATATTCTGGCAATATTATCTCTGCTATTAATTGAGCTAGAACGTTCATTTTTGGCTAAATTAGAGTTCTAAGTATGCTAATGAAGATGTTGAGTTTTTGGAATAGATTTTCATATTTTATATATATATATATTTTTTTTTTTTTTTTTTTTTTCTGCCGAACTTTGAGTGAACTTTTGGCTGGCGATAGAGGTGAAAAAAGTAGTTCGCTTCATAAGGTTTTCAACCATACTTCTAGTGTCGTAAGGTCATTATAACCCAAACCACGCGATAGAGGAAGGGTGAAAATAGTGATATCCATCAAAAACACGTTTTCGCCTGTGGTGGCGCTTAGGTACCTTATGACGCGCGACCCCTCATATAACCAGTAGAAGACAGATCGAGAACCCAAAATCGTTTCTTGGCAAAATGCCGCGACAGTTCCAGTGAAGGATAGAACTAAAATTAGTCATTGTAATGGAGATATAAAAGAGAAAATTTAAAAGTGTAGAAGAGAAAAATATAAAAGATGAGAGAGAAAAGTGTAAAAGATGAAAATTAAATACGAAGAGGTGAACGTCAAATATGAGAAGGAAAAAGTTAAAAGTAAAATATAAAAAGGTAAAAGTTAAAGAACTAGGTACCGACCAGAAACAATGGAGCAGATACGGCGGTTCTCCCGCAAGTCAGTATCTGACCCAACCTGTTCGGGCTGAGGCCGCAGACGGGAATCAGACGGGCGAGCAGGGAGAGACGAGGTAACAGAAACTGGTATGCAAGACTTCCTAAGCGAGCAGGGAGAGACGAGGTAGCAGGAACTGGTATGCAAGACTTCCTAAAGCGACCACGGCGCAGTCCTAAAGGAGCAGGGATAGAGGCATTGTCGGAACAAGGAGAGGTGGAGCCAGAATGAATGGTTGACGGAGAGCAAGAATATGTTGGGGGGCATAGGGAGGTCTAACAAGGAGCGAGGACGGGCAGGTAAGGCTGATGGGAGGGAGTCCAACACCGCAAGTTGGCTCTCCAACTGGCGGAAGTTCGGAGGGCGAGAAAAAGGGACAGACGACCTTGGTGAGAGACTGAGAAGGACCACCTGGGAAGAGTGAATTGAGCCACCAGGACCCGCAGTACATAGAAAGTTCCGGCTTGGAGGAGGAGGGGTTACCGACCTGGGACAGAGGGATAATGTAGAACCTCGGGTAGGGTCTGCAAGGGAACCACTCATAGTGGCAGGGGTAGAGTGCGGAGAGAGAACCAGATCCGAGCGACGATGGCGGCGGTAAGAAACTGGAGAACCAGGAGAGGTCTCCTCGGCCCTACGCTTAATACCCACCGACCAGCAGGAGGGTCTCCACAAGAAGGCAGCCCCGCAGACGCCCTCGAAGAAGAGAGAATGCGGCGCGGGGCGTTCGAGCTAAGGAAAGTCGAGGAGAAACACATGGAGACTGCTGAGAACGACGCTGTGGAGAACGGAAATGAGCCGAAGTGAGCGAAGAAGGAACGGGGAAAAAGACGAGGCAGAAAGGGGTTTTCGTAAATGTTCAGGTTGTGAACGAGAAACACGAAGAATGTCAACGAATGTGACATGTTCTCGAACAAAATTAGCACGGATCTGAGCTCGACCTCAGGAAAAGTCGTGCGCTCCTTGGTCTTGAGAGTAACAACTCCAAATTCGAACTTGTAAATAATACATGAAGCTGAGGAAGCAGGATGGTTACCACCACAGTTAATACAAGGGGTGTTAGGACATGGGACACCATGGAAATCTTGGCCACAATGAACGCAGACATGAGTAGACCGGCGACAACGGGAACCAGTATACCCGGATGTTCGGCAATTAAAACAACGGGTAGGTGGAGGTACATAAGGCCGTACATCAAAACGAAGCCAAGCATATCAGACGTGTGCTTGCTGGAGGCGACAGCTCAAAGGTCAAGCGTAGAGGCGGGGTGGGCTGAAGACAGCCATTAACACGCTTCGTAAAACGATGTACAGAAGACACCTTCCACTCCACAAAACATTAGCGGAGGTCCTCCTCCGAGACGTCTAAGAGTTGAGGGGCATAGATCGTACCTTAGCAAGAGTTCATCCTCGAATCGAGGACGCAAGAGACCGGACAATCGCCTAAGATGGAAATCGTAGCCAGGGCACTACTCTGTTCCGGAGATCGGGATTTGATGAGTAAAGACCCATCACGTAGCTAAGAAATATCCTCCCGAGACCTGGGCAGAAGCCGCAAGACTGCAAAACACTGCAACACGGTGGAAAAGCAAAGAACGAGAGGTGGTCGGTTTAATAATAAAAAGTGATAGGGGAAGTCGAGAGGATGGAAATGTTGAGGCCACGGAAACGGGCTTCCAAGACCGATGGGTTCGACGGTGTTCATGGGGAGGAGAAAGGGTACTCCGAAGGGAAGAACCCCCGAGGAAACCCCTGGGGAGCATAAGGCTTCAAAGTAGCGATAGTAGACGTACAAGGGCGAGAATCAACCATCTTGGTGGAAGATACCGACAAAGAGATCGAAGGGGAAGTAGTCTGAGCAGGACCATCCCCTAAAGAAACAACACGGGCTCGAGAGGAGAGAGGAATATCCAAAACTGTAGTCCAAGAATTAGAAGCAGGGGTCGTAAGCCGAGAAAGGAAACTTCATCCCCCGCGGACATCCAGCCACCACCAACTCCAACAGCTCAACACAGAAATAAACAACAAACTCAAAGAAAAACAAACAGAAACATTCAGGGAATTCATAACAACACTAAACCACTCTACAGATACATCCAGGCTATACAAGACTATAAACAGCATTACCCACTCTAACAGCGACATTCACACCTCACACGCGGCTATCTGTGGCAGCCAAAATAATATCCCAACATATACACAACAAGCTAACATTCTACTTAATCACTACGCAAAGATAAGTCACTTAAAGAGAAACAACAACCAGAAACACGCAGACAGACAAACAGCCAGACACAAGAAAATCTACAGACTCGACACGACCATTACACTAGGCCTGTTCAAAAATCAACTTTTTCTTATTTTCATAGGTTTCTGTACATTTTCCCATGCTTTTTGACCTGAAAAAGCCGAAAATCACAACTATTTTGACCTAGGATGTTGGGAAGCATTGCCGCATGGAGCTTTAAATTTTCTGCCTTGAAATCGGCCAAAGCGCCAATTCGGGGTCCCTTGAATTATGTTTTGCACTTTAACTTTTGATCTAAACAAGATAGAGCAACAAATTAGGTATCAAATGAAAGAGCATAAAATTAATAAATAATAATAATAATAATAATAATAATAATAAATAATAATAATAATAATAATAATAATAATATAATAATAAATAAAATAATAATAATATAATATAATATCATTTTTCAGGAAACAACAGAAACTCAATCAGAATCTAGAAAACCATCTACAAGTTACAACTTCACAATGGCATTAAGCAAGGAGCTGAGGGAGCTCCGTGGGCGCACAGTTGATATCTCAGAACCTCCACGTACTGTCCACAGGCAGTGTCAACTGGGCCATCTACCAGATCTCTCACTGAAACTTTCCTGGTTGGATACCCTTCAGCTTTTATCAGTGGTTCCCAGCTTCCCACCAACAGACAGGCGTTCCAGTATTTCCTTAATCTTCAGAATTTACCGGAAAATGCAGGGAGGCCCATGGTTCAAGACCTTGCATATGAAACAGTTGAATCTATCATCCCATTCTGGCAGATGGCTAGGATCAAGACAATGACCAAGTACAACGCAATGAAGCTCTTCATGAAACTACATGAGAAACATCGTGCTCTGGTGAAAAGCAAAGGAAGAGCAAGTAACCCTGGAGGAAAAAGAGGAGCATTTGTGCTGGAATTAGACAGCCTGTTCGATATAGGAGCTCCAGATGCAATCCAGGAAATACAGAACAACAGACTGTTATCCAGAGAGAAGAAAGATGAGGATATCAGGTTCTACGAAGACCAAAAGACTGAGAGGAAAGGTCATATGTCTGGTCATGACAAGATTTTTGAGACAAGATCCCTGCAAGCAAGCAGCGAGGAATGAAAGACTGCAGCATAGACAAGAACAAGGTAAAACTAATTACTTTGAACGTTACAAAAAGTTTTAAGTTTTACTCCATTGCGATATTTAGCATGTACTTAACAATTACTGTCTTAACATGTTGTACTATTTTACAGCTGCAGCAGAACAAGAGGCAGTTGTTCATGTGGATGACATTACCTGGGGTGACTCAACTGACAACGACGCTAACACAGAGGACATGGATTACCATCAGCCTCGTCCTGGATGTTCTCACCATCAAGACACTGTGACTAGTGTGACTTTGACGTTTCCAAGGAAGGTCATGGAATGTGATGTCATCTGCAATACAGCTGATCGTCTTGGTTTATCAGACAATCAAGTTACTGCCATGGTTTCTGCCACCTTGAAAGCTGGAGGGGCTGATCTGGATAACTTCGTCATCTCAACCTCAACAACACGTCGCAACAGAATGCTGTCCAGGTATAATATCAGCCAGAGTCACATGTCCAAGTTTTGTGAAAACCCCCCACAGTACGCTGCCTTACACTGGGATGGAAAGTTGCTCAAAGATGTCTTGGGCAGTGAACCTGGAAGTACCTCAGAGACTTTAGCTGTGCTAGTGTCTGGTCCACCTTCATACACTGAAGGAAAGTTATTGGGAGTACCTGTCATCGACAATTCTTCTGGCACAGCTCAGGCTGAGGCTTCAATGGATTTACTGGAGACATGGGAACTTACGGATAATGTTACTGCCCTTGTTTTTGACACTACATCCAGTAACAGTGGAGTTCACAGAGGAGCTGCCAAACTGCTAGAGAAAATGCTGAACAAAAAGGTGTTTTATCTGGCCTGTCGACATCACATCCTGGAAATCCTAGTAGGAGCAGTTTGGGAGAAGCTGTTTGGGAAGGTGAAGGGGCCAGATAATCCCTGGTTTGAGCATCTGAAGGATGTTTGGACGGACTTGTCCAAGGAAAACCCAAAGATGCTGGCTATCAACAGCAAATGGCTGAAGGAAAAGAAGAAGAACAGTGAAGAAATACTCCAAGACATTCTAACAGCAGAAAGGCTTCCAAGAGCCGACTACAGGGAAATGGCTGAACTGACAGTCATTGTTCTTGGAGGAACGCCTCCTCGAGGTATTCACTGGAGTCGACCAGGCGCCATTCATCAGGCCAGATGGATGGCCAGAAACCTGTACTCCATGAAAATGCTGATGTTTGCAGATCAACTTGAGTACGACGAAGACACTGTATCAAAGCTGGAAAGACTCAACACCTTCCTTGCGCTGTTCTACACTCCTGTATGGATGATGTCAATGTCTGCTGCAGATGCTCCCGTGAATGATCTAAGTCTAATCCAGGACATGTTGAAGTACAAGAAAACTGACCCAGAGCTTGCTGATGCAGTACTTAATAAGATGGAAAACCACAAATGGTACCTGACGCAGGAAGTCGTGCCATTTGCCCTGTTCAGCAGTAGATTGAGTGACACATTGAAGCACGACATTGCTGCCCAGTTACATGCCACTGAGAAGCCAGACAGCTTCAGAACAGGAAAGCCTCTATTCCAGAGAGTCACAGCTAAGACCACCCTGGTTGATCTCATTGGCCCAGAATCACATTTCCTGCTGGACACACTGAACATTGGATCCGAGTGGCTTCTGGAACCTGTCACGTCTTGGCCACAGAATGAGGACTACAGAAAAGCGTTGGACTATGTTAAGAATCTGAAAGCGGTGAATGACATTGCTGAACGTGGTGTCAAGATGATGAGCGACTTTGCAAATGTCATAACAACAGATGCCAAGCAAAGGGACTATCTCCTTCAAGCTGTGGAGTTCAACAGACGCCGCTTTGACAGCTTCAAGAAACAAACTCTCAACAACTGACTGTGTAAATGTCATTATGAAATTAATCATCATGTAATGCTTTCACTTCTTGATCGATTAGACTTGTGACAAAATGTTAATCTCAAATTTGTGTCATGAATAAGGCGCCTTGTCTGCCTTGAGTGTGAGAAAACGAATTTTGTGATATTTCTGAAATCTTTGTATGTACCAATGTGCCATTTCTTGTTCCAAGACTATCATAATTGTATAAGTTAGAAAGAGGATTAAAAACACTTTAATTTGGTGCCTATTTTGTTGCTCTATCTTGTTTAGATAAAAAGTTATAGTGCAAAACATGATTCAAGGGACCCCGGAACTGGTGCTTTTGGCCGATTTCAAGGCAGAAAACTTAAAGCTCCATGCGGCAATGCTTCCCAACAACCTAGGTCAAAATGGTTGTGATTTTCGGCCTTTTCAGGTCAAAAAGCATGGGAAAAAGTACAGAAACCTATGAAAATAAGAAAAAGTTGATTTTTGAACAGGGCTACCATTACACCCTTCAATACAGACCAGACCACCAAGATCATCAAAAACATTAAGAATTCGAAGGCTACTGGACCAGACAACATATCTAACATACACCTTAAACACTTGGGCCCACAAGGAATACTAGCTCTCACAAATATCAGCACATATTCATACCAACACTGTATTATTCCTGACATATGGAAACAAGGTAAAATTATTACACTACTCAAACCAAACAAAAATCCAACAGAACCAGCTTCCTATAGACCCATTACTTTACTATGCACACCTTCCAAAGTAACAGAAAGACTAATCTTACAAATCACCAACCCACACATTCCACTATCGCCTACTCAACATGGATTCAGACCTCACCACTCAACCACGACATTACTCACTAACCTCACGCAGCACATCATGGATGGCATCAACTCCAGACGACCAGCTCAACGTACACTATTAGCAACAATAGACATTAGTAAAGCATTTGATGCTATCCCACGCTTCCCTCTCATAAACAAAATACTCAACACAAACATGCACAATAACACCAAAAGGTGGCTGAGCAACTATCTTTCAGGAAGATACTCACATGTCACATTTAATGGCAAGTCATCCAAAAACAAGCTTTTTCCGAACGGGGTCCCTCAAGGCTCTGTTCTCTCACCAACACTCTTCAACTTATACATGCATGACATTCCAACACCCATAGATAACAAGCTTACCTTATCATCATATGCAGATGACATCACTCTAACATCCACCCACAACAACATCGACACCGCTACAAATAACCTACAAACATACATAAACAGTATACAAGACTGGCTCACACACAATAGACTCAAAGTAGCGCCCACAAAATCAACCATCACCTTGCTTACAAGCAACACAAAAGAACACCAGGTAATTCCACAGCTTACACTAAACAACATCAACATTCCACACACTCACAGGACCAAAATACTTGGGGTCACATACAACACATCATTATCTTTTGCAAACCACATTCAGGACATTAAAAACAAATGTACGTCAAGACTTAACACGCTTAGGGTACTAACAGGCACAAACTTTGGACACCAGCAGGAAACAACATCACTCATATACAAACAATATATTCGCTCAGTTATGGACTATGCTAGCCCATGCTGGGCACCCATTATCTCAAACACACACATAAACACCTTACAGACAATACAAAACAACGCACTTCGTATCATTACAGGATGCACTCAAACAACACCAATAGAACACCTGCACACAGAAACAAAAATACTGAAAGTTAGGGAACATTTAGACATGAGGGGAACACAATTCATGGCAGCAGCGACAACTAACCCACAACACCCTTGTCACTACATGTACAATCATGCACCAACACCTCGCACCATTAAGGTAACACCAGACACACATTATAACCAAATACCCCATTCCATACCACGCCCCACAGACATCAGATAGTACAGAAAACACACACACACACCTAACCCACAAAGCACTGACACGACTCGGTCCGAATGCGGTCCTAGGTGCGAAGCCGCCACCCATTAACAGGTCAGAGATCAGCCTGAGCAGATCGGATTGAGTTACCTTAGCACGATTCCGATGTGGACATCACCCCAACTTACGGACATATAAACACAGACTGGACAACTCCATAGACGACACCTGCCACCTGTGCCAGGACACACCACAAACAATTGAACACATTATGACAAACTGTACCGCTCTAGCACGACAACGAACACAACACATCATCACTAGTGCGCTGAACCTCTGGTCCACTCCGGAGAGGGTGATCGGTTACCTGCGTGCCACCGGCTTGCTCGATCAGGGTGGGCTGATCGGCTAAACAACAACAACAACGAGGGAAAGGCGTATCGTGGGCACACTTGGTCCCACTGCCAATAGATGTCACGCAGGGGAGATACACCCATACCCAGTCCCCGTGCCTAAAAGGCAGCCACTCTCATCCAATACGTGGTGAGAGTTGGCAGGGACAGGGCTTGGGTTTGGTTTCAGGGCGACAAGGATGAAGGACAACCACCTCCTTCACCCAAGGTCCGAGGAAAGGGTCAAATGAAGGTCCAAATACGAAAAAAAAACGGGAAAAGGGGAAGAGAAGGAGAAAGAAACATAAGCAGGGGAGATCAGCCGGGTCCAATGGTCACGAAGGCAGAGAGAGCCCTTAACATAAGAGGAAGATGCATTCCCACATTGGCCATAGAGGGACGCGCCCGACAGCTCCGGACGAAGCAAAGGGGCTAACTAACTACTTATCCATTCAAGTTAAGTTAGAGAGCCGTTCAGTATACGAGTTGCTTATGTATGAACGAACCTATGTTACGAGAACAGGATTTTTGCGCAGAACAGTATCTAAAGCGCAGAAAATTAAATCATGGGATACAAACAGTTCTTTACACGCGGGTACAAACACAATTTAAATGATCAATAATGTATCGTATGGAAATATGAAAAATGACACCAGAACTAATGCTTCATTATTATTATTATTATTATTATTATTATTATTATAAAAAACGGAAGACTTTTAAATAAAGTTTCACAGTAATAACGTGTCTATTAAAATACATTAATGGGTTAAAAATCAGTTAAGCTTCTGACTTATTGAACCGATTCCTTAAAACGGTAGGAAAAAAAATATGTATTATTTGAAAAGTGATTTTGAAACAAAGATTTAGACCAGAAAATTAACCTAGCTACAATTTTTTTTTTTACAAAATCTGACGACTCCCATATCTTAAATAAAATAACACGCTATCCACCTTTCTATAATTTCGTCACTTTGTGAAGTACAGAAATGTTAGTCGGTCAAATGTGCAAATTAACCATCAAAGTTTAAACTTCGTATTTTAGGCAAAAGGGTCAAAACTTTTAAAATTACTTTCAAATTTTAGGTGTCAACTGAGCTTGAATTTTGTAGCAATTTTAAGTGTGTAGACGGGAGACTGACTGAATTTTTAATCCAATTTTGACTCTTCAATTTCAACTCCGACTTCGACTTCGAATTCGAATTTTTACACGAATTCCAGTTTGAATTATTTCACTCGCAACTTCATTTCGACTAAATTTGAATTCTGACTTCGAATTTTGAACTTTGCCATTGACTTTCCATACTTTGTTTTTCACTTCTCTGTATGAATTTTAATTTTGACTGGTGACTTTGAATTAAGAATCTAATTCTGAATACCGACTATAAAGTTTCATCTGACTTTGGCTTTGAATTCTGACCAATGATTCTGAATTTTGACTTTTCATTTTTTTTGCTTTAAACTTGGAATTTTTAATATCACTTCGAGGAATGAAAGGTGTGAAATCAACTATGGAAGGAGGAGGAAGATGTAAGAGGGTTCTTACTATCCTAATAAACAAGATGAGTAGCACAAACACACGAGAAAGTATAACTGTTAATAATACAGTAGATGTTTGTGCGCTAAGCTTAAGTCGTAGCAGTGATGTACTGTAGCGTATGCGAAGTTATGATAGATGTTCAGAAGCGAAACTTAATTCCTGAAATACGCTAAGTGATATGATAGGAAGCGTGGGGGATGCTCAAAGTCATTATAATGGGTGACCTGAATGGGAACGTGGGAGTTGGCGCTCAGCCTGGAGTGATTGGAAAGCACGGTGTTCGCGAAATGAATGACAACAGCGAAATAATAAAAGAATTGCGTCGAAAGAGGAGTGTGCTACAAATACACACTTCCAACACAAGGACATCCATAAGTATACATTGTCGAGAGAGAATGAGAATGGAATGATAAATTATGGGTTAGTGAGTAAAGAGCCGAGGTGATACAAATGGTTATACAAAAGTGTTTGTCGAATGAGTGTATTCTGTAAAGTCAAGTTGGTTGATATTTGGTATATAAAGAAGAGAGAGAGAATAAAAATTAGTAAGCTGAATTCGAACGAGTTAGCAAGAGAGTAGGAATGTATCAAAAACTAAAATTCACCAAATACCAAATATTAGTTTTATTCGAGTTAATAACTCGACTAAAACTAATATTTGGTATTACTATAAAAAAATTAATGAACTATTAAAAAAATGAATAGACTTATTGTCTAAGCCCTATAAGAATACAAATGCAAAAGAGTTGAAATTTTATAATTCCCCATCTTTTCTTTTCCCGCAAGGGTGTAAAAATTGTTAAAATTTGTAAAATATAATGACATGTCTGCATCACCTAATGTTAGTCCTACACGTAATATAACTCATGGCGATGAAGCAACTGCTTTTGTTTCAAGAACCTTTCAAAAAATTTTGACGGTTGACTTATGGAGCTATTTCAATGAGGTTGCTGCGTCTTCACAATCAGATATGCCTCCACCTATCAAAAGTAGCTAGCAAAGTTGTCAAAAAGAATTAGACATCTATTCAAAGGAACCGTGAGTCAGTCACGACACGAACGCTCTTGATTGGTAGCCCATAATGGCCAAAAATTCTCAAAACTATTAGTACTTGCTCGCAAATATCTCACCATGCCACCCACAAGCGTGCGAAGTAAACGGCTGTTCAATTCTGCGAAAAATATAACTACCTACCCACGTAAGGTTTATCTCCTGATGCTGCTGAACAACTAATTTTTCTACATGGTAACCTATTTTCCTTAAATTTCAATTATTAGGTTTTGTTTTTGTGTAATTATTATTACTGCATGTTCATTTTTTTTGTAAGTTTTTACTTATTAGTATCATTACACCAAGTTGGATTTGTTTGTAATTATTCTTTGAAATAAAAAATATACATTTTAAGTTCCATTTCCTAAATCAGGGCTGTCCAACTTCTAGCCTCAAGGGGGCCATATTGCTCCTGCAGGAGCGGCTCGCAGGTAGGCACTGTGGAACTGCAGCACCCCCATGATCTTATGATCTTTATATTTAAATATTTAAAATAGCCTCTCTGATTGTTTTTTTTCAATGAACTTTGAGTTTTTAAATCAGATCGAAACGCTTGAAACCTCGGTGGCGGACGTACGAAGAGCGAGTCAGAATCGCGGGTTTAAGAGGATTCAAAGCACTGTGGACAGAGCAGTGCCGATTTGTTTGTTTGACGTGGTAGTTGTGTTGCTGTATCGTTTGCTAATTCGAAATTTAATTTCCAAATTGCATTTATCAGATTCGTTATCATTTATTTTTTGTCGTGAGATTGAAGTTAATTATATAATAATTGGATTATTTACAATATATAGCTTTCATTTCTTAGAATATTTTTTCGCTCAGAATAAAAACAGAAGAATGGAATTTGTTTATAAATAAAATTTTTGGCAAATTCAAAATTACCCGTTAAGCGTAAGTACCCTATAATTGATTTTATGATACTATTTTACTTATTTTTAGGACTGAGTAGTGAGTAGTTATCTATTTATCTATTCGACTTTCTCTCTCATATATATAATCGACACAATTGTTCGCAATTTCTGAGGTAGCACCCCCATAACGGAAAGTCACGAGCCGCCACTGCTCCTGAAGTATCTGCCGGGGGGCCACACTCTAAGTCTAAAAGTTAATATAAATTAAAGATTGCGCAGTTATATAAATAAAATAAAAAAATTTACAATACCTTCCTCGCATCTTTATTAACTTCACATCTCTCTACTTTCACTAGATTTATTGAATTATAACACTGGTATGCATATGAAATTTTATTGTCTGCTGTGAGGGTTTTTCCAACTCATATTATATAATTCGACCATGCTGAATTCGAAAATGACATTGGTTTTCCTCAATCAGGTCAGGTTTTTTCTCTATTGGCCATTTATTATAAGTCCAATTTTATCCCCAAATTTATTGATTTTTTTAGCTTAAACACTGTAGATACGAGTAATATTATAAGAACACTCGTGAAAAATGAAAACAGTGTGTGAATAAATACTTTTATTCATACAATGAATATGGAAAAAAATTTATTGAGGAAGGAATGAAGTTTTTTTGGCTTTCCGTCTGTGTTTTTCTTCGGGCACGTCTCGCTTCAAACACCAGCAATAGTCCGCCAGCATATTGATATCCCAGTTTCCCTGGTACCTCTCTTCCATTATTTTGATATCTTGGTGAAATCGTTCACCCTGTTCCTCACTATAATCCCCGCAATTTTCAGGAAAATAGTCCAAGTGGGACCACAAAAAGTGCATTTTTATGGACATGCGTGACCCATGAGCTTTGAAAGCTTCCATCAAGTTTTCGACAACGGACTCGTATTCTGGACTTCTACGCTTGCCAAGAAAATCGGTGACAACTGATTTGAATGCCTGCCAGGCATTCTTCTCAGTTGGAGTCATTGCGTTTTCGAACTGAGTATCATTGATCAAAGTTCGAATTTGAGGACCATCAAAAACCCCAGCATTTAGTTTAGCATCAGATATATGAGGAAATTTACTCTCGAGATATCGGAATGCTGAACCCTCCTTATTCATTGATTTGATGAAATTTTTCATCAAGCCGAGCTTAATATGAAGTGGTGGGAGCAAAATTTTTGTTGGTGGTACAAGGGCCACTGAAACGACATTATGCGACCCAGGTTCAAAATTCTCTCTGGATGCCCATTCACGCTGTGCATAGTGCTTCTCATCCGCTCGGCTATCCTATTTGCAGAGGAAACATGGGTATTTCGTGTATCCCCTTGCATTCCCAATACAAATGCCACAATCTGAAAAAAAATGAAAATATTTAAAGAATTTAGAGAATTTGTTCTATCAGATAAAAAAATCTATGCATTGGACTGTATCACTTCTGTGGGGAAGTTAAGTGTTCTTATACGCTCTCAAATAACCTTTGGAAAAACAACATAGTCAATAGCAATAGTTTACTTATGATATTAGTATTACCTTCAAATCTCCACAGATCCTCCAGTTATGTTGGTCGTATACGAGAGCATCCAGTAAAATTTTCAGGTTATCGTAGCTCTCAGTAAGTTGTACGGAATGTGCTATAGGGACTGATGCAACCCTATTCCTAATGTTGAGAAGTACTGCTTTCAAACTTCGTTTAGACGAGTCTATAAATAGCCTCCATTCTGATGCGTTATATGGCAGGCCCAAGGATTCGATTAGCCCCTCAACACTGCAGCAGTACACTAAGGAAGAGGTATTTTCGTGCACTGCAAAAAACTTGCGGAATTCTTCCTCTCGTTTCCTATACCAGGAGAATGTTGTTCCCGGAGCCAGCAAGTTGTCCTCTCGAAGTCGTGAGCCCAAGATCTCGGCAGCTAATTTGGAAAGTCCTAAATCCCTGGTAAGATCATTAAGTTTGGCCTGGTTGAGAGGCCTCGGCTCATTTGAAGCGGTATTTTGAGGTATATACGACTGGGACTGGTCATTGGCATTGGTCATTGATTCATCATCAGAATCATCGAAGTCCAGGGTTTGAGGTGGGTCGGGTATTGGAATTCCAGGACCATGGGGTACAGGTCTCATAGCAGAAGGAATGTCAGAGTATACAACAATGTGTTTATTCTTCTTGTTAACTCCTGAAAATAGAAACACAGATATAAAACTTGCATATGAAATAGAAGAAGCATTCAGACAGTGGCGGCTCGTGAGGGAAGGCTGCGGTCTGTAAGATATGAAATAGGTCGATGGAGTCTGTATATTTCTTTTTTTCATTCATATTGTCCCTTCGGGGACAATATGAATGAAAAAGAAAGAAAATATACAATCATTGTATATGTAAATGTAACTTGTATAACAATATGTATGTGTAAATGTATTTTCTATAACAATATGTATATGTAAATGTATGATTACCATTATGGTGAATATTATGCTATATATGGTGAATATTACATTATGATGAATATTATGTCAAGTTTCATACGAGGATTTCAAAATATTTAAGAAAAATAAATTTATAAGCCCACTTTGGAGGTTTGTCATGCAGAAATAGCAATCTGTCACGTGATCCTTTCCTTCTCTCCAAATCATGGGAATTCCAAAAGGCAAAGATTTCGCTCTGCCTTTGCTCCATCTTCTCAAATTTTCAATGCACGTCTTGCAGCCATATGAGGGGCGAAATTTTTGTCCTGGTCCCCTAGCTTAATTCCAAAGTATGCTCTATACATTGTCTTCGCAAATTTAGTGATTTGGGACTGGTTATTTGGCATGGTAACCGTCCCACATATGTAGCAGAATCTATTGGGATCATTTTTACACGCTCTATTCATTATGAAATATTTTATCTATATGCCTGAAAAGTAAAAAAAGATATTATACAAGTGAAACAAGTGATGATAGATGTTACTGTTCCAATTCCGCTTTGACAAAATCACGAAAAATTATATTTTACTTATGAGGCCATAGCCGGATAACCTGAGCTGATTGAGAAAAACGGATTGCAGATTCGAAATCAGCAGAAAAAACTCTATAAGAATCACTTACAAAACCCTTGACAGCAAAATTGATGCATACCAGTGTAATTAGTGAGAGCACTGAGGACGATCTATTTATTTCACCAAACTGGATATATCCACATTTATGTCGGGTGTTGCGAGTCTCAACAAGTGTGACAATGATTCATTTGTTAAGGGAGAACACGAGTAAGCACTTCCAAACATAGAGCACATCCTTAATCCAAAGTCTCTCAAGTTTAGACAGGGTTCATACGCAGGTCCAAGAATAAAATTTCCTGATAATCCCCTCATATTTCAGATCTGATCCCCATATATAAAAATTATATAAAAATTGCGTAAAAGGTGTAAAACAAATTCACATTTCGTATAACACAATTAAAACCTAATTTTTATTCTAACTACTCTTAAAAAACGTACGCAAAAATCGCATGGCAGGCTGAAAAAATTAATACTAGATAACAAAATGCAGGAGTTTGATATAATGTAAAACAAATAGTGCTTCTTTTTGTTAAATTATTTTATATTAACATTTTAAATTAATTTATAGTTAAATTATTTTTAAAATATTTACGAATAATTAAGTCCTAAATATTTCATATTTTATATTCCCCTGATATTCTCAAAAAATCCAAAAAATCCTGATATTTTTGCAGGTGTGTATGAACCCTGTTGGATACCATTCTCGGGGCAAAAGTCCGTAGTAGTAGTCCCTGCCTTTTTCTGTCCTTCCACTTAAAAAGGGGTCTGCCCGTAAATCACGCAGTTCCAACCGTAACTGAGAAGGTTGGTTCGCAATTCCTGCTCCGAGCGGATTGGTAAACGAGGCTATGTCATCCTTCATAGTTTTAAAGTCCGCGAGACGATTTTTAAATTCCTCCAAAATGTTCTCTACATTCGTAGTAAAGACTGAAAAATCCGCGCCTTCACGCAATTCCTCGGCTAGTTCTGCGCACGAAGGAAAGTGGGTAAGGTCATTTTTTTTTCCAGGCCAAATTTAAATAATTGTAGTTTGCTTCGGAATCCCTGTACGTGGCCGAACAAATCAGAAAAATTTGGCTGCTTCCCTCCTAATTTTAAATTTAGTTCATTCTCATGTTTTGTGATATCAGTTAAGAAAGCCAATTCAATTTGGAAACTAGGATTACAGACTTCCTCCTGCGGAACAGTTGTGTTGGACAATTTCATTCCTCAGAAATAATGGAATCTCTTTCCTTATTTCAAAACCTAAAAACGCTTTAAATATAGTTTATTTACAATATTTTGGAGACTTAACCGAGGGCCGCAAACGAAAGTGCTGAGGGCCGCCAGTTGGACAGCCGTCCTAAATCATGTTATTTACTCTAATTGCGCTGTTCAACAAAGTTTTTCTCCTTTTGATAATTGTGGGTGATTCTTACATTCTTCCGTACACTGATTACAAAAATGAAAACGAATGTTTTCTATCACCCACAGTTTTTGAAGGATTTGCAATTTAAAACTCTTTGAGATCGAGATAGCATTCCTCAGTTTGCATCATAATACCGAGATTTATTGTTAGTCATTTATTTTGTATAAAATCTTTATATTATGCATATTATTATTTATATTTACGTGTTTATATATAATATGCACACGTTTACTTTACTTCTTTCCCCCGCTTTTCCATTCGGACGGCAGAGCTGCCGTCTCTTCTCATGACAAAGCTGAACTCTTGGCTCAAACTTTCGCTTACAATTCAACCCTGGACGATTCCGGTGCTGTTCTCCCCTCCCCCCATCTGACTTTATTATGTTTGAGATAGGAATCTCTTTTAACCCTTTGAGGACCATGGGACATATTTGTCCCAAGGAAATAATAATACCGGGTGTCCGAGAATTATCTGTACAATTTTTGGCTGTTATTAAAAGTCAACCATGAAGTGTAGAAATTCTAGTGTTGTCCCATTTTACAGAGAAACTCATTAAGTTTTTTCTGATAAGTTTTGACAAGTTTTTTCTTTTTTGTACGCGGGTGACAGACATTGATGATTTAAAAGCAAGAATCACAGCTGCTATTGAGCGAATTGATGTGGATATGCTGCAGCGTACATGGCAACATTTGGATTATCGATTGGATGTTTTGCGAATCACTGATGGTGCACATATCGAATGTTTGTAACAACGTTACTTTAATAAAAGAAACTTTTGAAAACACAGATTCTAAATAATCTTGTTTAAGAATTTTACGTGTGTTATCAAGAATTTTATTAAAAGATGAAATTGTACAGATAATTTTCGGACACACTGGAATTTCTAAAAAACTTGTCAAAACTTGGTATCAGAAAACACTTAATGAGATTCTCTGTAAAATGGGACAACACTGGAATTTCTACACTTCATGGTTGACTTTTAATAACAGCCAAAACTTGTACAGATAATTCTCGGACACCCTGTATAAATTGTACAATGATGCAACGTTTCTACAAATACATCTACATGTTTATACAGGTATCGTTTAGTTGTCGGAAAATTAACCCAAAATGGGTAATTTAAGTGACTATAGTTACTAATATCTAATTGTAAAACACAATAAAACTTAAACTTTTAAGTTCAAAGAAACGTATACTGGTCGTCAAAGGGTTAAAGATGTTTTTTCTGCCCTATATGGGACCAACTCTCGGAAGGCGTATGGTCCTGATGGTGTTCCTTCTGTTGGTCTTAAGAACAGTGCTTCAGTGCTGACACCCTGCCTAGGCAAACTCTTTCGTCTTTGTCTCTCATCTGGTACTTTTCCTTCCTGCTGGAAGTTCGCTTTCATTCAGCCTGTCCCGAAGAAGGGTGACCGCTCTCAACCCTCCAACTACCGTCCAGTTGCTTTGATTTCTTGCCTTTCCAAACTTGTTTAAGGAGAGCACGCACTACCAGACTTTCTACACTTTCTCATTCCTTTTCTGTCCAACTATCTAATGCGAGGGTTAATCGGTATTTTCAGTCTTTCATCTACTCAACCGGCGAACTCTGGGACAATCTTCCTCAATCCATCTTTCCTCCTGTCTATGACCTCCCATCTTTCAAACGCACTGTCTAGGCATCTCGAAAACTCCGGACTTTGATTTTGGCTCTCTTCTTCTTCTATGGGAGGGGCGCTTTTGCGGGCATTTGCCCTTGGCCCTTCCTTCCTGCATAAAAAAAATACTGTATATATATATATATATATACTGTAAAAATACCATCATTTCGTGAGCGTCAGACACACTTCACATCGTTTTTCTCTTTGGGAAGCGATTTAGTGTATTGTAATGATGTGAACGCTCTCATGGAGGCACTTGGCCGAGAGCACAATCCTAAGGAATGGAGGCTTTGTCGATTCATCAAAGTTGATTTTGAAAGCTGTACTGAGGATGAGGTTGAAAGAACAGCATGGAGAGCTTTCAAAGTGACTAGGAATTTCCTCGGCAGCGTCAAATCAGAAAATTATGTTTCCTTGGCGGAGCAAGTGCTTAGAGCTTACCAAGCCATGGGGTGTAACACGTCTTTGAAAATGCATTTCCTGCACTTCCACCTCGACTTCTTCTTTCCATCAAACCTGGGCGCTGTCAGCGATGAGCATGGTGAAAGATTTCATCAGGATATATCAACCATTGAAAAGCGGTACTAAGGGAGATACAGCCCCACTATGTTGGCCGACTATTGTTGGACACTTATAAGAGAAGCCCCTAGTATTATTTATAAGCTAAAATCAGCTGCAAGGACATTTTAGGTAAGGTACTCTTCTTTTTTGTTCGATTAAATATACCAAAAAATTACAAAAATCTATTAATTTTCATTTGCATTTCCTTCGAAATTGGTGGATGATAGAAAAATTGTTTTCAAATTCGTAATCAGCCTAAAAAAGTACATCGGAATCACAAATTCATTCGAAGAAGGAAAAAAAGTTCTATTTTGTTTTTCAGTGTTATCAAATATTTGGTATTTGGTTAAAAACAAAAACTCTTCGGACGAAAACCGAATATCTTCATTTTTTACCGAATACCAAGTATTCGGTACATCCCCTAGAACACAGTATAGAAGACGAGAGTTGAGCAAATAATTGGAGTGTGTTAGTAAACGAATAGATGTACAGAATATGTGAAATGTGTATAAAGAGCACTTTGTGAAGACAGTATATACCTAATGTATGCAAGCGTGCATAAAACAGAATGAAGATAAAGACGACTGCATGGCGGAATGATGAGGTAGAGAATGAAGTGAAAGAAAAGAGAGTCTGGGAAAGAATGTTACAAAAGGAGCCTGTCAGTGATGAAAGGAGAAGATACAATGAGTTCACAAAGCATGCAAAAAGAATGAGAAGAGAGAAAAGATGAAGACTTGGGAAGAAAAAAGAATGAGCAGTATATGGAGAATAGAAAGTTATTCAGGTGTTGGGTTCGCAAAATTGGGGATTTATTAATATTAGTAAAATTTTGACAAAAAAAAAACACAAGCTTGGATATAAATTCAAAACAGCCCTCGGGTAAATCCCAGAATAAAGAATACTGCTTGCACGAAAATATCCGAACGAGTCTCAATGTGTTTGTACTGGAATATGTGACACTGTTTTGTTCAACCAAGTGAGTGTGGGAATACCAGTCATGCGATGCCACACGAAAAGTTTTTCCAATCCTGTATTCATAAACAGTTTTAGTGCTTAAATAGTACTTAATATATACAATTAAATCATTTAATATTGTAAAATAGGCAACATAAGCTAATTAAATAACATAAAACATTTAGGAATTTGTAAAACTTTTAAAATTGTTTCCAATTTCCAGAAGAAAATGGAAAAAATAAAGAATTTCTTCCTAATGAGAGATGAACAATTTAATTCTGGGTAGGGAAAAACAGGGCGCACCGCAGATCGACAGTGAGTGAGGCAGTGGAGAAGAGTTTGTTAGAGAGAGAGGATCGTACCCAGTCCATCAGAAAATCTTAGTTCTCTTTCCTCGTCATATTCACTTTAATATTGCCACTTCGTGCCCGCGAGAAATGGGGTCCACTCTTTCTTCAGGCCCTTGGCCTATTCTTATCCCACGCTAGGCCATATTTCCCACTTTCTTAGGCATATTTGAATTCTGACCAATTCTCCTTTATTATTAATTACATAATTTAAGGAATCTAATTTAGTATGTGAAACTTAAAATTCAATATTAAAACCTTGCGTTTTATAATAAGAGTGAAAGTCATAACTGTTGTTTAAAATTCGTGACACGCGCTAACAGACATGTATTAATATCCACACACCACCCTCAAACGGGACAATGATTGATCAATTACATAGGGGGTGTCATCCCGGGAGAAACGTCGGACCCTTTACGGGAAAGAAGCCAAAAAGTGGTAGAATGACTGCGAATGTAAAAGATAGGAATGTGTTCGTGCAAGATGAGCAAATACGCGAGAGACTGAAAGAGTATTTCAGTTAGCTGGTAGTTAAAGTTGATGAAGAGGAAACAAACGTGAATGCAGCGGTTTGAGGGGTTGACAAAAATCCAGATTTTTAAAACAAGATCCATTCCACTGCATTTTCTTTCTCATTATATTATCAATGTGATAAAAATAAGCAGCAGAACAACAACTGAAACTATATACAATATAGGCATTTTAAGTGTATGAAAAATATTTTGAGATGCAAATTTCTTTGTACTAGTTTCTAAACTTCATTTTAAGTCACTAGATAACATAATAGGGAATAGTCTGTTGTAACAGGTTAAATTAAGGGTAGATACTGTCTACCTGATAAATTAAGAGATTCATTTCCATACATTAAAAATGAGACTTTGGTGCCTGTGCATTTAGTTAAGTTCAGGAAGAAAGTTAAGTGCGGTAAGGCCCAAATTATATTTCTTCCCCCTCATGGTTTCATCCTCCATGTTTGCTTACTAATATTTCAGCCTAGGACTACTTCACTTTTTAAGTAGCTAGTTAGTTGCACTTGGCAAAGTCTGCATGTCGTTTATAAAATACTACGGACTCTACTGCTTAGTCGTGATAATGGGTGTCAGTGACGTGGATAAGTTCATGAAATTATGAATGAGTAACGATAAAAACTTAAAAAACACACTTGATTTTTTGCTGTCAAAACTAAGAAAATGTATCAAATTCGACTGTTCTTCAACTTGCCAAAAACTCCATCAGACAAAAATGTGAAAATCAATCTAATTTTAATTCTGCTCGCTCTTCCTGGCACTGAGCCAAGAACCTCTCCAACAACTTTACTTCCTCTTCTTTCCCTCCTCTTTTCCATTCCGACGGCTCAGTTGCCGTCCCTTCTCACAATAAAGCCGAACTCTTCGCTCAAACTTTCGCATCCAACTCAACCATGGACGATTCCGGTGCTGTTCCTCCATCTCCTCCCTCTGACTTAATAATGTCTGAAATTAGAATCTCTTCCAAAAATGTTTTTTCTGCCCTATCTGGGCTCAACTCTAGGAAGGCGTATGGTTCTGATGTTCTTCCTCCTGTTCTTAAGAACTGTGTTTCTGATCTGACACCCTGCCTAGGCAAACTCTTTCATATTTTGTCTTTCATCTGAAACTTTTCCTTCCTGCTGAAAGTTCGCTTTCATTCAACCTCATTCGCTTTCATTCACCCTCCAACTATCGTTCAATTGCTTTGATTTCTTGCCTTTCTAAAGTTCTTGAATCTACCCTCAATAAGATTATTCTTAAACACCTCTCTTCTCACAATCTTCTTTCAGATTGTCAGTATGCGTTCCGTAAAGGACGCTCTACTGGCGATCTTCTTGCATATCTCTCCGATTCTTGGTCATCCTCCTTTCAGGATTTCGGTGAAACCTTTGCTTTTGCGCGAAACATATCAAAACCTTTTGAGAGTGTCTGGCACAAATCTTTAATTTCCAAACTGCCCTCCTTCAGTTTCTATCCTTCTATCTGCGCCTTCATCTCTGATTTCCTTTCTGGCCGATCTATAACTGCGGTTGTAGATGGCCACTGTTCTTCTCCTAAAACTATTAATAGTGGCGTTTCTCAGGGCTCTGTCCAGTCACCCACTCTTTTCCTTTTATTTATCAATGATCTTTTAAGTCGCACTTCCTGTCCTATTCACTCCTATGCTGATGATTCCACTCTTCACTTCTACACCCACTACACAAAGGGTCGTTCTCAACAGTCACTCCATGCTTCGCGTAGGATGGATACGGTGCACCTGACCTCTATCTTTCTGCCATCTCCGACTGGGGCAGAAAAAAACCTTGTGGCTTTCAATGACTCAAAAACTCAGTTCCTCCATTTGACTACTCGACACAATCTTTCACACGACTATCTCCTTACCTTCAACAGTACGCAACTCGATCTTTCCTCTTCTCTTAGCATTCTTGGCATTTCTTTTCCTGGAAAAATCGCATACTCTTTCTAAAACATCTAAGAGGTTAGGCGTGCTGTACCGGCTCCGCAGTTTGTCCACTCGCACTCAGTTGCTATCTTTGTACAGGGGTCTTGTCCGCCCCTGTATGGAGTATGCTTCTCATGTGTGGGGTGGTTCAACCCACACAGCCGTACTTGACCGGGTAGAGTCAAAGGCTTTTCATCTCATCAATCCCTCTCTCTTCGTCGCAATGTTGCCTCACTCTCTTTACTGTCGCTATTATAACGGACACTGCTCTTCTGAACTCTCTAACTGCATGCTGCCCCCTTTAAGGAGGGAACACAGTAACAGACTTTCTACACATTCTCATTCCTTTTCTTTTCAACTAATTTGTGTGTATATTTTGGATGGATATTTTAATGCCAATCCTGGCAGTTTGCGACAGATGTGTATATGGAGAGGCTACTCTCATCCGATGTTCCATTGAAGATATGACCCTTAACCTTTTTAAGAAAAGCAACAATGGATCCTAAGGTTGGCACCAGGGATGGGAAACTGATAAATTTTTAAGCCCAGTTTTCAATTTCAGTTTGTTTGCAAAAATATCGATTTCAGTTTCGATTTAATTTTTTAATTTTATTTTCGATTCAAGTTTTATATTTTTCGGTTCGATTCAATTTAAATTTCGATTCCAGTTTTTTTTTCAGATTTCTTTAAGAATTTCTTTGTACTATTTATTTTATTTTTTTGGGGGGTACCCTATTGACAAATTGAGATTTAATTTTATATTTGTATTTGCATTCGATTTCTGTTTTTCAAAGAGAGAATTTGCTTTAGTAACTATCTTTACTTTTGTATGATAAACATGTAAGCATCTACAGGGGTTAGACAAAATAATATGAACACCCGCCGATTTCACTGGTTATCTTTACGGACTGCTCAGACACAAAGTAAACGGTCAAATGACTGGCAAACCTATTTAAATGCGTAACAGAGAGTATATACGTCATGTTATAACCCTCACGTTGTTTTTACAGAGCTGAGTGAATTATGAATTAGCAGTTATGAAAGACCTGTCAGACTTCCAAAGAGGGCAAATTGTCGGAGCGCGGATGGCTGGTGCATCGGTGACGAAAACCACTCAGATGTTCAATGTATCCAGAGGAACTGTCTCTATGGTCATGTCTGCATACCAAAACCATGGAAAGACAAGCACCGACAAATGCAATAGTGGACGCAAGAAGAAGCTGTGTGATCGAGACCGCCGGGTGCTAAAGCGCATTGTGACAAAGAACCATAAGACCACAGCTCCAAAAGTGACTGCAGAGCTTAACCAGCATCTTGCAAGCCCGGTATCGACCAGAACTGTACGTCGCGAGCTCCATGGAGCTGGATACCATGGGAGGGCTGCAATTGCCAAACCCTTCCTTTCGCACATCAACATTGAGCGGCGCAGAAAATGGTGTAATGACCATAAGAATTGGTCAATGGACCGGTGGAAGAATGTAGTCTACTCCGACGAATCCTCCTTTACGCTATTTCCATGTTCCGGTCGAGTTTACGTCTGGAGACAGCCTAAAGATGCTTATGACCCCGACTGCCTGACCCCAACCATTAAGCATGGAGGCGGATCTGTGATGGTTTGGGCAGCAATATCATGGAATACTCTTGGCCCAGCTGTAGTACTGCATGGTAGGGTTAACGCCCAGGTCTATCTGTCAATATTGGCTGACCAGGTCCATCCCATAGTCCAAACGCTGTTTCCCAATGGCGGCGCCGTCTTCCAGGATGATAATGCACCAGTCCACACCGCTGGGGTCGTTAAAAACTGGTTTGAAGAGCATGTTAGTGAAGTAGAACGCTTGGATTGGCCTCCACAATCCCCGGATCTTAACATTATCGAGCATCTGTGGTGTCAGTTGGAGCAGCAGGTCAGAAGCCGATTCCCACAGCCAGCGTCTTTGGAGGAACTGGAGCAGGGTTTGCTTGAAGAATGGCTCAGGATTCCTCTAGCCACTGTCCAAAAGCTGTGTGAATCAATTCCCCGACGCATTGCAGCTGTTATTGCCGCTAAAGGAGGACCAACTCCATATTAAGAATAAAATCCGCCATTTATCAAGGTGTTCATATTATTTTCTCCAACCCCTGTATAAGCCAACTGAATCAGCATGAAACACTCCTCTTTTTTTTTACTTATTCGCTTCATTTCTTTCACAAAGTTTTATTTAACAAAAACTCTCAATTCGAAATGTTTTATTAATTCGTACACTTTTTAAATTTTAAAGCACACGATACGTATAAAATATATAGATAATAGATTAAGAGTAACATTTCAAAGGATTAACATTTGAGTTGAAGTTTGGTCATTCCCATGGATTATCTCACTCACTTATGTACTAGGGCCACTCAATATATTTTGCCCCACTCTTTTTTCTTTGCTAAATAATAGGATATGGGGCTCAAATGTCTTTTGGGTTGTAAGTTTGAACTTTCTGCGCTTCACATAACCAAATTTTTCCAGTTTGAACCTCCCCTCTTTGTATAAAACCGCTTTGAAACGCCCTTGTATAAAACCGATGGTTAACGCAGTTTCGAAAATGGCGTCTGACAATAATATGCATCGTAAACAGAGAGCTGTTATCGAGTTCTTAACCGCAGAGAAGGAAACAGTTGGAAATACTCATAAACGTCTACAAAACGTTTACGGAGATGCTGCTGTTGATTAGAGTTGCACCGATGTATCGGTATCGGCCGTATCGGCCACTTTTCACAAAGTATCGGTATCGGCCGATACTGTTCTGAAAACCGATACCGATACTTTTAATTACTGTTTTTTGAAGAAATTATCTTATTTTATATAAAATTAATTTTTTTTATTATTATACAGTAATATCTTTAGTTGTTTAATATATATTTTATCAAAATTAGCAATGTTTACATTTACTAACAAAACAAAAAATCATAAAATGTAACTATAGGCCCCTATACAAGATTACAAATATTCAATACAGTAATACAGTATCATATAAATATACAATTTCAAATTACAGTAATAGTTTTCAGTAAAAATGAAAGTTTTGTAAAGTTGTTCATAGATGGCACCACGCGGCATGCATAATCATAATAAACCATTCAGTTGCTTGAATGCTTGAATCTCGTGTGTAAAGTTATTGATAATACACTACCATTATATGCATTCATTGGTTTAGAACTTTATATAATAAGATATATATATATTTTCTTTTTCTTAATTTAATTTCAAATATATATTGATAAAATAAAAAATATTTCTGGTAAATAAATTTACAATTCTTATGTATTAATAATGGTATAGGGCCCAAGTCAGCTAGACCAGCCTACAGTGATAGCAGTACTTTTACTGTATGGACCCCAATATACCAGTGTATGATAATATAGTTTACAGTAATAAGTTATAAAATTATCATCTTTGTATTAATTTAATTTAAAATATTTTTATATAACATTAAATTTACATCTCCTAACTTTATTAGTAATGGCTTTAGGGCCAAGGCCCTAAGTTGGGATTGGGAAAGGCATTTTAAGTTAATTGAGATATTATATCACTTACTTGAACTTTTATTAATAATCAATTTTAAAACTATTAATTAAAAAGTATCGGTATCGGCACTTTTTTGTAGTATCGGTATCGGTATCGGTGCAACTCTACTGTTGATCGAAGTACAGTTGGACGCTGGTCTAAACGTGCGAGATCATCGGAGAGAGGGAGAGCCACGCAGCGGTCGCCCGGCATCGGCTGTGACATCTCACACTGTACAATAGGGTGGATCGATTTTACATTTTTTTCGATTTCCATATTCTAATAGAGACAAAAACTTACGCATGCATGAGAAAATAGCCTCTGCAAAATCTTAGCTTAATAGGTAATCATCTTCTGCCCCCGGCAGAGCGATGAAAATCATATTTTAGTAGTCAAAAACGTATTTTTCTTATAAGTTTTAAAATATTTCAATATGCATCCAAATTATTCCTAATAACTATAAAGTCGATGAAAAAGACCTCATATGATCATCTTTCCAAGCGCGTTGTCCTACGTTAATATCTTTTGCCCCCGGCAACAACATCAAATGTTGAAAAAATAGGTAATTTATATACATATTTTCAGATCGGCTCTTTGTCTTAAATAATGCATTTATATATTTCCCATAGCATTTATATCGTTGCTTAGGCATGAAATAACACACACACATGCCTATTACACGGTAATGAATTATCACTGCGACACCTCATTCAAGACTTGGACGGCAAAACAACTGGGCCAATGGGCTTTACTGGACCAGTTGGAAAACAACTGAACGACTGCGAAAAACTTCCAATTACAGAATTCGATGCCATTCCATCTCCCGACATTGACATAGATGATGCCGAGTTGAGCACTGACCAAAAATATTTGTTAGGTATCTACAGAGCAGTGTCGAGCGGTAGCTGCTCTTCAGCTCTCGCGGCTCGAAATCCAGGTAAGATGGCGCATTCCAGGTGGCTGACAACAGCAAATAGATTTCTGCGCCTCTATGTTTCAACTAGTGAACCCTCCAGCACCTTCAACGAAATTGTGCGATTCATTATGACAGTTTACGCACCAATTTGGTTTAAGATAAAGAAAAAACTCCAGTTTCACTGAGGGCGCAAAACATTTTTTCGAAATGATGCGTCTCTCTCAGACCATGCCTCAAAGATCTAAGACAATCGCCAACAAAGTCCTCCGTAGAAATTCTTTCTTTGCTCACCCAGAAAATATTTTGATCTCCATGCTACATGCCGATGAGCAACACATAAGAGAATTGGGATGGAGAAGAATATTAAAAGCACGATCAAAACAATCACCAGCGGGGGAAATTCGAGCCTTCGCCATGCCTGAGCTGCTCTACGATAGTCAAAACTATTACGAAATGATCAACTGGCAAACGGCTGAGGTGACCGAACCCCCCGTTACAAAAACAATACCTGATACCCGAATAAAAGAGTTTGTTGAGGCGGGAGACCAGCCTGATGGACTGATCCCACTATTCCCTTGTCATACTCAAGCGGTCGAGAGACTCATCAAATTAGTAACCGAAGCCTCTGCCAGTGTAAGTGGAATAGAAGAGAGGGACGGATTCATCCGCTCCCGTCTTCACTCCCGAACAAAAATTCCACGATTTGATTCTAAGAAAGATTACCGTATGTAAATCAACATGCAGCCAAAGGAAGGGTGGTTGGGGCTGGATAGGGTGGAACTCGACGTACAGCCACCTCCTCGTGGTGAGTTCTGGGTTGCTAATTTTATAAAATTAGCAAGCGAGGAGCTGTACTTAGTACTTATCGTACTTATAACATCGCATTAACGTAATTATAATCCACATTTAGACTTTTCTTGGGGACAGAAGATATTACTCTAGAGTCATAAAATTTGGCGTGCGTGTTATTTCATGCCTAAGCAACGATATAAATGCTATGGGAAATATATAAATGCATTATTTAAGACAAAGAGCCGATCTGAAAATATGTATATAAATTACCTATTTTTTCAATATTTGACGTTGTTGCCGGGGGCAAAAGATATTAACGTAGGACAACGCGCTTGGAAAAACGATCATATGAGGTCTTTTTCATCGACTTTATAGTTATTAGGAATAATTTTGATGCACATTGAAATATTTTAAAAATTATAAGAAAAATACGTTTTTGACTACTAAAATATGATTTTCATCGCTCTGCCGGGGGCAGAAGATGATTACCTATTAAGCTAAGATTTTGCAGAGGCTATTTTCTCATGCATGCGCAAGTTTTTGTCTCTATTAGAATATGGAAATCGAAAAAAATGTAAAATCGATCCACCCTACAGTGTACAACATGCAACAGCATCATTCGATCAAATCGGCGCGTCACATACAAGGAGCTATCACTGGAGCTACGAATTAGTGAAGGAAGTGTGAATACGATAATTCAGCAACTGGGATACTCAAAAGTGTGTTCACGGTTTGTTCCTCGCGAACTGACTGAAGATCACAAAGCCAAAAGAAAAGAAATTGCTTCCGAGTCGTTGGTTCGATACGAAACAGAAGGGGATGACTTCCTTCCACGAACTGTGACTGGGGATGAGACTTGGGTACACCACTTTGAACCTGAAACAAAATGCCAATCCATGGAGTAGCATCACGCACAGTCGCACACTCCCCACGCAAGAAAAAGTTCAAAATGGCTCTCTCTGCAGGAAATGTTATGGCCACCATCTTCTGGGACATGAAAGGGGTGATTCTGGTGGACATTATGAAGAAAGGACAAACAATGAACTCAGAAGCATATATTGCTACCCTACAGAGACTCCAGAGACGTATAAAGCGAGTTCGACCGAAGAGAAAACTGGAAGACGTTCTTCTTTTGCACGATAATGCAAGACCACACAACAGTTTGCAAACAAGAGGGGCCATCACAAAAATGCGCTTGACTGTTACCCCACCCTCCATACAGCCCGGATCTGGCACCTTCAGACTTCCATTTGTTTGGGCCAATGAAGGATGCTATTCGTGGAAGAAAGTTTCAGTGACGATGAGGTTGTTGAGGAGGTTAAGAGATGGCTCGAGCGGAACCCAGCGGACTTTTACCAGCAAGGAATAAAGGCCCTTGTTTCGAGGTGAAGGAAAGCCGTAGAAAAGGATGGAGACTATGTGGAAAAATAAGAACTTGTAAGAAAGGTATGCAACTACTTTAGTACAAAATTTCTGGAACTTACAAGGAAACTTGTTGAGAGAAAAAAAAAGGTGGGGCAAAATATATTGAGTGGCCCTCGTAGATATAGATAGTATAGCTATTATCGAACTGAAAAATTTAATGGTCAGAAAAAACTGAAGGCGTCCTTACCAAGTCATTAAACTTAGGTCAACGAAAGGAGCAATCATTATTGAACAAAATTTTGATATGGGATAAAAATTTTCCTCCCTAATTCTTTTTCTTTCTTTTTAAAACCATTATCTTTAGTACTTTCAGCCGCGTTATTTTCTACATCGATTAAAGGATAAATGGACATTTTAAATCCATACAAATAAATGTTGTCGCAAAAAAAGGAAAGTAATTCGCGTTATTTATATTTTTTGCAATCTAAATGCTCCTCAAAACTGAAACGCAAAACTGCTATTTTCAATCTATTCGAATTCAGATTTCAGTTTTTGATTGTGTTTCAATTTCAGTTCGAATTTCGATTTTAGTTGTCAGAATTTTTTTCAGTTCGAGTTTTTTTCGATTTCAGTTCATAAAATAATATAGGTTTTATCAGTTTATCGATTCCAGTTCGATTCAGTTTCCCATCCCTTTTTGGCACGATATACCGGGTGTCCAAGAATTATCTGTACAATTTTTGGCTGTTATTAAAAGTCAACCATGAAGTGTAGAAATTCCAGTGTTGTCCCATTTTACAGAGAAACTCATTAAGTTTTTTCTGATAACAAGTTTTGACAAGTTTTTTTCTTTTTTGTACGCGGGTGACAGACATTAATGATTTAAAAGCAAGAATCACAGCTGCTATTGAGCGAATTGATGTGAATATGCTGCAGCGTACATGGCAACATTTGGATTATCGATTGGATGTTTTGCGAATCACTGATGGTGCACATATCGAATGTTTGTAACAACGTTACTTTAATAAAAGAAACTTTTGAAAATACAGATTCTAAATAATCTTGTTTAAGAATTTTACGTGTGTTATCAAGAATTTTATTAAAAGATGAAATTGTACAGATAATTTTCGGACACACTGGAATTTCTAAAAAACTTGTCAAAACTTGGTATCAGAAAAAACTTAATGAGATTCTCTGTAAAATGGGACAACACTGGAATTTCTACACTTCATGGTTGACTTTTAATAACAGCCAAAACTTGTACAGATAATTCTCGGACACCCTGTATTACAAACATGGGATCCCTTAGTATCCTTGTGTGCGAGTCATTTTATTATTTCTGATCCCGAGTTGAAGCGTCGTGCTCGCCCCATGAAGAAAGGGAAATGGAATTTCAGATATTGTACACTATATGAGTGTATGTAATGGGAAAAGCCATTCAGGTTAATATGTTTTATTAAATGACATGAGCGGACCTGTAAATCAAAATAACTTTTTATGAGGTACTTTTAGTCGCTTTATTCAAATTTGTCACTCATTTTTTGTGCAAACTATTGTAGAAAGTAATAATAATAATAATAATAATAATAATAATATATATATTTATATAGAGTGTATTTGTAGTCAGTGGTGGTATGACGTCATGTTACTCTGCGACTTAATTAGTTTGTTAGTTTCTGTTCTGCCTATTTTTTTTTTCTAATTGGATTCAGTTTGGTGGTGTTTGTGATAGAATTATGACGTGCCGTTCATGTGGTTTCGACTTTTGAGAACTTCATTCGTCATGTGCCCTAGATGATTAACTGAATGTCCCGTTAGGTTAAGACGTTAAGTGAATGCCTGGTTAGGTCAACTGAATGCCTGGTTAGGTCAAATAAATGCCTGGTTAGGTTAATTGAATGCCCGGTTAGGCCAACTGTACGCCCTTGATGACTGGTTAGGTTAAGTCGTGATATTTTTGTTAGTTTAAACGAAAATGACGAGAGCAAACTTTTCTGGTTAATTTTGAGGTGTCTTGCACGTTTCCTGTGGTAATGCGTCGTTTACGAGATTTCGTAACATGAACATGTTAGGTTATGATTTATTGTGTAAATTGTAGTCAAAAATACATTTCTCAAGTGTATTTTGGTGTGCTTTGTTCGAGTATGACCTTCATTTCTTGTGCAAACGAACAGAAATACAGTTGTCATTGTATGGCCCAAACACGTATTTCTGTTCATTTGCACAAGAAATGAAGGTTATATTTGAACAGAGCACACCAAAATACACTAGAAAAATGTATTTTTCATTTCAACTTCAGGCCATGTCATTTGCGACATAATTACCGCCATTCATTTAATAAAGTAAACTAAAAATTTTAAGTTAAAAAATAATTCCGTCCCAGACTCCAACCATGAATGTGAAACCTAAGTGTTTAAAATTTTAAGAGTAAATTTCAAGTTGCCAACTCACTTGGTCCATCAGAGCGTTCTGCCATATTCTGAAGAGCATCAAATAAGCTTTGTCACGAGCGGCGAAGGAGGTAAAAAAGTGCTTGTCTGCTTCCGTGTTCACCTGAAGGGCATTTGGAATGACGAGAGCAGTTTTCTCTTTAGTCATAGCAACGATGTCCTTACATTTAATGCTCAACTGCAAACAGTATACGAATGAGGTTAAAAACCAAAAGCTATTACTCAATTGTAGATTATGCCCGTATCGTTAAAATATCTGATCAGTCTGGGTAAAGACAAAGTTAATGCAAAATCAATTAATTTATTTAAATAATTATAATACTAAATAAATAGAGTAAAAACTGCTATTATTATTATTATGCATCTGATAAGTGTAATAAAGTCTTCACGGAATAAGTGAAAATCAGTATACGAATGAGGTTAAAAACCAAAAGCTATTACTCAATTGTAGATTATGCCCGTATCGTTAAAATATCTGATCAGTCTGGGTAAAGACAAAGTTAATGCAAAATCAATTAATTTATTTAAATAATTATAATACTAAATAAATAAAGTAAAAACTGCTATTATTATTATTATGCATCTGATAAGTGTAATAAAGTCTTCACGGAATAAGTGAAAATGCTCAAATGAATAATGGTAATAAATGTAGGAATTACACGTTTGGATGACACTTTTTCAAAAATCTTTTCTTATCAATTCTTTCCAAGTTTCAATGATTACTAGATTAACATTTATCACCATTGCTTTGAAAATGCAATCACAATACAGTACTGTACATCTCAAATGAGTTCAAATTTTAAAATATACCAACAATGAGTGAATTATTATTATTATTATTATACACAAGCCTAAGGGTACACTTTAGAATGTGTTAATACTTACAAATGTTTCCCACCCAAATATTTTTGAATAAAAACTGAGGTAATTTCGAGTAACATACAAACGCCCATGGACTAAAATGTCTTTTTGAAGAGCACAAGAATAATCTGTTGAAAGAAAAAACAAAAATTAACTTTGATTCAACGCGTGAAAAGTTACAATTCTCGCATCAAATGCTGGGTACAAAGAAAATTCTGCTAAAATAAAATGATCACTCGTAAAAGTGAGAACACGCCATCGATAACTTTACATATTTTATGCGCAATGCCGTGTCTAGGCTACAAATGGAACGTGTCGCGCGTGGGGTTGGTGGATCACGCAACATGATTCAAATACTTTATGATTGTCATATATCACCGTATATCCTCGGGCGTGTGACTGGACAGTTAGATAAAGTTGAACATAAGAGACAGCTTAAAATTTTGGCTGGTGAGCTGGCCCTAGATACTGAGTAGCCTGAATGGAAATTGCAAAATTGGCCCCTTTTTTGTATTTGTGCCCATATTTTGGGATCATCTATCAGAGAAATAACCTTCATGATAATGTCAATCTTAATAGAAAGAAGGCTAAAAGTAAAACACAAAATGAAATAGAGATGAAATTCAAAGACAATCGAGATACCATAGATTAAGGCTCAGGGAACACAATCTTAAAAATAAAGGGGGAGAGATCCCTCCCGCTCTCCAACTGTTCCAGTGAGCTCCGTTGTCTAATTATCATATTATGCTCTCCTCGAATTCAAACGATATTCCAGCTTAATATTTGGATCATTATTCCCACAATTTTTTTTTAGTGTAAATTGAAATTTCAACAAGGTCCACAACATAGAAAACAACATACCATATTTGACGGCTTACAAGACGCTGCGCCGTGAAAGACGCACCTTAATTTTGGAAAGGTAAATTCAAGAAAAAAAGTTTTTGATGCACTTTATGGTTAATACAATGGATATGTAAAATTCAATAAAAAGAAAACCCAAAAGCCAATAAAGAAAGCTAATATGATTATTACTCTTATTATTTGTTATTAATCAACATCATGCCATGACTTCAGCACCCATTCACACACTTGTGCTATTGATGTGCTTGCTGTATTGCCACTTTCGGCTTCTAAGACGCAGGGCGATTTTTTAAGGTATTTATAAGGAAAAAAAGTGCGTCTTATAAGCCGACAAATATGGTAATCTTTCACTTATATTGTTCGGAATGTAAAAATAAAATTTTTGTAATTAGTAATAAACTAAACCATAAAATGAAATTTTATTAGAAATCAGAAAATTTAGATATGTTGTCCCGTGACGTCAGTCGTTCCAACTACTTTTGCGCATCTCACGAAGAATTAAGGGGGCGCCTCACCTTCAGTGAAAGTGCATCACGTGACTACGCAGTAGCTCAACACACAACACTCGGTGCTATATTACGCTTGCTCAACACCGTCTTACGTCATGTGATTCTTGCGTGCCCAACCGCTCTCCTTTATTCCCTGTGACGTCATGATTTTAATTGGGGCGTCCAAATCTTGTCAATAGAGCGCTTTCGAGATCAAAAGCCGCGAAATCGCGATATGGATTGAGCGTGAAATTATTAACAAATACTTCAATAACATTACTAATAATAATAATAACGAAAATTAACTAGTAAAAATAACTTAAATAATACCCATACTCGTATCAAATATAATTGTTAAAATGGAAATACTTAAGTCCTTTTCAGTTACAGGGAGCTCACGGAAAAAATTGAACAAACACGAAGATGAAAAGAATATTTTGGAAAGCCACTATAAAAAACAGAGCGCCGACGGAGAAAAAAGGATTGAGACGATTGTAGGCAATTCGATTTGTCACTTTAGTTCATTTCATTTCATTTCGTTGTAATCAATTTTTATTTTAACGAAGGCCGTGAGTAACGGCCCCACTTTCCATCGTGAAATTAGTTTTTTAAAACCAATTTAATTTCTCCTTTAGCAAAGACGTTTTTCCGCTTGCCCTTGGCCATTTTTCATATTTTTTAACACAATCCAAAATTTAATTTACTAATTTAGTGAACTTAAGAGTAAAACTTGAAAACTTTGCATTATTTAAATAAGATTAAATTTTTATAATTTTTAACTATAACAACTTAATTTTGTCGCAGTATCACTATCATTTCGTGTTTATCAGTTTAGGTCAAATTAAAATGCGGCAGTTTAGGGTCATTTAGGTTGAGAAATATTTTATTTTTACTCAAGAAGACTATAGATAGTAGATACAGCGTACAACACGTATTTAATATCTGATCAAGGTCTGTGTGTAACGTATCCAATCATCCGTTTCTATAGAATGCTTTTTGTTACAGCATTTGTAAATGAAGTTTGGAAGCTTTTCTGCTTCTTACTTTCGACTGAAGAAATAAAGAAAATGCTGTCCGTACTGCTGCTGAGATAATAGTAATAATATTTGTGAAAGTTCCAATGTTTCATCATTAACATTGTTCGGCGAGTTTAATAATTTCTACCATACAAATGGACCACCTGATGTGGCAGCATTAGTAAACATATCGAGTCATCCCATAAGTAATGTCGTTTTTTTAGATCAGAATTTGCCAAGGACAAAAAAAAACTAGACAAACTTCTTAATCTAGTATATACTTTCCATCGGAATCAATGACACTCTGCCAACGTCCTACGAGCTTTTCAATGCCATGTTTATAAAATTCAGGCGGTTTTGAGGCAAAAAACGTACAAAGACTGGTGTGCAGGTCATCTAAAGAAGTATACTGTTTCTCGTCAAGATAGTTTTGCAGACTCCTGAAGAGATGATAATCTGAAGGCGCAAGGTCTGGAGAATATGGAGAATGTGGAAGTTTTCCCCACCCAAGCTCCTCAATTTTTGCAGAAGTGATCCGAGCGGTATGAGGATGTGAGTTGTCGTGGTGGAACACGATTCCTTTCCGATTAACCAAAGAAGGTCTCTTTTCTTTTAGTGCAGTGTTCAATCGATCCAGTTGTGTTCAATCGATCCAGTTGTTGACAGTAGACTTGAGCGGTGATTGTTTGGTTGTGCGGTAAGGTTTCAAAGTGTATTACACCACCTTTATCCCACCAAACACTAAGCAACACCTTCCGAGGGTGAAGATTTGGTTTTGGCGGCTGTGGTGTCGCTGGTTCTCCGGCACAAACCCACTGTCGACGGCACTTAACATTCTGGTACAGTATCCACTTTTCTCCACCAGTCACTAAACGGTGCAAAAACGGATCTTGGAGTTCACGGGAATGAAGAGCTGTGCTAATGTTTACCCGCACCCTCACATTGTCGACCGACAATTCACGTGGCACCCATTTTCCTAACTTAGGCACTTTCCCCGAGTTGTTGCAAATGTTGATGGATGGTGGACGGGGATGAATTGAGTTTCTGGGCCAATTCTTCGACAGTTGCTGAAGAGTCTTCTTCAAGTGCGGCTAACAGCAGATCATCATCAAACTCAGCAGGGCGTCCAGAGCGTGCTGCATCTATCAAACAGCAGTCACCATTCCTAAACTTTTGAAACCATCTTTGACATTTCCTCACATGCAGAATATCGTTGCCATAAACGTCCTGAATGTTTCGCGTTGCTTCAGTAGCACTATTCCCTTTTTTGAACTCGTAAAGCATTATATGCCTGATATGCTCTTCTGATACCGCCATGTTTATGAGGGGTTCACATAAAGCAAAACACACGTCTTCACTGGTCAAGGTCTGTAAAGTATGTAGCGAAACACGATAGATCTCCTCTTAGATATAACCTTCGGAAAATTTATGCTTAAACCGAGTAGGACTAGTTTAAACTTAATATATCGTAAAAAAGACATTACTTATGGGATGACCTGATTGATATATTTTGTTAAAGGTGGATATTTAGCCTCGTACTTCAGTATAGTAGGTGGAGCTAGGGGTAATTCTCACTTGCGAACTCCGTGTCTAAACAGTCCTCTTCACCACTTAGTCGCTTTCTTTCGTAAATAGAATGCATAATATTGACTAATAAGCTAGGCGGTGTTAGAGGTAGCTGACTAGCCGCATTCTCTTTTTTAGTTTCTCTTTACACTGCGTTCGCACTTATTAAGCAGATTACATTTTCTCCAATGTTTTCAAAAGTTTTTCCCCGATTTCAATGAAATTTGTAGCAAATAATCACTATATATAGCAGCATTGATGGTATTCATTTCGATAAAATACGTTGATAATTAAAATAATTCTCATTTTATTGAAAAATATGTAAAATATTGTGTTCCGAATTATTAAGCAAGTATTCTATTTACGGATCTAAATGGTGAAAATGGGTAAGAAGAAGGATTTAACATTAACTGAGAAAAGAAAAATAGTCAAGTTACTCGCTGAAAATATAAAATCTATTGAAATTGCGAAGCAGTTTGGCAGAGCTTGTCGAACTGTAAACAAGTTTGTAGCGGAGGGTACCAAACTGAGGCAGCGAAGTGATAAAGGAGCTATAAGAAAAGTGACAAGGCGGCAGATATCTGTAATGAAGCGCAAATTGCAAAGCATCCATTGTCCTCAAGTAGAGAGGTTTTTGAGCAGGCTGGCATACATAATGTACCAAGAACATCTCGATGTGGAATCCTCCAAACAATTGGCAAGACGTGTAAACCTACGATTCAATCACCATTAACACCCAGGTACAAGAAGCAGCGTGTTGAATGGGCGCGTCAGTACGTGAAAACAGATTTTAATACTGCATTGTTCACCGATGAATGAAAAGCAACCCTTGAGGGACTTGATGTTTGGTCAAGAAGATGGATTGCTGAGAGTCAATTTCTACCATCGAGATTAAGACGCCAACAAGGTGGAGGTAGTGTCATGTTTTGGGCAGGATTCATAGGCAATGAAGTAGCTGTCCCATACAGAGTGCCTGATGGTGTAAAAATAAATGCCGTCTTACACAAACTTTCTAAAAGAAAACCTCATTCCATGGTAGAGATTGACCCTTAGCAATCCATCTTCTTGACCAACCATCAGATCCCTCAAGGGTTGCTCTTCATTCATCGGTTAGCAATAGTATTAAAATATATTTTCACGTACTGACGCGCCCATTCAACACGCTGCTTCTTGTACCTGGGTGTTAATGGTGATTGAATCGTAGGTTTACACGTCTTGCCAATTGTTTGGAGGATTCCACATCGAGATGTTCTTGGTACATTATGTATGCCAGCCTGCTCAAAAACCTCTCTACTTGAGGACAATGGATGCTTTGCAATTTGCGCTTCATTACAGATATCTGCCGCCTTGTCACTTTTCTTATAGCTCCTTTATCACTTCGCTGCCTCAGTTTGGTACCCTCCGCTACAAACTTGTTTACAGTTCGACAAGCTCTGCCAAACTGCTTCGCAATTTCAATAGATTTTATATTTTCAGCGAGTAACTTGACTATTTTTCTTTTCTCAGTTAATGTTAAATCCTTCTTCTTACCCATTTTCACCATTTAGATCCGTAAATAGAATACTTGCTTAATAATTCGGAACACAATATTTTACATATTTTTAATAAAATGAGAGAATTATTTTAATTATCAAAATATTTTATCGAAATGAATACCATCAATGCTGCTATATATAGTGATTATTTGCTACAAATTTCATTGAAATCGGGGAAAAACTTTTGAAAACATTGGAGAAAATGTAATCTGCTTATAAGTGCGAACGCAGTGTAGAAGCATCGTCAGTGCGCTCTTTTAGTAGCCATTTTCCAAGATTTTCCAGATTTCTGTTCTCTCTCCAATACCGCGTTTATCTTTCTAAACCTTATACGGAGCAACGGCAATATGCTACAAAATTTTTAACATTTATTCAGCACATCGTTTTACATTCGCATCCATTACTCTGTAGCTAAAAGAGACCCCAGTTATCAGTTTATTAGTTTTAAATATTAAAAAATATATATTTTTTAAATCAATTGATTAAATTGGGTAACTTAATCATCGGCATCCCCCATTCCCATCCACGGTTCGCAAATGAAAATCCACATTTGAGAAGTTTCTTCATTTGAGAAAATGTCATTCCATCCATTCCCATCTGCAATAAAGGCGCCAAATGGGAATGGCTAATATTTGAATTTCCGGAGCAAGTGTAGTTTACGTCCCCCTGACGCAAAACGGGACACAAACTATACTAGGTCAAAGATGGGAACGTAAACTACACTAGGATCTTTAGGAGACATTTTTTAAATGAATCCACCAAATAAAACGTTAAACTAACGAAAATATTACGATAACCTAACCAATCATCAATATATATATATATATAATATATATATATATATATATATATATATATATCAGCTATTGATTGGTGGCGCGGAAAACGCAGTTTAATAATAAACAGGAACACCAGAGAAAATACAAACATCCTTCAAGGTTGGTACTATTAAACCTTGAAGGATGTTTGTATTTTCTCTGGTGTTCCTGTTTATTATATATATATATATATATATATATATATATATATATATATATGATGAATAAAACCACATGGTTTTATTCATCATAAATATTTTTCACGTAATAATTTTCATATATATATATACACGCGGAACGCAAAGTACACTAGGCACCATAGGGGGACGTAAACTACACTTGCTCCGAATTTCCTAACCTAACCTAAACAGGACTGAAGTGGGAAAGCCGTGGATGAGAATGAGAATGAGAATGAGAATGGCATGAATTGGAAGTAAAAATGTAATAATGTTCAATCTCTTTCGCAACATCTAACGTCGTATGACGGAGGGGACCGACAACTTTACGTGGGATCCGAGCACGAGTTGCTACATAATCTAGATGCAAAGTACTGTCCCCCATCTAACTATTACCTAGACCCAATATCGCTTAACTTCGCTGATCGACGGAATGCGGTGTTACAACGCTGGGATTACTGAATGGCAGACGTATTTAAATTCTTCTTTCCTGCGGCCGCAGAATGCAGTTCACAAAGGAGTTATTAAATACCGTGAATAATTGTTAACATGTTGGCGATTAGAAACTGTTCCTCACCCACAATAAGTCTTTCGTCTGGAGAAAGATCTTTGAAGAGTCTTTTCAGTTCCTCCGACCGGCTTTTGTAGGTCGGACTCAGCATGCTGTACCACGACTTCTTGCTCTTTTTGTCCTTCTCACTCGACTTCCCCTCCCTCGAATCCTTCCGGTCGCGCTCTCTCTCTTTTCCGCTCGATGTGTGGGAGTGTAAGGAGAGAGAGTCGAGTGGACGAGAGGAATCGAGCGACCGATTTGAATCAGAGGTTCGAATTGCCTCCTGAAATTTACAAAATTCAATTAAACAATGTTAAACAGAATTAAAAGGTTGATAAAAAAAAGGCATTTGTAGCTTAACTGCGAAATTATAAAGAAAAAAAATTGTAAATCACATTTTGCATTTATCTATCATAACTGAAAATATCCTGTAAGGTTAACTTGTCAAGTTTGGGTAAGTTGTCGGTATTTATGGGTGGGTCCAAAGGATGAAAACAGACTGAAGTTGTCAAACCGAGAAAAGCTGATGTGTATAGTGTGTTTAATTAAAAAAAAATAAAATAACGAAAACGTGAAGGTTGTTGTTTGATGTTGGTTAGCTGATCAGCCCACCCTGATCGAGCAAGCCAGCGGCACGCAGGTAACTGATCGCCCTCTCCGGAGTGGACCAGAGGTTCAGCGCACTAGCGATGTTGTGTTGTGTTGTGTTCTATGTTGTGCTAGAGCGGTACACAGTCTGTCATAATGTGTTAAATTGTATGTGGTGTATCCTGGCACAGGTGGCAGGTGTCGTCTGTGGAGTTGTCTAGTCTGTGTTTATATGTCTAAGTTGGGGTGATGTCCACATCGGAATCGTGCTAAATTAACTCGATCCAATCTGCTGAGGCTGGTCTCTGACCTGTCAATGGGTGGCGGCTTCGCACCTAGGACCGCATTCGGACCGAGTTGTGTCAGTGCTTTGTGGGTTAGGTGTGTGTGTATATGTTTTCTGTACTGTGTGATGCCTGTGGGGCGTGGTATGGAATGGAGTATTTGGTTATAATGTCTCTCTGGTGTTACCTTAATGGTGCGAGGTGTTGGTGCATGATTGTACATGTAGTGGCAAGGCTGTTGTGGGTTAGTTGTCGCTGTTGCCATGAATTGTGTTCCCCTCATGTCTAAATGTTCCCTAACTTTCAGTATTTTTATTTGTGTGTGCAGGTGTTCTATTGGTGGTGTTTGAGTGCATCCTGTAATAATATGAAGTGCGTTGTTTTGTATTGTCTGTAAAGTGTTTATGTGTGTGTTTGAGATGATGGGTGCCCAGCATGGGCTAGCATAGTCCATAACTGAGCGAATATATTGTTTGTATATGAGTGTTGTTGTTTCCTGCTGGTGTCCAAAGTTTGTGCCTGTTAGTACCCTAAGCATGTTAAGTCTTCACGTACATTTGTTTTTAATGTCCTGAATGTGGTTTGCAAAAGATAATGATGTGTTGTACGTGACCCCAAGTATTTTGGTCTGTGAGTGGGTGGAATGTTGGTGTTGTTTAGTGTAAGCTGTGGACTTATCTGGTGTTCTTTTGTGTTGCTTGTAAGCAAGGTGATGGTTGATTGTGTGGGCGCTACTTTGAGTCTGTTGTGTGTGAGCCAGTCTTATATACGGTTTATGTATGTTTGTAGGTTATTTGTAGGGGTGTCGATGTTGTTGTGGGTGGATGTTAGAGTGATGTCGTCTGTATATGATGATAAGCTTGTTATCTATGGGTGTTGGAATGTCATGCATGTATAAGTTGAAGTGTGTTGGTGAGAGAACAGAGCCTTGAGGGACCCCGTTCGGAAAAAGCTTGCTTTTGGATGACTTGCCATTAAATGTGACATGTGAATATCTTCCTGAAAGTCAGTTCCTCAGCCACCTTTTGGTGTTATTGTGCATGTTTGTGTTGAGTATTTTGTTTATGAGAGGGAGGCGTGGGATAGCATCAAATACTTTACTAATGTCTACTGTTGCTAATAGTGTACGTTGAGCTGGTCATCTGGAGTTGTTGCCATCCATGATGTGCTGCATGAGGTTAGTGAGTAATGTCGTGGTTGAGTGGTGAGGTCTGAATCCATGTTGAGTAGGTGATAGTGGTGTGTGTGAGTTGGTAATTTGTAAGATTAGTCTTTCTGTTACTTTGGAAGGTGTGCATAGTAAAGTAATGGGTCTATAGGAAGCTGGTTCTGTTGGATTTTTGTTTGGTTTGAGTAGTGTAATAATTTTACCTTGTTTCCATATGTCAGGAATAATACAGTGTTGGTATGAATATGTGCTGATGTTTGTGAAAGCTAGTATTCCCTGTGGGCCCAAGTGTTTAAGGTGTATGTTAGGTATGTTGTTTGGTCCAGTAGCCTTCGAATTCTTAATGTTTTTGATGATCTTGGTGGTCTGGTCTGTATTGAAGGGTGTAATGGTCGTGTCGAGTCTGTAGGTTTTCTTGTTTCTGGCTGTTTGTCTGTCTGCGTGTTTCTGGTTGTTGTCTCTGTTTAAGTGACTTATCTTTGAGTAGTGATTAAGTAGAATGTTAGCTTGTTATGTATATGTTGGGATATTATTTTGGCTGCGACAGATAGCCGCGTGTGAGGTGTGAATGCTGCTGTTAGAGTGGGTAATGCTGTTTATCGTCTTGTACAGGGTGGGGCACGGGAACCAAGTGTTTTTGGAATAATCAGGAAAATGATATTTATTTTTGTAAAGAAAATATATTGGTAGAACAACATTCGTAAGAACATAGCATTTCATGTCATAATAATCATGTACCGAAAATTATATCTGGCATATGATGTCCTTGGCCGTCGACGCATTGTTGAAGGCGTTTACGAAAATTGGCCTCCACTCTTCCCAGCAGGTCTCTGTTGATTTGGATGATTTGTTGCCGGATCGCTTCCTTCAATGCATCTAATGTACGGGGCTTGTCCTCGTAGACACGTGACTTGAGGTACCCCATAGAAAGAAGTCACATGTGGACAAGTCAGGGGACCGAGGGGGCCATGCAATGTCACCAAATCTCGAAATGAGATGGTTGGGAAACAGGGGGCGAAGAACAGCCATTGACGCTCTGGCGGTGTGTGGCGTGGCCCCATCTTGCTGAAACCACAAATATCGACGAGCAATACGCCTTCTTCGTAACTCAGGGATGAAAAAGGTGTTCACCATCTCAATGTAACGCCCAGATGTTATGGTAACGGTAACCCCATTTTGTTCGAAGAAATAGGGACCGATGACGCCAAACTTTCCCACCGCGCACCAAACTGTAACCTTAGGGCTATGCAGCGGTTTTTCATGGAGTTGTCGCGGATTTTCAGCAGCCCAATACCGACAGTTTTGATTGTTGACGGCCCCATTAAGGTGGAAATGGGCTTCATCACTCATTACCACCATCATGTTTTCATTCTGCTCATAAAGTGCAAGCATTTCCTGTGCAAATTCAGTCGTTGGGGGCAATCGTTTACATTCAATTCCTGCACCATCGCTAACTTGTATGGGTGAAAATGTAATTCTTCATGCAAAATCCGTCTAACAGTACGATTGCTGATTCCGAGTGCAGCTGAATGTCTCCGAGCAGAGCGGCCTGGGCTTTGCAACATCGCTTGTCTGACCCTTTCAACGTTCTCTGGAGTACGCACAGTGCGTTGCGGCCCCTTCGGTTTTGTTTTCATTATTGAGCCTCCTGTTCGAAGATTGTTAACCCAACGTAAGATTGTGTCACGAGCGGGAACAGAGTCATTTCGATGAATGTTGAATCTGCGGCGAAACGCACGCTGAACTGCTGTCACTGACTCGCCACTCCTAACAAAATGATCATACGCGAACATGCGGTGTTCTAACGTCCACTGCTCCATGATGGCACCTGAAAGATAAAGGTGAGTGTTAGTTAAAGTTAAATGCTATGAACCCAGGAATGGAATGCTACCTACCGCACGCCCCTCCCATTCCTAATGGCCGATTACTAGCTATTCAAAAAACACTTGATTCCCGTGCCCCACCCTGTATAACCTGGATGTATCTGTGGAGTGGTTTAGTGTTATGAATTCCCTAAATGTTTCTCTTTGTTTTTCTTTGAGTTTGTTGTTTATTTCTGTGTTGAGCTGTTGTATCTGCTGTTTTATGGCTTCTGTGTGTGGTATTTGTGTGTTATGTTTGAGGTTGTTACGTTGCCTTATGAGGTGGGCTATTTCTCTAGTGTAATTTGGGTTGTATTTCCTAATGTTGCCCTTGGGTATGTATTTCTTTGCATTACTGATGATCTGATTAAATGTCTTGAGTGTTGTACTGATGTTTATGATGGGTGTGCTGTTTAATGTGGTGAATTATTCCTCAGTCTGTATTTTGAACTGTTCCCAATCAGCTTTCTTGTAATTTCTGTAAATGTGCCTAAGGCTGTTGGGGCAGAGTGTAGAATGTGTTGTAATGATGATGGGGGTCTGATGACAGTTGTTTTTCTGTTCTCCAGTGTGTGTCTGTGTGTTGCTAGTGAGGGGGAACAGAACGTTATGTCTGGGGAGGAGTTTGAGTATCCTGCTTGATGTGGTATGTGTGTATGTTCTTCTGTATTGTTAAGAATGAAGGTACGTGAAGGTACCTCAGTTTTGTGTTCAGACAAAAAAGAAGCGTTTAACACTTTTATTTTTAAATAATTATAATTTTTGTTATTTAAACAAATTAAATCAATATATTTTCCTATTTCCAACATTTATGCAAATATATATTTAAAATAAAATAAAAAAATAAGCTTTTACTGCATCTAATTAACCCTACTTAAACTTATAACTTAGACCAAACTAATCACTGGATGTAGTTTAGATCTTTGCAGTCATTTTCCCTCATTTCAAGTGTAAATTTGGATTTAACATTAGCTACACCAAAAAATATAATGCTTTTAGTCACTTTAAAAACTAAAAAATCAAAATAAAGAGTTCTAATCAAAATTTAATACAATAATGCTCACTACTAAAGCATTACTGTAGATTTTATTAGCTATTACTTAATTTTTTTAAGGCTAAATGTATCAACACTAAAATTTAACAAAAATATATAAACAACTAGTAATTGATGCAATAAACGTAAGAGTGCCCCCTTAAAATCCATGGTGACTCCATTTTCTTTAACATTCTCTCTACTGAGTTTCGTTCAAGGTTTCCATAGGTACAAAGGCTCTGCAAGTTGCAACATGTTTATAGTCATTATCACTTGAAGTTCGTCCTTTACTTATTGGGCCACTAATGGCCATTAATTGCTAGAGTCAGGGCTTGGGAGCATTTGGCTTTTAGCTATTAATATATTGCATGCAAAATGTTTGAAAATTAAGCCATTTTCTTTTCACCCAAAACTTGAACTGAAGTCATATTCTTTCATTGACTTCAAGTCAGATTTGTGGATGAAAAGAACTCAAGTTTGTGATGTCAAATGTAAACAAAATTCAGTTGGGCCTACTCTTTGCTAGGCCTACTTCGTAGTCCATGGGCTAAAGGCTTAGCTATTCATCTGGACATTCAACATAGGGCAGCAGGGTCCTAACTTCAGGCTTCTATCATAAATTCAGCCCACAATAAGACTGAATAACAGGATTGCCAAAAACCAAAAAACCCAGCAAAAACCCAACTACCCAGCAAAAAACCAGTTGGGTTGTTGCTGGGTTTTTGCCAACCCTGCTGAATAAGGCCTGCGCTGTGGCCTAGGTTTGAGCTCACCACAGTGATGCTAGCTCAGACCAATACAGGGCAAAATTGCAATGACTGAAAGCCAATTCTTTACTTAATGATTATAAATATATAAATTTAATCTGCATAGCTTTCTAACATCAATAAAATATATTTTTTTATATATGGGCCCAAATAACTCAATGAATTTTGGCAATACCTCTTATTTTATATATGACAAATTGTTTGTTTACAAAAAAGTAACAAGTTTTCTCTAGCCACCTCCAGAGTTGGCTTGGCAAAACTCAACTCGAGTCTAGTTTGTTTTGATGGAAAGAATGTGGCAAATTGAGTTGAATTGACTTAATTTGACTTTGAAGTCAACTGGATGAAAAGAAAATGGCTCTAGTATTGCCCTATAACACTGGTATGCATCAATTTTGCTGTCAAGGGTTTTGTACATGATTCTTATAGAGTTTTTCCTGCTGATTTCGAATCTGCAATCCGTTTTTCTCAATCAGCTCAGGTTATCTGGCTATGGCCTCATAAGTAAAATAGAATTTTTCATGATTTTGTCAAAGTGGAATTTGAACAGTAACATCTATCATCACTTGTTTCACTTGTATAATATCTTTTTTTACTTTTCAGGCATATAGATAAAATATTTCATAATGAATAGAGCGTGTAAAAATGATCCCAATAGATTCTGCTACATATGTGGGATGGTTACCATGCCAAATAACCAGTCCCAAATCACTAAATTTGTGGACAATGTATAGAGCATACTTTGGAATTAAGCTAGGGGACCAGGACAAAAATTTGCCCATCATATGTGCTGCAAGACGTGCATTGAAAATTTGAGATGATGGAGCAAAGGCAGAGGGAAATCTTTGCCTTTTGAAATTCCCATGATTTGGAGAGAAGGAAAGGATCATGTGACAGATTGCTATTTCTGCATGGCAAACCTCCAAGGTGGGCTTATAAATTTATTTTTCTTAAATATTTTGAAATCGTCGTATGAAACTTGACATAATATGCACCATAATGTAATATTCACCATATATAGCATAATATTCACCATAATGGTTATCATACATTTACATATACATATTGTTATAGAAAATACATTTACACATACATATTGTTATACAAGTTACATTTACATATACAATGATTGTATATTTTCTTTCTTTTTCATTCATATTGTCCCCGAAGGGACAATATGAATGAAAAAGAAAGAAAATATACAGACTCCATCGACCTATTTCATATCTTACAGACCGCAGCCTTCCCTCACGAGCCGCTACTGTCTGAATGCTTCTTCTATTTCATATGCAAGTTTTATATCCATGTTTCTGTGTTTCTATTTTCAGGAGTTAACAAGAAGAATAAACACATTGTTGTATACCCTGACATTCCTTCTGCTATGAGACCTGTGCCCCATGGTCCTGGAATTCCAATACCCGACCCACCTCAAACCCTGGACTTCGATGATTCTGATGATGAATCAATGACCAATGCCAATGACCAGTCCCAGTTGTATATACCTCAAAATACCGCTTCAAATGAGCCGAGGCCTCTCAACCAGGCCAAACTTAATGATCTTACCAGGGATTTAGGACTTTCCAAATTAGCTGCCGAGATCTTGGGCTCACGACTTCGAGAGGACAACTTGCTGGCTCCGGGAACAACATTCTCCTGGTATAGGAAACGAGAGGAAGAATTCCACAAGTTTTTTGCAGTGCACGAAAATACCTCTTCCTTAGTGTACTGCTGCAATGTTGAGGGGCTAATCGAATCCTTGGGCCTGGCATATAACGCATCAGAATGGAGGCTATTTATAGACTCGTCTAAACAAAGTTTGAAAGCAGTACTTCTCAACATTGGGAATAGGGTTGCATCAGTCCCTGTAGCACATTCCATACAACTTACTGAGAGCTACGATAACATGAAAATTTTACTGGATGCTCTCGTATACAACCAACATAACTGGAGGATCTGTGGAGATTTGAAGGTAATACTAATATCATAAGTAAACTATTGCTATTGACTATGTTGTTTTTCCAAAGGTTATTTGAGAGCGTATAAGAACACTTAACTTCCCCACAGAAGTGATACAGTCCAATGCATAGATTTTTTTATCTGATAGAACAAATTCTCTAAATTCTTTAAATATTTTCATTTTTTTTCAGATTGTGGCATTTGTATTGGGAATGCAAGGGGGATACACGAAATACCCATGTTTCCTCTGCAAATGGGATAGCCAAGCGGATGAGAAGCACTATGCACAGTGTGAATGGGCATCCAGAGAGAATTTTGAACCTGGGTCGCATAATGTCATTTCAGTGCCCCTTGTACCACCAACAAAAATTTTGCTCCCACCACTTTATATTAAGCTGGGCTTGATGAAAAATTTCATCAAATCAATGAATAAGGAGGGTTCAGCATTCCGATATCTCGACAGTAAATTTCCTCATATATCTGATGCTAAACTAAATGCTGGGGTTTTTGATGGTCCTCAAATTCGAACTTTGATCAATGATACTCAGTTCGAAAATGCAATGACTCCAACTGAGAAGAATGCCTGGCAGGCATTCAAATCAGTTGTCACCGATTTTCTTGGCAAGCGTAGAAGTCCAGAATACGAGTCCATTGTCGAAAACTTGATGGAAGCTTTCAAAGCTCATGGGTCGTGCATGTCCATAAAAATGCACTTTTTGTGGTCCCACTTGGACTATTTTCCTGAAAATTGCGGGGATTATAGTGAGGAACAGGGTGAACAATTTCACCAAGATATCAAAATAATGGAAGAGAGGTACTAGGGAAACTGGGATATCAATATGCTGGCGGACTATTGCTGGTGTTTAAAGCGAGATGTGCCCGAAGAAAAACACAGACGGAAAGCCAAAAAAACTTCATTCCTTCCTCAATAAACTTTTTTCCATATTCATTGTATGAATAAAAGTATTTATTCACACAATGTTTTCATTTTTCATGAGTGTTCTTATAATATTACTCGTATCTACAGTTTAAGCTAAAAAAATCAATAAATTTGGGGATAAAATTGGATTTATAATAAATGGCCAATAGAGAAAAAACCTGACCTGATTGAGGAAAACCAATGTCATTTTCGAATTCAGCATGGTCGAATTATATAATATGAGTTGAAAAAACCCTCACAGCAGACAAAAAAATTTCATATGCATACCAGTGTAAGATGACTAACCAAATTTATTTAAAGTTGTAAAAGTAGTAGTCAAATAGGGACCAAATTATTATTTCTATTTTCATAAGTAAAACATATGTCTTGATAATTTATAAAAGGAGTCTCCTGCTTTGCGTTTACAAAAAGAAATTTTCATTTTGTTTTCTAAAATTTAGTATGTCTACCAATATTATACTAGGTCTTAAAAACAGGGGTTCTTTTTAAGTTCATTATCTACTGAAGATTTATCATCCTTTTTAGTAAACATTGAAAAGTCTAAAATTTTATTTTCCTTTTTTTACAAAACTTTATTACAGGTCATCCTCACTTTATGCAGGGTTTGCGTTCCAAAAGAGAATTAACATAAAACAATTTTGCATAAAGAGAGCCATTTATTACATGTCACAACCATGCGATTTACCATTTCTATGGTTGAACAGTATCCATGTTTGTGCCATTAGAAGTTCGCTGTAAACAGCGAATGTCCCTCTCTAATTCGTCTCCTTTGATTTCTCCCAAATAATGACTTATACTGAACGTACAGAGTAAATCACTCTGACGTCATAAAGTAACTTAATTTCCTTCCATACCTTGAATACTGAATCACGTGTTTAGTATGTGGATATCTTTCGTATTCAATGTATGGTAAATTCTTTAATAATAATAAGAACTTCACTCTCTATAAGTCATTATTTATATGTTGTGTCCTGTCTGGTGTTACGCAATATAAATATTATTCAACTATACTCGTTATGCAACCATACTCACTCATACATCCATGTTCCTTCTTGACCATTGTCCTTTATTAATTTTATCACATATTACCTATTTTATTACCTATTACCCATTGTCTACACCTTTTCACTCTCAAATTAAAACAACTGAATTTCAAATTAAAATAAATGAATTTCAAATTAAAAGAAATGAATCTCAAATTAAAAGAAATGAATCTCAAATTAAAACAACTGAAGTTTAAATTAAAGCAAGTGAAATACAATTTAAAATATATGAAAGTCAATTTGAAACAGAGATTGTGTAAAATCTGAATGTGCATCGAAAGCTTTTATTTTATAGCTGGTGGGAGTACTTGGCATCTGAAACACGTTGGCAACATTCACAAGTCCCTAGCAACCGTTGCTATCCATGACTCGACTCTCTCAGTTACCAAGGACGTCCTCTCTGACCCGGCCAGCTCTCACTCGCTCTCACAGCTGTGTATTTCAAGGTTATTAAAAGAACTGAGTTACGCTTTACTGTGATGATTTGGATTATTTTTACAATATAAATTTCTACAGGATGATCCAAAAGTCTCTCCGCAGTAAGAAACAGCCTAATAGCCTACGCTTTGATAGATGTAGCCTAAACAAAAGGCCTAATAGCCTAGCTCCCATTATTCAATCATGGACGTGAAATAACTGTGGAGAGACTTTTGGATCACCCTGTGGAAATTTATATTGTAAAAATAATCAAAATCATCATAGTAAAGCGTAACTCAGTTCTTTTAATAACCTTGAAATACACAGCTGTGAGAGCGAGTGAGAGCTGGCCGGGTCAGAGAGGACATCCTTGGTAACTGAGAGAGTCGAGTCATGGATAGCAACAGTTGCTAGGGACTTGTGAATGTTACCAACGTGTTTCAGATGCCAAGTACTCCCACCAGCTATAAAATAAAAGCTTTCGATGCACATTCAGATTTTACACAATCTCTGTTTTAAATTGACTTTCATATATTTTAAATTGTATTTCACTTGCTTTAATTTAAACTTCAGTTGTTTTAATTTGAAATTCAGTTGTTTTAATTTGAGATTCATTTCTTTTAATTTGAAATTCATTTATTTTAATTTGAAATTCAGTTGTTTTAATTTGAGAGTGAAAAGGTGTAGTTATGCTCTATCAACTTATCAGTCTATGTTTACTCTTGTCTATTTTACGCACACAACCTATTGTGTGACGAATGATATGTGTACACTACTGTGTGCAGTCGTACATGTCTATTGACGATCATGATTACGTACATGTATTCTTTTTATTTTATTTTTATTTTTATTATTTCACCTCTCGCAAGTTGTTTATTATTGCTGAGACGAAGGTTCGAATTCCGATTACGTCGTCAAAAGCGAGCCTCTGAATTCGAACTCTTCTCTCTTGCCTCTGCTACCAATTTATAACGTTAAGATGTGATGTTATATTATTATAATATACCATATTGTTCCCTGCCAGGCTACTGGTTATTATCTACTTAGGCACATAGTTATCCACGTTCTCATTACCTGTACTTACTACTTCTACCTAATTGTCATTCAAATTCCGTTACTTATGTCTTACGTTATCATTAATGTCCGTGTACTTTCAAATGAAAAGTACACCGTATCTTTTCTCCACTTTCCTCATCGCTGGCTAATTGGACTTTCAAACTATAATAACCAACCATTCTTCTAATAATATTTGACATAATTTGGCGTAATCACTGTTAACTATAAATATCTATATAACATTGTTGTTAATCCCCTTTAAATTATAAAACAACGGAGAACTCTCCTTCATTATTTAAATTGTGTTACCTATTCAGATTACTTCAGTATTAGATATGTCAATTAACAAATTGCTAAAATTGTAATTAATGGTAATTAATGTATGTAATATAATGTAATTTATGTACTGAATGTACTCGGTACACGTCGGCCCCCGACATTATGTCGCCACCCAAAAGTGTATACCTTACAAAAATTAGTATTTTTTTTTGTTAACTTTTTGCTTAAATTATGCTTAACGTCAGAATTCTTTAGCTCTCCAGCTAAAGTGGGAGCTTAACCTTCAACTGCAGTCCCCCAAAATTTAGGCTTATTTATTTCTTGTATTGTAAATTAGATCATTCCTGCCTGAGCCTTTACCTGAGGAGGCCGAGCCCCCCTCGCCTTAAATTCCTGCCTGAGCCTTTGATACAAGAGGTTGCTCCTCTCCCACCTAAAATTCCTGCCTGAGCCTTCGATACGCGAGGTTGCACCTCTCCCACTCTAAATTCCTGCCTAAGGCTTAGACCAAGGAGGCCAAGCCTCCTCATTTTAAATTCCTGCCGTAACTCTTACTCGAGGAGGACAAGCCTCCTCGCTTTCAACTCCTACCTTAACTATTGTCAAACGGGGTCGAACCTCTACCCCTGTAAATTCCTGCTTGAGCTGCTGTTGTAAGAGGTAAAACCTCTCCCCCTGTAAACTTCCGATTATCAGTGCCTCATTCAGTATATGTAATTTGTGAAATAAAACTTATACGAGTGAACGAAAACTTTGATTTAAAAGTGAAGTGTTTCCATTCATCCCTTCGGGAAAAACAAACAAACTTGGTAGAAACTATTTATGTTGATACTCGGATGCTCCTGGCTAAGGCCGAGCTTACCCAACGAGGACCACCTTTGTTGGATTGTCCAAAGTGCATTAACCCTAAAAAGTCGCAAGCGGGCAGAGACTCGCACAACTTATGCGCGACACATGTATTTAGTAAGGATGCATTCCAGGACCTCTCCTGACACCCCCAAAAAACCTTTCTTACACTTTTTCATAACAAATCCAATGAAAAATCACCTAATAAAATAAAACAATCATCTGACATTATATAAAAAAGAAAAACATTAAAAGAAATAACAGCTTCTAAGAGGTTAGGTGTGCTGTACTACCTCTGCAGTTTCTTCACCCCAACTAGGTTGCTGTCTCTGTATATAGTAAATCATGATTTTTTTCCCCTGTATTTACTTTTATTTATTTATCTCTATTTGGTTGTTTATTATTTACAGATAGTAACTTTGGTACTTACTTTATGTAGCTACTTAAAATTTGGAATATACACTACAGGTGACCCTTAGTATAAATGGGGGTTAGGTTCCTGAAAACGCCTGTATAAATGGAAACCGTGCATATGGGGACTAATACCTTATGGGAAAAAATATAATCAATCCCTAGACCAACTGACCCCCTCCCTATGACCAACTATATTTCTTCATACATCGCTAAAACACGTACAGAAACACCAAAACACATACATGTATATTTATATATTAACTGCACATATTATTACTGCAGTAACAAGAAAAAAATGGTTTAACTTACAAATAAAGGTAGGCAGATTGGGTAGAGTTGCTGCAGATGATGTTTACTGGTGAGAGTGTTGTTATTTATTGTGATTATTTGTTGATTTATTTTTTTTAATTGTAGTACTAATCTATACTATAATAAGAGAGCTGTCCGTCCGTCTGTCTGTCTATCTGTCCGTCCGTCACACTTTCAGAAATTGAGAGAAAAAATTGTGAGAAAAAAATTCAGAAATTGTATTACGGGTGGCAATGTGAAGCTCAAGATTTTCATGACTGTGTTCTTTTCTGTAGTTTAGCAATGGGGGAAGGGTGAGGGTGGGGGAAAGGGTGAGGGTGGGGGGAAAGGGTGAGGGTGGGGGGAAAGGTTGGGGTGGGCGGAAGGGTGGGGGTGGGGGTAATGGGGGATGGGTGTGGTAATGGGGGAGGGGGTTAGCCCCCAAGTTGTATGAATGGGGGTGAGGAGGTTTTGGGAGATACCAGATTCAGAAATGTTGACACAATGTGAAGCTCAAAATTTTCACGGCTAGGTTCTTTTTCTGTAGTTTAGCCTGTCTAACCATCAGCGAAGTGACGGGAACTGTACTAGTCTATATTATAATAAGAGAGCTGTCCGTCTGTCTGTCCGTCACACTTTCAGAAATTGTGAGAAAAAATTGTGAGAAAAAAATTCAGAAATTGTAAAAAAAATTCAGAAATTGTATTATGGGCGGCAATGTGAAGCTCAAGATTTTCATGACTGTTCTTTTCTGTAGTTTAGCAATGGGGGAAGGGTGGGGGTGGAGGTAATGGGGGATGGGTGGGGTAATGGGTAGGGGTGGGGGTAATTGGCAAGGGGGTTAGCCCCCAAGTTGTATGAATGGGGGTGAGGAGGTTTTGGGAGATACCAGATTCAGAAATGTTGACACAATGTGAAGCTCAAAATTTTCACGGCTAGGTTCTTTTTCTGTAGTTTAGCCTGTCTAACCGTCAGCGAAGCGGCGGGAACTGTACTAGTAAAGTATAAAAATACATTGTAAAGAAGTTAAACTCATTAGAGATGCATATATTTAACATAACGATTAATTAAAATATTGGATGACATCCTTTGTGTGATGTATAATTTGTAAATTTGCAAAATTGGTAATTGAATCCTCACCACAATTAGATTCAATATTGGGGGATTGGTTAGGGCAATTGTATTGTAGATTGGCAACACTGGTAACTGGTGCGCTACTGACTGAGTGGTGGAGGGGTAGGGAGGGGAGGGGTAGGAGGGGAGGGGTAGGGAGGGGAGGGGTAGGGGGGGAGGGGTAGGGAGGGGAGGGGTAGGGAGGGGAGGGGTAGGGAGGGGAGGGGTAGAGCGACAGGCCACCACACACAGCTGTGTCAGCTTGGGAAACCATGTATGGACAAGATCCCCTCCCATGTATACAGGGGGTGGGGAGCAATACCAAAACAGTGTATAGCTGAAACCGTGTATACAGAGGGTCACCCGTATTTTATTCATGGACATCATAAATGTTAAAGAAAACTTGAATAGGAAAGACATCATTGCAATCATTTCACATTTTTAAAGCTTTTGTAATTTGTTGCAAGTGTACAATTTTTTTTTTTAATTGAATTGAATAACCTTTATTAATAATTAGAGATGTGCCAATACCAAGATGTTGGCCGATACTGATACTAACAAATGGCCGATACTTTGCCGATACTGATACTTTTTGATTAATGCTTAATCTGTTAAATTATATAAAAAAAAATAGTTATTTTTATTTTAATATTAGAAATTGGGGAAGTTGGAGACAACTGTTATTGGATAAAATTAATAGTTCAAAAAAATTCAAACACAGTCATACTGTCAAAATTGAAATAGAATATAGTTTTATGAGCTTTTATCCAGTATCCACCTGTTTGTTTAGCTCAGGAGTCAAGACCCTGGGAGCGCAACTTCTCGTACAATGCTGAGCTGAGGACAGTTTCCATGACCTCAACTACCAAGCATGCCCTTGGGAATAACAATATTTCTTGACTAAGTTGACTTGTTAATCTGCATTGTGTGAATAATAAATAAAACACAAAAGATAATGTTTTCTTCCTTTAATCACAAAAAAACTAAAATTTTGAACAAATTGCCAAATGAAAAATTCCATTGTAAGGTATAAAAAAATAAAATTTCCAATTTTCCAGTAAATAATTACACTGTACAACAAATTTTTGGTTCAGAAAAAAAATGGAAATAACATTCAGTCATTCTTAATATTTTGAGTGTGCTGATTCCAAATCTGAAAATAGTTTTTCCTATCATGTCACATTTTTTTGTAATGACTGCTTAAAATCTTCATACCACAAAATAAGAATATATTGATAAACAGATAGCCTTTATCATATAGAACAGTTTAATTATTGCTATACTTCAACATATATGCACAAAATTAACATAAAACTCTCGTATTATATTGTTTTCAACTCATTATTTGTATTTATGCTGGTGTTTGTGTGATGCTTCTGGTTGGTCATGCTTTAAATTCCAGCAGAAATCAGCCAGCATAGCAGGACTCCACTTCCCTTTGTATCGGCTCTCCATTGTGGCTATATCCTGGTGGAATCTCTCCCTGTGTTCGTCGCTAACAGCAGATGCATTTTCCGGAAAGAATGAGAGATGTGAATGCAAAAATGAATTTTCAATGACATCTTACATCCGAGATGTTGGTTTGAGTTGATAAGTTGATCCACAAGTGCAGCATAGTTGTCGTATTTAGTCTTTCCTAGTAGACCGCTGCACACGTTTTTGAATGCATGCCAGGCTGCCAACTCAACCTCATTCATCACTGCTACAGTGTTTGTCTAGCATAAGTTGGCAAATTTGAGGGCCAACAAATATATATATGCCTTCCTTAATCTTGGCATCACTTATTTTTGGGAATTTTTCCTTTAGATATTTGAAGGCAGGCTTAGCCTGTTTCAATGCCTTTGCAAATTGTTTCATCAGCCCTAGTTTTATGTGAAGTGGCGGCAAGATAACCTTTTCCTTTCGTACTAGTGGTTTGTGAATAACATTGTGAGATCCAGGTGAGGAATTGTCTCGCAGCAGCCATATTGAGTGTGTGTAGTGTTCAGACCTTGCTCAGCTATCCCACTTGCATAAAAAACACATGTATTTCATATAGCCAGTTTGCAATCCATTGAGAATAGCCACAACCTTCAAATCTGCGCAGATAAGCCATTCATGTTCATTGTATTTTATACAGTCCAGAATAAAAGCAACATTGTCATACGTTTCTCTCAAGATGACTGAATGAACAATCGGAACAGAAGGCATTGTGTTCCCATTGTGTAGCAGTACACCCTTAACACTGTGTACAGAAATGCATTAATGAACAATCTCCACTGATTCGGTTCATAGCACAAACCAAGAGCATCAAACAGAACAGACCATGTATAATTTAGGGGGGGGGGGGGGGGGGGGGGGGTCAAAACATATCAAAAATAGAGTTTCTCCAATTCCACAGTATGCACCTAGTTGGAAATGATGATCTCAACATCTTGTAAAAAAAAATGAGTATATGTGACCCCCCCTTACCCCTTCCATAGCATCCCCCCCATTTTACTCTCTCCACAGATATAAACCCCAAATGTGACAATCATGCATTATATTAAGCAGAGCTGGGCAAGTTCCACACACCTTCCGCACATTCGCACTGTGCAGATGTGTGAAATAGTGGGTGGAGGTGCAGTGTGCGGTCACCTCAGTAAAAAGGTGTGGAAGGTGTGCAGATTGGTCCGCACACATAGTTAAATACACTTTTTTACTTTTGTATTATCTTTTGTATTTGAGTAGCTGTGAATAAAGTAATATAGTATTAGTATAAAATAAAATTAAATGATATTGTATTCTAGTAATTTTCTGACCTCTCATAACAAAAAAATGACTATTGTATTAAAACTTTATTTTCACAATTAAATATTAAATAAAAGTTTATAAAAGTATTAATATATTAATGGAAACTTATATATTTCATTGCAATAAAACTTTATATATGTAAATAGGGTGCGGGTGCGGTTGTGCAGAAGTGCGAAAACTTAGAGGTGTGTGGAAGTGCGGGTGCGCAAGTGCAGGTGCGAACCTCCCATTTGGTGTGTGGTTGCCCAGCATTGATATTAAGTCTTATTAAGTAGATTAGATTAATTTGGATAGATTATTTAGATAGAGTTTTAGATAGATTGAATAGATTACAGAGATTAATTTAGATAGATTAGATGAATTATATAAATTGTCACATTTTTTGTTTAGTTTCAGATTGTTATTTTCAGATTGTTTATGATTGAATGAGTTATGATTTAATTCCAAATGAGTTATATTAAATTCAGATTGAATGATTCAATTGCTAGAACTTAACAATTAGTTTCTTGTTATTAATGCTACTAGGCCTAAATAAGTGAAATCATGGCAACAAGAAGCAAAACACAATTCAATATTTGGTCACCCTGCAGAATTTCCACCTTCAATGACTCCTTCAAAGGCTGACGTATTTAGGCATTATTTATTGGTAAGAAAATGAGAAGAACTGATTTCGAAAGGTTCTAGAACAGCAAAAGAATGTTACAGAATTGTCACTAAAGATGTGGAAGCCATTTGGGAGAAGTTTTCCTTTCCACATATAGGATTTGAAGGAATAGCTATAAAAGTTGAACGATTGATAGAATCTGCAGCAAAGCTAAATAAAGTACCATTAAAACAAAGAAACAACAGTTTTCAGCAGAAGGTGGAGACATTCGATGAAATGTTTGATATTTGCACTTGTACTTGTTACGATAAAAAATCAGTCAAACGGATTGCAGATGTGATATTAGAGTTCCAATGATTGAGTGGGAGTCTTTTGTGGGGCAGAAACAAAGAAAACACCAACTAGGACCAATCAACAGAGTAACGACTTCCACAAGAAAAAGGACTCAAGATAGAGTTAAAGGATTAGAAAGAAGAGCCAAGATAAGCCTAGATATGAATGTCGCCTCAACTGGCAAACTGGACCCTTTACATATTATGGAAGATGAGAGCATGGAAATTGATGATGACAGCGATGATATTGACTTTGTTCTGGATTTTGAGCTGAGAGAAAACCATCAAAACAGAATTAATGATGATAACTTAATAATAACAGCAGATAGATACTGTGTAAGTTACAGAGCTACTGCAGCTATAGTAAATGCAGCTTTGAAGGACATAGGAATATTAGACGAAACCAATATGTTGGATAGGAAAAAAGTGGAAAGAGAAAGAATGTGTGTGGGTAAAAAGAACATAATCAAAGTGAAATCAGAGAACACACAGATTGAAGGCATTGGATTTGATGGTAGAAAAGATCAAACTAAGACAAAGAAGGGAATGAAGTACAAAGAACATTATGTAATAGTCAAGGAACCTGGTGATGTTTGCATGGATCCTATAGCTCCAGATAATGGAACTGCTTGTTGTATGCAGATGAAATAATAACTTTTATAGTTGATTCTAATAGCAAAGAATCCCTCAAAGCTTTGCTATGCGATGGCACCCCAAGTGAACACTGGCAGGATTGGCGGAGTGCTAAAATTGATTGAATTATATCTGGACAGGCTGGTATAATGGCCGATTTGCCTTTTGCATGCAAACAAACTGCCCTTCAGGCATGTATTTGAAGCAATTGATGGAAAAACTTCGGGACCAAACACCTTCAAAGGTTCTCTTGGAAATAAACTCCGAGAGGATTTGACCAAACTGGATATAGTTGATTATACCCCTGTAGAGGGCAACATTAAAGAAGTTTTGGCCGATATTGTTAAAAGTTTCAGCAGTGACCAAAAATATATGTATGAAATATGCATTAGCATACAATCTGGACAGCGTGGTAAAAAATAACTTAAACATCTTTTATTGTAACGCACGTAGTATTAGAAATAAATTAAATGAATTTAAGGCGATAATTTATTCCAGGAACTACGATATAGTTGCTATCACTGAAACTTGGTTAAATACCGTGACTCAGGACTTGTTGGGGGAACTTGATATACCAGGTTTTAAACTCTTTACTAATGATAGGTTACATAGGTTTGGTGGCGGCATTTTGCTGTACATTCATAATTCCCTTAGGGCTATCAAGGTTAAGTTAGATTTTCCAGCAGCAATTAATGCGATATGTGTTGAAATTAGCACGTAGTATTAATTTTAATCATCTTGTTGTTTATAGACCTCCCATTCAACCCCTCGATACAGATACTAGATTTTACTCACTTCTTGGTAATTTTATTGACAATCAGAATAGTATAATTGTCAGAGATTTTAACTGCCCTAATGTTAATTACGAGAATTTTACTGGTAATGAGGAGGGTTTGAGATTGATTGAGTTTATGGAAGATAACTTTTTACGACAGATAGTTACCGAACCAACGCGCAGTGACAATATTTTAGATTTGGTGATGACAAACAGCGAAAATATAGTCAAAGGTTTAGAATTAGGTGAGAGTTTAGGATGTAGTGATCATCAAATTCTTAGGTTTAAGTTATCGATAGAAAACACTAAGGATAGTAACGTAATAGAAGTCCCTGATTTTTGTAGGGCTAATTTTGATAGTTTTGCGGATAGGATGAGAGCAGTGGACTGGGATAACATACTTATGGGTAACGACACAAATTTGCATTGGGTGGCGTTTAAAGAGTTTTATGAATATTGAAAGGGAGTTTATTCCTCGTAGGCCCAAATAGGCAAGTTCATAAACAAGCGTAATAGAGCGTATAGACTTAATAAGCGCAATGGCACAGCAGCTAACTTTAATAGATATATCGAGCTTAGACATCAGGTTAAAAGATCAGTTAGGAATGCCAAGCATAATTTAGAGATACTTATAGCTGCAGATAGTAAACATAATCCAAAAAAGTTTTTTGAATACGTCAATAATCATAAGCCGATAAAAGATAACATAGGGCCTCTAGTGGATGTTAATGGCACTTTGGCTTCTGACGCTCAGGCGATGGCGGGTATTTTCAATAACTTTTTTGCGACAGTTTTTACCGTAGAAGACATAAATAATGTCCCCGATGTGGACGATATCATTCCATTTAGTAGCGAGACTATTTTGGATGAAGTAGCTGTTTACGAGGCTGATTGCGCATTATATCTATAGGCTAAAAGTTAGCAAGGCTCCAGGCCCTGACACTTTTTATCCCAGACATTTGAAAGATTTGAAGGATGTTATCGTAGGCCCCTTAACGAAAATTTTTAATCAGTCACTCGAAACGGGGATTATTCCTGAAGACTTCAAATTAGCTAATGTCACACCCATTTTTAAAAAAGGTGACTGCACAGTGCCTAGTAATTATAGGCCCATTAGCTTAACATCAATTGTAGGTAAACTTTTGGAATCCGTAGTTAGGGATCGTATCATCGATCACTTAGAAAGTAGAGATTTGATTAATAGTAGTCAGCATGGGTTTCAATGCCATAGATCTTATTTAACTTTGTTATAATTTTATAACGAAATAGTGTGTGAATACGATAGGCAGAGTGGCTGATGTTATTTATTTAGATTTTAAAAAGGCGTTCAATACAGTTCCACAAAGGATATTAATTGCGAAGGTCAAAGCGCACAGTATACATGGTCAGGTAGCTAACTGGTTAGAAGAATGGCTTCATGCTAGGAGGCAGAGGGTGGTAGTTAATGGTAGTGAATCGGGGTGGTTGGATGTAGGTAGCAGTGTCCCACAGGGTTCAGTGTTAGGCCCATTGCTATTCGTAATTTACATTAACAACATAGATGTAGGATTGACTAGTAACGTGTCAAAATTCGCAGATGATACTAAAATAGGCAGTAAGGTTGTTAATGAGGATGATAGCAATAGGCTCCAAGACGATGTAAATAGGATTATGGAGTGGATGGATAAGTGGCAGATGCAATTTAATGTAGACAAATATAAAGTTTTGCATGTAGGTTCTCGTAACAATAATTACACGTACACGATGGATGATTGGGAGTTGGCGAGCGTTGATGAGGAAGTAGATTTAGGCGTACGCATATCTAAGGATTTAAAGGTTAGGAACCAGTGCCTGGAGTCTTGTGCAAAAGCTAATAGGATGTTAGGCTTCATGGTGCGTAATTTCAAATTTAAATCAAAGGATATTATATTGCCCATTTACAAATCCCTAGTCAGGCCTCATTTACAATATGCCATTCAGTTTTGGTGCCTGTACTTGCGTGAGGATATTGATAGGTTAGAAAGGGTTCAGCATCGTACCACAAAACTAATTCCGTCATTGCGCAACAAGCCTTATGAAGATAGGATTAAAGAGTAAGACCTGTATTCACTCGAAACTAGGAGATTACGGGGGGAGCTTATTGAAATTTTTGAAATCGTTAATAACATCAATAATGTAATTTTGACAAATTGTTCACTTTCGATAATAGTAATACTCGTAATAATGGATTTAAGTTGCGTGGCAGATGTTTCATTACTAATATCACTAAAAACTTCTTTACGTTTAAAGTAATTTGATAAATGGAATAATCTTCCCGCGCCTGTCATGAACTCTACCAGCGTTAATGTGTTTAAGAACCGTCTTGACACACATTTTAAAAATATTAACGTTGTTTAAAATAAAAAAAAACAATTAGCAACAGGAGCTCTCGGGGTGGTTGTCGAGGATGAGTCTGTTGACGATAAATGCCAGCTTGTGACATGCCAGCATGTGATGCCAGCAATAAAATTATTAAAAAAAAAAAAAAAAAAAATTAGACTAACACGAATGTAGATGTAGCTCGTAGAGTAAACTAACCCACTTTTTGTTTAACTTTACCTACTTTTTTTTCTTATCCTCTCCTTACTTTGTATGTCTGTAACTCTCTTTTCTTGCATGTTTGTAGTTTGCATGGTATGACAGTGAGTTAAGACTGTGTCTGCATGGTTTGAAAGCATTCTTATTTTACTTCTTTTCATCTTTCACCCCTCTCCTATTTTCTCTGACTATTTTTCTGACTTGTTGGCAGCAGCCAGCGGATGATGATCGTGAGTCTTTTTCTCTTTTTCTGAATGAATGTTAACCCATGAGTGATAGGTGTTCCTCTTTACTTAACCCCTTATTCTTTTCTCTTCTCTTAACCCGCTACTCTTTCCTTTCTCTCAGGCTAACCTTAGAGTGGATCTTAGGGTCTTTGTTAGCCTTAGCTTCTGTAGATCTCACAAGCGTTAGCCACCAGATCCCCAGGTGCCCTCCATCATGCAAGATGGTTAACACGAGCAAACAGGATCCTGCACTTATATGTCTCTACATGGAATCCAGACAAAAACATCCAAGACCTAGCAAAAATTATAATGCTCGTTTACACTCCAGGCTGGTTTTGGATAAAGTCTCATCCAAAGGCAAATGAGGGAGCATCTAATTTTTGGTATATCATGCACTTGCTTAAAGACTTAGATAAAAAGCATTGGATGATTATTGAGCGTGTCCTCAGAAATAACGCCTATTTTGCCCACCCAGAGAGTATCTTACTCTCAATGATAACAGACACAAGAAGAGAGATGAGAGAGCTGGCTCTTCAACACATCATTCAAGCAAGAACTAGGAGCACCAATGCAAGAAATTTTGAGCTGCCCAAAAACACTGAACTTTGAAGCAGATGAGTATCCTAACATGATCGACTGGGACAACAAAACCATCACCCCTCCACCTATTTTACAGAATTTGACAAATGATGATCTTCTTAAAGTTTGAAATGAACCACTTCAGCTTATTCCTTTTCCCTGTCACACCCAGGGAGTAGAACATGCTGTAAATGTGGTAACAGAAGCATCACAAGATAGAATTGGTTATGAAAACAGACAAATTTATTTTGAATGTACTGGAGTTGAGAAAAAAGCTACCTGTGTTCCAATGGAAAGGCCAGTGGTGTCAGTAATTTACGATTTTAAATTTCTTAAGGTGAATATTTTGGTTTTAATATGCTTCAATGAAATTTCTTAAGGTGAATATTTTGATTTTAGTATGCTTCAATTGATTCTGTAAGTAATATACGGAGAAAGATTTCTTTTATATATATATATATATATATATATATATACACACAGAGGGTGTACATAAAGTCAGGATCCCTGCAATGGGGTTCTAAGCTCGTGCTTTTGAGTGCTCTTTGTGCTCGTTTGTACGTGCTTGTTCCTGGAGGTTTCACATGCGCCCTCCCGGCCTTAGCACCCAAGGATGATGGGGCTCGACCCTGCAGTCTTTCTCATCCTTGGTCTTTTTCCACTTCGACTGTCCCCTCCACCCTTTCTTTTTCCTCTGTCTTTCCTCTCACTTTTTCTTTGTTTTTCCGCTGAGATATGCCCTTTTAAATAGAGGCGAATCAGTTCTTCCCGAACTTAAAAAAAAAAAAAAAATAAAAAAAAAAAAAAAAGTCAGGATCTATTTCTGTGAAGCACTTGGAAATTATATGGAATTCAATCATAAAATGATAAAAGTGGTAACATTTATTAAATAATTAAGAGTAGGATTCGACGTGACGCCCATCAGTATCCCTGCACAGCTCAAATCATTCAGCAGCATTTCTAAACACATTCTGGAGCATTTGAGGGGTTATGTTATCTGCAGCAGTTTGTATACGTAAGTTTTCAAGACTCGTAATCTTCATCTGATAGACACGCGATTTGATAAAGCCCCATGCAAAGAAATCTAAAGGGGTTAAATCTGGTGATCTCGCTGGCCAAGGTCTGTTGCTTCCGCGTCCAATCCAGCGATTTGGAAAACGTCCATTTAGATAATCCTGAACAATTTTGGCATAGTGACAAGGAGCACCATCATGTTGATAGACGATGGTACTAACAATCCTATCCCCAATCAGCTGAGGTTCAAGGAATTGCTGCAACATGTCCAGATAAATAAGCCCTGTAACTGTAGCTTCAGCAAAGAAAAAAGGACCATAAACCTTAGATTTTGTTAAACCCATCCAGACATTAACTTTAGGTGAGTCTGTTTCCCAATTCTGGATGAAATCATTCGGTCTTTCATCTGCCCAAATTCGACAGTTATGGCGATTTACTTTTCCACACGTATGGAAAGTGGCTTCATCACTAAAGAGAATGTTGTCCATTAAATTATCACTCCAGATTTGTTCTACGAGATCAGCACACACAGCACTTCGTCGAGGGAAATCTTCCTCATGTAAATCATGTAAAACCTGTAAATGATAGCTTTTCTTCTGCAAATTAACTTTCAGAATTTTGTGCACAGATGATGTCGGGAGGCTGAGTCTGTGTGATGCAGCACGAATGGACGTACGTGGCTCCTCAGTGATAATTCTGCGTACTGCATTCACAGTTAGATCTGACATACACGGTCATCCTGATCTTGCTTCATCATTTACAGATCCCGTTCATTTAAATTTGTTCACCAATTTTCATATTGTCTTGTCTATTGGCCCCGGCTTATGAAATCTCCTTCTAAACTTCTCTCTGTCATTGTATTTGTTTCCCTCGATTCGCCAAATTACTATTGCCACACGCTCTTCTGTATTCATCCTAAGGGCTTCTGAAAAGAAAAATAGAAAAAAATAATTATTTCACAAAAATAGATCCTGACTTTATGTACACCCTGTATATATATATATATATATATATATATATATATATATATATATATATATATATATGTTAAACACAGACCGTGCATGGAACAAGGAACTCTTCTGGGAAAATTAAATCCACTATAGTCCGAATAAGTAATGGTAAATGACAAATACCATAGTTTTTCTTTTTCATGATGCTAGCCCGATGTGGGCAACGGGTCTCTCTTTGCGAGAGACCCGTTGCCCACGTCGGGCTAGCATCATGAAAAAGAAAAACTATGGTATTTGTCATTTACCATTACTTATTCGGACTATAGTGGATTTAATTTTCCCAGAAGAGTTCCTTGTTCCATGCACGGTCTGTGTTTAACATATAAGTTTCTCAGGGGACCATTCTGAGTTTGTGTGTGTGTGTGTGTGTATATATATATATATATATATAATATTTAGTAGAAATCCAATGACAAGGAGAAATGTAAATGCCATGAAAAGTCTTCTTTATTGCGCAACGTTTCGAGCAATACGCTCATCTTCAGGCTGTTTAATAACAATGTGAAATTAAAATCAATATTGAATGAAAAACAAACAGAAATTTCTATAACCTATTCGTAAAGACAAATTTTAAAAGACTGAGAAAAGAGGGTTAAGTTCTAAGTTATACAGATTTACATATCAAAATTAAGAAGTTATTTTTAAATACATGTAGTAAATGTGAAATTAATACACTGGAAAAATTACCAATAGTACACTGGAACAATGGAGCTATCTACCTTACACAGCAGTATCCGAGGCCGACTAATTTGAGCAGAGGAGACGGGAATGAAAGATGGCGAGGGAGATAGGGGAAGGAGGGATTATAAGGAATTGGGGAAGGAGGAGGGATCATAGCAGATGAGAGGGATGGACGATGAGTCAACATTCAGACTAGGGGACAATGCTTTAATGAAAAGGGATTCTAAAATTCTTAGTGAGTTGGGACAAGTATTACAACCAAGAATTTTAAAATTGTCTAAAGTGACATCAATTTTGCATTTGATGCTATGTTCACGAATGCTGGAGGCTTCCTTAGTTTTAAAATTTTACCTGTTCGGCCACTTATTCCCATATGCGAATAAAATCTAGCCCTGAGAGAGCGAACAGTGCTGCCGATGTAATTCCCAAGGAGACACCTAGGGCAGGTAAATAAATATACAACACCGCTACGCAACGAGTCAGGGGTTCGATCCTTCGCTGAGAAAAAGCTACCTAAAGACGTTTATTAATAAATATGATGCGGAAATCAGTATGATAAAAAAATTTCCTTAACAATTTTGTAAATTTAAGCTTAAATTCCTTATTCAAGGGACCCATTTCAGGTACCAAGAAATATTTTATATCCTTCGGCACTGTAATACATGGAAGTTGAGGGCTATAAACATTATTTAAGAAGGATCTAATTAGTTTGTCTACATATTGAACAGAAAACTATTATTAGTAAAGTATGATCTTAGATTATTAAATTCATTAAGTAAGGTAAAATTAGAGGTCAAATTATATCCTCTGAACAGGAGAGTTTTAATACAAGACATCTTATAGTTGAAATCAGTAAAACTAAAAAAAATTCATGCCCAAACCAGTGAAAGTGGGTTTCCTATAAACTGATGTAGTAATAGAATCACCGTTTTTCGAAATTAAAAGATCTAAGAAGGGGAGGGAGCCATTTTGCTCAGTTTCCATTGTATACGTTATATTGGGGTGCAAAGAATTTAGGAAGTAAAGAATTGTTGCGCTTGTACCGCATTATCAAAGACTGCTATCGAATCATCAACGAAGCGTCGATAGAAAATTGGCTTGAGATGAGTGGGAGATTGTCTAAAAATACACTTTCTAAATGAGTCATAAAAAAGTCAGCTGCTAACGGTCGACTGGTGATCCCATCCCTACCCCATCAATTTGTTGGTAAACCTTATTGTTGAAAGTGAAATAGCATTGTTTGAAGACCAATTCTAAAAGTTCCTTCAAATGAGACAATGAAAAACCATGAAAATTATCAACTGAGCTAAAAAACCCTATCTAAAATAATGGCAATAGTTTCAGATACAGGTACATTTGTGAAAAGTGATGATGATTCGATAGCAGTCTTTGATAATGCGGTACAAGCGCAACAATTCTTTAACTTCCTAAATTCTTTGCACCCCAATATAACGTATACAATGGAAACTGAGCAAAATGGCTCCCTCCCCTTCTTAGATCTTTTAATTTCGAAAAACGGTGATTCTATTACTACATCAGTTTATAGGAAACCCACTTTCACTGGTTTGGGCATGAATTTTTTTAGTTTTACTGATTTCAACTATAAGATGTCTTGTATTAAAACTCTCCTGTTCAGAGGATATAATTTGACCTCTAATTTTACCTTACTTAATGATGAATTTAATAATCTAAGATCATACTTTACTAATAATAGTTTTCCTGTTCAATATGTAGACAAACTAATTAGATCCTTCTTAAATAATGTTTATAGCCTCAACTTCCATGTATTACAGTGCCGAAGGATATAAAAATATTCTTGGTACCTGAAATGGGTCCCTTGAATAAGGAATTTAAGCTTAAATTTACAAAATTGTTAAGGAAATTTTTTATCATACTGATTTCCGCATCATATTTATTAATAAAACGTCTTTAGGTAGCTTTTTCTCAGCGAAGGATCGAACCCTGACTCGTTGCGTAGCGGTGTTGTATATTTATTTACCTGCCCTAGGTGTCTCCTGGGAATTACATCGGCAGCACTGTTCGCTCTCTCAGGGCTAGATTTTATTCGCATATGGGAATAAGTGGCCGAACAGGTAAAATTTTAAAAACTAAGGAAGCCTCCAGCATTCGTGAACATAGCATCAAATGCAAAATTGATGTCACTTTAGACAATTTAAAATTCTTGGTTGTAATACTTGTCCCAACTCACTAAGAATTTTAGAATCCCTTTTCATTAAAGCATTGTCCCTAGTCTGAATGTTGATCATCGTCCGTCCCTCTCAATCTGCTATGATCCCTCCTCCTTCCCCAATTCCTTATAATCCCTCCTTCCCCTATCTCCCTCGCCATCTTTCATTCCCGTCTCTCTGCTCAAATTAGTCGGCCTCGGATACTGCTGTGTAAGGTAGATAGCTCCATTGTTCCAGTGTACTATTGGTAATTTTTCCAGTGTATTAATTTCACATTTACTACATGTATTTAAAAATAACTTCTTAATTTTGATATGTAAATCTGTATAACTTAGAACTTAACCCTCTTTTCTCAGTCTTTTAAAATTTGTCTTTACGAATAGGTTATAGAAATTTCTGTTTGTTTTCATTCAATATTGATTTTAATTTCACATTGTTATTAAACAGCCTGAAGATGAGCGTATTGCTCGAAACGTTGCGCAATAAAGAAGACTTTTCATGGCATTTACATTTCTCCTTGTCATTGGATTTCTACTAAATATTAAATTGAAGCTCTGTAGAAGCAACCCGCATAATTATATATAATATATATATATATATATATATATATATATATATATATATATATATATATATAATATAACTTTACTTATATCATTATTTACTTTAATGTTTGTGAATAAAAACCCACTCTAATAGACAGAGGAGGATGCCAGTGGGCGTCGAAACTGTCGTGGAAATAAACTCTGTTTAATGTTTGTCATTTATCAGGTTTTTTATTCAGAGAATTGGTTTCAATTTCATTTCAATTTTAAAAAAGGGGGGCATATGCAATGGGTAGAGGGGCCTCATCATTAAATGAAGTCGTTCCCACTAAGTTAGCTATAACTTAGCGCATTGCTGTGGTGCTGCACTGGGAAGATGCACCTGAGTGACGGTAACACTTTCTCAATCACATAAGCAGCCTTGACAATTTTTGTCATTTTTGCCAAACTCTTTGCCACTTTTGCAAGATTTTCAGTCAACTTCATCATCAGAAATAATAAATGATCTTATCTCACAGTCTTTTACAACATGCAAACCTGAGAGTTTTATAAAATTAGCACTATTTTTTATATTTTGTCTATTTTTCAAATATTCTACAACTATTTTTAATCATTGTAACCCAAAATTTAGACATTTGTACATGTTTTTGTGTTAGGAAATTTTAGTAGAACTATTAATATCTAATTTCTTGACTATTTAGTTTGATAAGATTGGTTAGAGCTAGTTTATGCACCAAAATAGCCAAAAATTTCATTTTTGCGATTTTTTGACAATATTTACTTAATTTTGTACTATTTTTGCTATTATTTTTTTACATTTTTGTCAGTTTTCTTGGTTCAGGCAGCAGTATGTTACAAACACAGATTCTCAAACAAACAATTGCCCTTAAAAAATTTTAAAATCAAGAATATGACAAATATACGAAAAACTGATAAAATTTTGCCATCAATTTTTTGCCATTTTGACCACTTTCGCACCAATTTGGTGCGATGGCATAGAAAAATTTGGATTCTATGCCCCAAAATTAGTCTAGATCAGTCGTCAAAACCTCTGCACCCAGAAATTTATACGAACTCTAGGCCAGATCCTGTACTATAAGTTATATTAGATTGAGTCAGATGGATTAAGTTATTTAAATTTTAAAATATACTTCCTGGCTAGTCTTACAACATTGGGAATGGCTTCCCCCATCTGGTACTTTCTACTATAATGGTCCTTTAAGGGCCAGGGATCCTGCTAGCCAGGACCTTAATCCAGCCTAACTAATTTTCCCCCTCCATTCGGCATTCTGCCACTTCAAATCTTGCTTCCAACTAAAATTCTGCTACATATAACCTAAAAACAAATAAAAACAAATAATAAATACTTACATCAATCCCTCCTTACATTTACATTTTTTATTTTATATTCTTCAAAAAAAATGTGTTAGGCAATGCCCAATTTCGACCCACCTGTCCTGCCCATTTCAACATGCCTCAACAATCACCCCTGATAGGGATAAAGGGGAGCAAGTGTTCAGCCCCATTTAAAGTTACTTATCTCATCATCTGTTCAATAAATGAAAAAAAATAAGGGGAGAAAAGAAAAGTGCCATGAGAAAATGCATGCCAACCAACTGGAGTTGATGCGACAAGGGCTTGACAAACACAAACCAAAAAACCTCATCATCATCACAGTCCTCTTGAACCAATTGGTCCATACACTTGTCAAACTCAAATTCACTGAACTCATCACTTATAATGTTGTCAGAAGCACTCTCAGTCTCTTGCATATCTTCTTCACTCGTAGTACTTTTATGTCCAATTTCTTCCTCTTGAACAGCTTCGCTCCTTTTCTTGATGCTATCTATCATTGCTCTCTCCAGGTTGCTTTCTTGCATTTTGGAATATTCACTAGATTTATTTTGGAACAAGGAGGTCTCATATCTGGGGTCTAGGTATGTGGCTAGTAGTGGATTGTAATCATCCAGATAGCATTCAAAGTGACTCTTCATTGATGCGTTAATAGCTGAAAGAGTACTTCCAAGTCCAAAGAATCTTATGTCAGTTGATGCTTTTGCTATGAAGACTTGTAGAAACTTTATTTGAGGTATTATTTCTGAGATAGTAGCAGACCTTTCACTCAACCGAACAGTAATTTTGTGAAATATTTTCAGCAGCGCAGTAAACTTCCCAATCAAAGTCCACTTGTTGGCATCAAATACAGGGAGGTTGGGAATATCAAGGCAGTAGTTGGCAATTGCAGTTTTTTGCTCAAACATACATTCAATCATGAAATAGGTACTGTTCCACCAAGTTGGAACATCCTGTATCAGTGTGTGTTCGGGCAAGTCATGCTGTTTCTGAAGAACAGCTAATCAGCTAATTTGTTGTATGCAAGTGCTGAATGGCTGAAATGTCCAACTATCTGCTTGCAACTTGCGATCATATCCTTAACTATATGTGCTGTTAGGCTAATAAGAGCCATATCTGAGCTGCTTGTCCAAATGTCAGTAGTAAAACTGATGTTCTCTGATTCTTCCAATGCAGTCTTGACCTTATCCAGTACTTTTGTGTGAATATCGGGAACAATTTTTGTAGAGAAATACTTTCTTCCCAGCAACTCATAATTAGGTTTTAGCTTTTTCATTAGTCTTTCAAATCCAACATCTTCAACAATAGAGTATGGTTGGCAGTCAGCTTCTGAACATAAGTTTTATCCAGAGTTATTTGAATTTCATTTGTAGAACTTGTTGATGTTGATGCGCCAGTATTCTTTTTTGCAGGTTTGTTGAAATATCCCTCCAGTTTCCTCTTGTTCCGTAGCCTCTCTTCTTCTTCTTTAACTTGAGCTTCTTCTTTATTTAATTCTTCATTCTTCTCCTTGTGCTTGCTTTGCAGGTGTTTTTTAAGATTTGTTGTATTAAAAGATTTCCCCTCTTTTCCTCCATGTGACAATAATTTCTTGCATTCTTTGCAGACTACTTTAGACTCATCATTTTCATCTATGTTGAAATACTTCCAGATGAGAGAGGATGTACTTCTTTGACTAGTAGAAGCCATGATAACGAAGCAGAATGCAAGATTTATCAGCCTCAGTAGTGTCAGCACTCAGCACATTTGTCACTGCGCATAAGATGACATGTGACAGTGACAAATAACACAACCGCACTCTGTGGCTGGTGCAGTCAAACTAACATGCAGCGTGAGAAAGCTCCACTTTCCCATCACCTAACATTCCTCTGCCTCCCCCGAACCCCACTAGTGGGCATTGGTCAATTTAGCAGTGTAGTGTATTGTATCATAGCTGTATGAAAGAATATGTAAGCACACAAAGTAATAAAAGTTATAAAACTAATATTTTAATATGCCAATATTATTATAGGAAATTATGAATACTACACATGCGAACATTGCAATTTTTAGATTTGAGATAGCCTGATAGGTGACACAGACACCATCGATGAAGCACTTCTCATTTTAATTCACTAATTTATAATTGTTGGGAATTTGCGGTGCGGCATCATTTTCAGCTGACTATATTTATCATTATTTACCATATTTATCTCATAAGAAGCTGTTTTATATATAATAATACTGTATTATACTGGTTTGAAACATAAATTGGCCAAAATTTCAATAATGGTCTATGAAATGACTGCATAGATTATCGGAACTTTGCTTCATGCGAGTTACAGAGGCACTTGAGACCAAGTTTGGCAGGCTAAAATGAACCTTATTTATTATGGTATAAGGTCCAAATTTGCGTGCTACATAGAACTCTTATGTCTTTTTCAGTTGAAGGTGAAATAAGTGTGATATTTGCAGGATTATGGTATGGATTGGGAAAACTGGTGTTAGGGTAGGAGTACTGTTAATGTAGGAGCACTATAATAATTAATAATATTAATATGATATAATAATATCATCTGTGTTAATCAATTACTGTCATTAAACATAACTTTGTCTTGAATCACATAATAAATAAAGTAGAAAAGTATCGGAGTATTGGCCATATTTTCACCTTGCCGATACCGATACTCCAAAAAAAGGCTGATGATACCAATACCAATACTATCGGCACATCCCTATTAATAATAAAATAAATACATTGGTTTTACAAATTACAACGACATAATATTTTATAATTTATATCAGCATTTAAATCATTCCATAGTTTCAATCCAATGAAAATGGGTAAATTTTGAGAAGACAATCTAAATTGAGGAATAATGTGCTGCGATCTATTTCTGGTCTGATATGAATGGATTTCTTGATGAGTTACAAAATATTTATTCACCCATTGTAAATTAATGAATTTGTTCTTAAACTCTTAAATAAAAGTAAAATGTGCCAAAACTAGGCCCATTATTAAATATTTGTACACATTTGGGTTTCTTATTTCTGTTTATAAAATGTTTTTTTTACATTTTTCAGATATATGAATTAGAATTATATGGCAATGGCTACCAATAGGCCCTGCAGACACACTGCAGATTCATTTTATGTTTGCGGCCATTACATCAATCCAAAGCAAGTAAAGCACAAAAATGACAGCAACGAAGTTTTGTACAGCATATCATGCTTACTTTGGCATGCCCAGTGGCAATCAAGATAAATCATGGGCACCTCACTTTTGCTGTGGAAGCTGCCATTCCACATTAGAAGAATGGCTGTGAGGTACCAGAAAAGGCATGCCAGTTGCTATTCCTCGCATTTGAAGAAAGTAAACCAATCACCACAATGATTGCTACTTCTGCATGGTAGACATTTCACTCTACAAGAGAGGTAAAGGTCAAAAAAATGTCCTATATCCAAATATCCGATCTTCTATTGCCCCAGTCCCCCATAATGAAGATTTACCCATTCCATGCCCACCCACCATGGAGGAAATAGAAGAAACACCTTTAATATCCTCCGATGAAGATGAAGATGCTTGACTTTGAGGCAAGCTCCAATACAACACCCCATTTCCCCAACCAGAAAGACATAGATGACCTAGTCAGGGATATGAACCTTACGAAAACCAATGCAGAAATTATGATGTCCCCGCCTTAAAGCGTGGAATCTTTTAGACCCAAGTGTCAAGATCTCTTTCTACAGGAATAGGCATTTGCAATACGCTTCTTTCTACTCATTTTTCATCAAGCTCTCTTTGCTACTGCTGTGATGTGAATGGCCTTTTTGTACAGGGGTCTTATCCGCCCCTGTATGGATTATGCTTCGTATGTGAGGGTGGCTCAACCCACATAGCCATACTTCACTGGGTGGAATCAAAGGCTTTTTCTTTCATCAATTCCCCTCTTACTCACTGTCTTCAATCCCTCTCTTCACCACATGCCTTCTCCTTTAAGGAGAGCACACAGCACCAGACTTTTGACACTTTCTCATTCTTTTTTCTGTCCAACTCTCTAATGCAAGAATTAATCTGTATTTTCAATCTTTCATCTACTCAACCAGTAAACTCTGGAACAATCTTCCTCAAACCACCTTTCCCCATGTCTATGACCCCCAATCTTTCAATCTTTTCAGTGTTTAGGCATCTCCAAAACTCTGGACCTTGATTTTGGCTCTCTTCTTCTGCTATGGGGAAAGGGGGGGGGCTTTAGGGGGCATTCGCCCTTGGCCCCTCCTTCCTGTATAAAAAATGTATTTACTTAAATACTCATTGCACTAAAGTCAACAGTAACGGCAAATCCACACACTACGAGATGAGAGTGAGTAGCGTAAGACCGCAAACAACAATGGACAATGCGACACTGAGTGAGAGAGACTGATGCGCGTGCCTATATTGGTTGCACAAGCTTTGCACATCCAACCCAGCCAGTTGCAAAATTGCTAATTTTTCTCACACAAAGAGAGAGAGAGGTGGAAGTAGGGTCGTCACATAATAACGAAATTGTATCAAGAGAAGTCGTATAAAGTAAGGGAGACTTGTACTTGAAAATTTTTTTTTTTTTAAATTACTTTGTAATAAAATAACATCTTCATTCAATGTGTGAGCTGCTGCTTTATTATAAAGGAAAGGACAACATTAAAAGCAGTTGGCTCTTAAAAAGTATGGTACTGCAAGGTAGAACTATGATCACACTTACATTAGATTTATCTTGATCTAAAATGCCTTCTTGAAAAGATACTGATCGATCAAAACTTCCTTCTCTCGATGTGGACAATTTGCTTCGATCCAATCTCTCACCTCTTTCATCACTACTTTCACCAGATGCTTGCGCATTCATTATTCGAGGACTCGATCTTGGACTAGGAGTGTAATTGTGGCGTAAACTGAAAGGAAGTATGACAGACAGGTCAATATTTGTGGTAACTAATTTTACTATTTCAGGCCATCAGGATCACAACAAAGAAACTGTTTCTGGAATAGAGAGGTTTCACCCATACTTTTCTCAATGATCCCAGACATTAGAATTTGGGGGAAAAATATTATTTGTATACTTCCCTTTAAAAACTTAAAAGCTAATTAACAGATGCATTACAGTACGAAATAAACTCTATATCTGCGAGATTTAATTTGTTATATGCAGGTAAGTAAAGGATATCACAATAGGAGAAATGATTAGACAAAACCTCATCATTTTTTGGAAAGTCAGAAATGCAGGCCTATCTCAAACATGACTAACTGACAGGTTTCTTTATTTGACAAATTCTAACAAATCAGGGAAAATTTCACTCGTACTTAACCCTTTAACACTGACCATTGCCTTATGCAACATGAGCTTGACAATTGATTTTGAGCCTTACAATCTGAATATTAGGTTATTTTGACTTAAACAGGGAAAACTTAAACATTTAAAATAAAAATTTCATAATTCAGTCATAAATTATTTATTATTATTATTATTATTATTATTCCCTGAAGGAAAATTACTTTCATTTACATTTTATAAATCATATTAATTTGTTCATATTTACATACTAAGCGGAGCTAAGCATAATAGTCATTCATTAACATACTGGGTATTTATTATTTTATACCTTATATATAATTGAAGAAATTTATATTTCTCCAAATGGGAATCAATTACCAGTACAAAAATAATTAAAAAGTTTATATCATTTTATAAGAAACTAGAAAACCATCAAGATGGGGGATCCAACGAAGTTTAAACATAAACCTTATGATTAAATGCCGTACTTTCCTCAAATGTATATAAATTAAAATGGTATATTTTTATGTACCTATTAAAAAGACATTCATTTAGTACAAAGTTAGAATAAAAAAAATAAATTAAAAACTAGGAAAAACAAAAACCAAGAATTAAATTCAGACATCACAAAGGCAATCACAGAGACGAAGTCCAGAAGTGAAACAAAAAGCTTGAATAGATGAAAATGCATCAGCCTCCAACTTCATAAAAAAAATTACAGCATAGGCCTAAGTTCCATAATATTAATTCATTCATTCATTAAATATAAAATTTAGAAGGATACATATTCTAAAATTCATACACCACCACCACCACCAATGCTAAAAAACAAAAAACAAAAAACAAAAAGTTCAATCTTTCATAAAATAGAGAAATTAGAATGAGATGAAATATTGAATACACTATATAAAAACTCACGACAGCAAAAATGAGGACGCAAGACCTAAAAGACAGCTAATTCATCTCAACATTCGATCGGCTCACAAAAGTTTTTCCTGAATGATAATCGAAAGTGGATATAAAATGATGTCAATTTCGAACTTGATTTGAATTCCAGTAATCCAGTATTTCTCGGATGTATGAACATGAAATACAAACTTTATTTCCCACAAATCTTGAATAGTGTTTGAATGTAAAAAGTTTCTACAGCTCAAATTTCCTTTTTAATTTCTAATGTAATTTTGGTTTCAAGTGCCACACTCAAACAAGGATGACCATAATTTTCTGAGATTGTTTAACCTCTTTCATAACAGCAAAGGTTATACGATGGAGGGGGACTGACAACTTTATGTGGGATCCGAACCAAGGGTTGGTCGATCATACAAATGCAGAGGATGATCACCTATCCAACTGTCACAGACCCAATGTCGCTTAACATCGCTGAGCTAACTGGAAGCGGTGTTGCAGTGGCCACAATGTTAGCCACCCAAAGGATGACTGCCACTGTCATACTACGTACCTTTCTTGTTCTAAATTTGTTGCTGCAAACATACACCTTACATCCATAACTAATTTACTTCTTCCATCTTCACCTTCCTCCTAAACTAATTACGACAAATGTAAGCTCTGTGATTGGCTTGTTGTTTCTGAACAAAACCTCATTTTTATAGCGCATAACTTTAAAGGTTTAACGACTACGCATAACTAATTTAACAAACATAAAATAGTCCCAATTTTTTCTCCCTCATGCTGAGTTTCTAAGTAAACTCATATATTACATACTACACTTCTTCATTGAAAGAGAAGCTCTGCACTGTAATGACTCGTTAATTTTGTCATAGGAGAGTTATAAATCTGACAGCCCAGAATGGTTTTCCTGAAAAATATGATTATATTCAATATGGTACTGGTACTGTAACTTATTTTTCAATGAACTGTAGTTAAATTTTGTTGTTGTTCAGAAATGTTTTCACTTGGAATTCTTTTCAATGAAAATATACAGTACAGTATATTAAGGTAAAAACAATGGGCAAAGCCTTAACAAATGAAAAGTGATTAATATGTTTTATTAATAAAGTCATAAATGACTTTAAAAGTGGATCTCAATTTTTTTTTCTATCAGGACTAAAACTGGGATTGAAGATTTGTCAAAAGTAACAATTTATGGTTATTTTGGTCAGAAATGAAAGCGAGGATATTTTAGTTTGGTAAAAGAACTAGAATAGATTTTAATGTGCGGGAAATTCGAATCAACTGCAAAATTATGTAGCCATAAAAAGGATGGATTACTTCATATCAAGAACGAGTAACAGTTCTGCATTAGCATGCCCACACGCACATTTGCGTTTAAAACTAGATCAAATTTATTAAAAGTTCACTAACAGGCCCAGACCTAAGTAGGACCTATTAGCTATTCTTGGGCTATTACATGGGACACATTATCTTCACAATGACTATGTATTACAGAGCTCATGTTTATTCTTATGACAGGCTTGTCCAAAACTTTCATAAAAATAAAGGCTAAGCCTTACCTAATTTCAGCTGATCAATTCAGGAGAAAAGGGCATATTATATACAATCTATAGAAACCTCGCCTTGGGTAAATTTTTTTAGCATTTACTGTGTCAAAAGATGAGAAATAGTGACAAAGCTCACTATGCAAAAAAAACCTCTTGAAATTATTTCAAGTAATATCCTATATGTAGCTATTAATAGCTTTAAGTAAGTTTATTTGTTAGGCAAAAACCTTATAAGGTATATGCATTTAGCCTGTTGTGCAGCACTATTAAGTTGCTAAGCTAATCCCAATAAGTTGTGTGTTGGTTTTGGAAACTACATTATTACCTTAACTGGTTATCTCCATTTTCCATTAGTGTAGATACTGTTATGTGTGTTGGTGAGACATTTTTCCCATCAGCATTCTTCATACAAGAGCCCTGATGGTGCCATTGTTCTCCAGTGGTACTTGAACAAGATGAATAACCCTCAGGAATTGATGGTTGCATCTCATTATTTGAAGGAATACTGGAATATTGGGGAGATACAACACCAGCAGAAAGTTGAGTTCCCCCTAAATATGGAGAGGCTGAAACAGATGTTGGCAAGCGATGCTGGTGCCCCTTTTTATTCGCTTCTCCTTCACTTCCTTCCCCTCCTTCTTCGTGGTATGTCTTCATTATCTTCCGACTTCCTTCAGAATTAGGAATGCATAAACTGTCAGTAGATTTCCATCTGAAAAGAAATACTCTCTATAATTTTAATAATAATAATAATGAGCAACATGAAAAGCAGCTTTACTACCAAACATCACCATGAATTGCCCAATTTATATTTATCAGTCCAGACATGGGGGTCAATTCCATTTTATCAATTCCAATTCAAATCCAATTCCAGTAAAATTAAAATATATTAATTCCAATTCAATTCCAATTCATTTATTGGAAACGATCAATCAATTCCAATTCAATTCCATTCATTTATCTAATTTTTGTTTGAGAAAAAAAAGTGTATTACAATTTTATTTTTATTCAATATACACAACTACTCACTAGCAAATTATGTGTACTGCATGATACAAATATTCTTGTTCTAATTTATTATTATAATTATAATTGATACCATAATTCCATAATCACTAGTAGTGATTCACTACAGTGTCTGCTACAGGCCAATAGCCCAAATTACTAATCATTACATCTGATCAGAATAAGTTCTTCAAAATGGGCATCACTCAAGTTGCACCTCTCTGGCTAATCAAACATATAAGCAAAAAACTTTTATATAGACCATATATACAGGGCATTTCAGGAGGAAAGGTCAATACTTCGGGAGGTGATAGTATCGGTCATTGTGAGAAAAAAGTTCATATGAACATGTCTAATTCTGAATGGTTACGGAAAGAGAGCTGTTTGAATCTGATGCGCGCACAGCTCTTCCTCCCCAAGCGGTGGTCCCATTCAATGGCCACCAAGGTCTCCAGACCTCTCTCCGTTAGATTATTGTTTGTGGGGGTGGATGAAAAGTCAAGTTTACAAAAGAAAGGTGGAGACACGAGACGAATTGCTCGCGCGCATTTTGGATGCTGCTGCCCGCATAAAGAAACATCAAGATCAACTCAGACAAACAACAAGCGATCTTCGCACACGAGTTGCAAAGTGCATTGAGGTTGACGGTGGGATTTTCGAAAACGTATTGTAAACTGTAGCAAATTTGTCATTTCTGTATCTCATACCATTCAAAATGCCAATGTTTAAACATTAAAGAAACAGTAATTGGTTTCTCTTTCTTCATTACCATTAACAATGCTTTTGTATTTGTAGATTCAAACAGCTTTATCTCCATAACCATTCAGAATTACACACATGTTCATATGAACTTTTTTTCTCACAATGACCGATAATATCACCTCCCAAAGTATTGACCTTTCCTCCTGACCTTTTCCTCCTTGAATGTATGTATGTATATATATATATATATATATATACATATATATATATATATATTATATATATATATGAAAATTATTTCACGAAAGTAACACGTGAAAAATATTTATGATGAATAAAACCACGAAGGAAAGGAAACACAAAATGGTGCTCAAGTGTTCGTCTAATGACATCCTCAGGAACACTGAAGTACATAAAAGGGTAACAGCCTATATATAGGTTACAGAAAGAAAAAAAAATAAATAAATAACATACATACATACACACACACACACATATATATATACATACATATCTATATATACATATACATTAGTGTGTCCCAATTTTTTTTGTTCCTGAAGTTTGTCATGCACACCCCCCTAATTTCTTCCAATCGTGAAAACATGCCAGCAAGATGAATTTCATTCGTGTTCTTTAATTTTAAGGGTCCCCTCAAACCATGTGTTACTATTGCTGAACGGCTACTCTCTACCTTATACTAATTGTAGCATATTTCTTTTCAGGTTATGGATACAAGAAAGCAGGAGACTGTGTGGTTGGTGGGGGTGTTGCGAAATGAACCCCTGGAAACACTGTCAACTCCCGACAGTGGGAGATGTTCTTCGACGTCTGTTGTTCTTCACTCGGAAGAAAAAAACGTCCACAGCGGAAGCTGCCAATGTGGTAGCTTGTGGGCTCGGCCATCTATTCCGACCTCCCACAAGCCCAAGTGCATCGAGAGGATCAAGGCCCTCTCCACAGACTACGAGAAGGTTGCCAGAAACTGAAACCATGGGGGAGAGAAGCAACTGGAGCGGGAAAAGGGATTCCAAGCCAACCTGAATACACTGTTCGAAACATCTCATGCCAACGCCATGAAACTCATCAAAGTCCCCGAAGATCGAGACTTTCTGAATGACCAGCGAACCGTGCAGAAGATGTACATCGGAGGAGAGGACCTGGAGTTTGCTCGCAGGGCAGCGGAGCGGGAGAAACGCCGAGCAGCTGAAGAGAAGAGGAAGAAGAAAAGCCGCGAAGAGATGGACTCACTGCAAGCAAAAGGAACGGTGAAAAGTGGGTCTTCTACTTCTTCGGAGTCCATGGCCGAAGCATCCAATGATGATGTCCAATATTCCTCTCCTGGTCCTTCGGCTCCTCGATCCACTCCCAAGGACGGCCAAGTGTCGGCAAGGAGGATCATCCAATATCCCAATTTTGCTGCAGCCCTGGATTGAACTGGAACCTCAGTACGCCAAGCGATGCACATTGTGGCTCCAGCACTCGCTGCCGCGGGAGTTGAGTTATCCTCGGTCACCTTGTCCAAATCAAGTCTTCACCATTCACGGCAGAAGTCCAGGAAGAACTTGGCAGCCAGAATCAAGACCGAGTTCAATCCTGATACGCCGCTTGTCGTCCACTTTGATGGCAAACTCCTCCCTGATTCGGATGGAGGGAAATGGATCGCATACCAGTGCTGGTCAGCGGGAAGAATCTTGAGAAGTTGTTGGCGATCCCAAAAATCCCTGACAGCACGGGACAGCAGATGGCTGGAGCTGTTCTGAAGGTGCTGGACGATTGGCTGCAAGTTCAACCATGGATTGCCAGTCTCTGCTTCAACACAACAGCGGCGAATACCAGTATTCACAGCGGTGCTTGTACGATTATCGAGGACCAAATGGACCGCCGCGTTCTTTTCCTGGCTTGCAAACACCACATGATGGAATTGGTAATCACCTCAGTCCATGTAATCACCTCAGACCTGTTCTTCAGGTCTTCTGGCCCCAAAATTGCGCTGTTCGCTCACTTCAAATCCCAATGGCAGTTCATCGACCAGAAGCAGGCTTCTCCGTTCAATGGCGATGGCCCAAGCAACATCCTTTCGGAATGGGTGGCGTTGAAAAAAGAGCAGATTGTCCACTTCATTGAAGACCAGCTTGAAGTTGGCCACCCAAGAGACGATTACCGCGAGTTCCTGATCCTCGCTCTGGTCTTCCTCGATGGTCATGGCAAACGAGATCTCCGGTACAATCGTCCTGGAGCATACCACCGGGCCAGGTGGATGGCCAAAGGCATTTACTGTCTTAAGATGTTCATCTTCCAAAGCTAATTCCACCTGACCACTCACGAGGTCCGGTCATTACGCAGGATAAACGTCTTTGCCGTCACCATCTACCTCCAGAGGTGGTTCGAGGCTCCATTGACGGCGGACGCACCCGTCAACGACCTGGAGCTGTTGGAGGACCTAGAGCGGTACAAGGCGGTGGATCATGATGTAGGTACCGCCGCATTGACGAAATTCCGGGGCCACCTCTGGTACCTAAGTGAAGATTTAGCTGGACTCACTATGTTCTCCTCCAAAACCACCGATGCAGAGAAGACGGCCATGCTCCAAAACCTGCACAAGAAGACCGAAAACCCAAAAGATCTGCGTTGGCTGGAGGGAAAGTGTGTCTTGACTGTGAGATGGTCGGATTTGAGCACCTTGGTCACGAAAAGGACTCAAAACCTTTTTCATTGCCTGAAGCTGCTGGTTCCAAAAACCCCCAAAGATCTCGAAGGATGTGCACCATCGTTGAAGTCTGTGAACGACGCGGCAGAACAGGCGGTGAAACTGGCAGAAGATTTCAACGAGGGCCTGACAAAAAATGAGGAGGAACGGCAGCTCGTGTACCAAGTCGTTGAATACCACCGCCAGCAGTTCCCCTCAGCAGACAAAAAGATCCTCTGTCTCCCGAAATGAAATGTGCCATTAGGAAGAATTTCCATTTCCTTTAATTTAGTCATTAGAAAGAATTTACATTTCATTCTTCCATTCTAGAATGATTAATGCTGAGCATTTACGTTTGCTCATATAGGGTCGAATAAACAAGGTCAATGAGGGGAGCCTTCCCCTCCTAATAGGCCAATGAAATTCCACCCATTTTTTCCTTTCTTCAAGTGTAATTAATTAAAGGGGTGTATGCAATAAACAGAGAAGTAAAAATAAAAATTAAAAATTAAAAATTAAAGGATTATCCGTGAGGCGTACAGATTTGTAAGGAATAATATCGATTTTTAGCACAAGATCAAATGGATTATAAAAATACAAATTTATATTGGAATACTGCCCGGGTTTTAACACTGCCTATGGTCAGGTTTCGATATACGGTATATAAAAATAAAATGCAAATTAAAAGTTAATAAAGTAGCAGACAAGTTTACCAAAGATTTAGTGTTCTACCTTTCTTATCTAAATCTGTTTGGAAGGAATTCAAAATAACAGGATCGAGTTGAAAAAGACCTTTGCTTATGTTGAAGTTATTTGAAAGTTGCATAATGGCAGACTCAAGAATATTTCTATTAACAATGTTGCTAGAATGGAATAAAACTGAAGCATTATTCCAATCAATACAGTGGGCTAACTCTGACAAATGGACAAAAAGGGCACTGGACAACTGTCCTGTTCTAACGGAATATTGATGCTGTTTTATACGTGTGTGCAAATCCTTTCCCGTCTGACCTATGTAAAAGGAATCACATTGTTTACAACCAATTTTATAGATAATGCCTGAATTATTGGTAGGGCTATTTTTTACTATGATATTTTTCACAATATCGTTATATGAAAATACTACATTAATATCCAAAAGTTTAAGTACATTAGCAATGCCTAAAAAGCCCGGGAAAAATGGAAGTACTAAAATATTTTTTTGACAAAGTACGAGTGTTATTATTGACATGATAGAAAGTTCGTTTTGCCTTGTTGAGACAAGATTCCATAAACGCAGATGGATAACACAAATCACTTCCAATACCGTTGATTTTTTCCAATTTGGCATCGATGTATTCCAGACTGGCGATCAGAGATAGTTCCAAGAATGGGGGACAAGACTTTGACAAGCCATTTGGAGAGTTTATAAGTAATAGAGCCCACCTTGCTGATAATAGGGCGCATAGGTTTGCCAGGTTTGTGGGTTTCAATAAGACCATAAAGGTAGGGCAGAGAAGGTGAAGTGGGCATGAAAAGCAGAATTAAGTCCTTATGATCTTTGAGAATGCATTTCAAGCCACTATTAAATGATTTGATGATGTCATCCTGCAGGTTCTTCCTAAGTTTGCTGTATGTGGCGGGGTCCTGGAGAAGCTCGTTCATCTTTCTGATGTAGTCCACTTTGTCCATAATAACTATTGTGTTAGCCTTGTCTGCTTTCGTAATATGGAGCTCCCATATCTTTTTTTAATTGTGAGAGGCGATTGTGAAAACGTTTGTGTGCAAGCTAGGGAAGATGGGGGTTAGTGTGTCCCAATTTTTGTTGTTCCTGAAGTTTGTCATGCACACCCCCTTAATTTCTTCCACTCATGAAAACATGCCAGCAAGATGAATTTCATTCGTGTTCTTTAATTTTAAGGGTCCCCTCAAACCATGTGTTACTATTGCTGAACGGCTACTCTCTACCTTATACTAATTGTAGCATATTTCTTTTCAGGTTATGGATACAAGAAAGCAGGAGACTGTGTGGTTGGTGGGGGTGTTGTGAAATGAACCCCCGGAAACGCTGTGTCAACTCCCGACAGTGGGAGATGTTCTTCGACATCTGTTGTTCTTCACTCGGAAGAAAAAAACGTCCACGGCGGAAGCTGCCAATGTGGTAGCTGATGAGGTTATGGCGGTGTGGGCTCGGGCATCTATTCCGACCTCCCACAAGCCCAAGTGCGTCGAGAGGATCAAGGCCCTCTCCACGGACTACGAGAAGGTTGCCAGAAACCGAAACCGTGGGGGAGAGAAGCAACTGAAGCGGGAAAAGGGATTCCAAGCCAACCTGAATACACTGTTCGAAACAGCTCATGCCAACGCCATGAAACTCATCAAAGTCCCCGAAGATCGAGACTTTCTGAATGACCAGCGAACCGTGCGGAAGATGTACATCGGAGGAGAGGACCTGGAGTTTGCTCGCAGGGCAGCGGAGCGGGAAACGCCGAGCAGCTGAAGAGAAGAGGAAGAAGAAAAGCCGCGAAGAGATGGACTCACTGCAAGCAAAAGGAACGGTGAAAAGTGGGTCTTCTTCTTCGGAGTCCATGGCCGAAGCATCCAATGATGATGTCCAATATTCCTCTCCTGGTCCTTTGGCTCCTCGATCCGCTCCCAAGGACGGCCAAGTGTCGGCAAGGAGGATCATTCAATATCCCAATTTTGCTGCAGCCCTGGATCGAACTGGAACCTCAGTATGCCAAGTGATGCACATTGTGGCTCCAGCACTCGATGCCGCGGGAGTTGAGTTATCCTCAGTCACCTTCTCCAAATCAAGTCTTCACCGTTCACGGCAGAAGTCCAGGAAGAACTTGGCAGCCGGAATCAAGACCGAGTTCAATCCTGATACGCCGCTTGTCATCCACTTTGATGGCAAACTCCTCCCTGATTCGGATGGAGGGAAATCGGATCGCATACCAGTGCTGGTCAGCGGGAAGAATCTTGAGAAGTTGTTGGCGATCCCAAAAATCCCTGACAGCACGGGACAGCGGATGGCTGGAGCTGTTCTGAAGGTTCTGGACGATTGGCCGCAAGTTCAACCATGGATTGCCGGTCTCTGCTTCGACACAACAGCGGCGAATACCGGTATTCACAGCGGCGCTTGTACGATTATCCAGGACCAAATGGACCGCCGCGTTCTTTTCCTGGCTTGCAGACACCACATGATGGAATTGGTAATCACCTCAGTCTTTGACCTGTTCTTCAGGTCTTCTGGCCCCAAAATTGCACTGTTCGCTCGCTTCAAATCCCAATGGGAGTTCATCGACCAGAAGCAGGCTTCTCCGTTCAACGGCGATGGCCCAAGCGACATCCTTTCGGAATGGGTGACGTTGAAAAAAGAGCAGATTGTCCACTTCATTGAAGACCAGCTTGAAGTTGGCCACCCAAGAGACGATTACCGGGAGTTCCTGATCCTCGCTCTGGTCTTCCTCGATGGTCATGGCAAACGAGATCTCCGGTACAATCATCCTGGAGCATACCACCGGGCCAGGTGGATGGCCAAAGGCATTTACTGTCTTAAGATGTTCATCTTCCGAAGCCAATTCCACCTGACCGCTCACGAGGTCCGGTCACTATGCAGGATAAACGTCTTTGCCATCACCATCTACCTCCAGAGGTGGTTCGAGGCTCCATTGACGGCGGACGCGCCCGTCAATGACCTGGAGCTGTTGGAGGACCTAGAGCGGTACAAGGCGGTGGATCATGATGTAGGTACTGCCACATTGACGAAATTCCGGGGCCACCTCTGGTACCTAAGCGAAGATTTAGCCGGACTCGCTATGTTCTCCTCCAAAACACCGATGCAGAGAAGACGGCCATGCTCCAAAACCTGCACAAGAAGACCGAAAACCCAAAAGATCTGCGTCGACTGGAGGGAAAGTGTGTCTTGACCGTGAGACGGTCGGATTTGAGCACCTTGGTCACGAAAAGGACAAAACCTTTTTCATTGCCTGAAGCTGCCGGTTCCAAAAAACCCCAAAGATCTCGAAGGATGTGCACCATCGTTGAAGTCTGTGAACGACGCGGCAGAACGGGCGGTGAAACTGGCAGAAGATTTCAACGAGGGCCTGACAAAAAACGAGGAGGAATCGCAGCTCGTGTACCAAGTCGTCGAATACCACCGCCAGCAGTTCCCCTCAGCAGACAAAAAGATCCTCTGTCCCCCGAAATGAAATGTGCCATTAGGAAGAATTTCCATTTCCTTTAATTTAGTCATTAGAAAGAATTTACATTTCATTCTTCCATTCTAGAATGATTAATGCTGAGCATTTACGTTTGTTCATATAGGGTCGAATAAACAAGGTCAATGAGGAGCCCCTTTCCCTCCTAATAGGCCAATGAAATTTCGCCCATTGTTTCCTTTCTTCAAGTGTAATTAATTAAAGGGGTGTGCGATTTGACTCTTGCAAATTTTTATTTTCACATGTGAGGCTGGGACACCCTAATGGGGGTGCATGGCAAAAGAGAATAAATGAGGGGGATGTGATAGGGAGAGTGTATACAGTGATTGAGGAAGTATGTGAGGAGGGAGAAAATGGAATACAAATGGATGAACAATGGCAAGAATGTGGGGAGGAATGGACAACTGAACAAATCAGAAAGGAGGTGATTGTTGGCAAACAGTCGAGTGAGAGTGAGCGAATGCAGGTGTGGCAGTTGGCAGGGAAGAAAAGGAGCGTATTGGCCCAAAGAGGAGATGATCTCCATTTTACAAAACTACCTCCCTTCAGGATCCAGTTAACGGATGAGACTCCGATCTACCAAAGGCCAAGACAGTTCTCCCCACCAGTAATGAATTAGACAGAAGAGCAGTGTGAGGAATTAGAGAGAATGGGAGTGATTGAACAGAGCACAAGTCCGTGGAATAGTAAAATAGTGCCTGTGCAGAAACCTGATGGAAGGATTCGCTTGTGTGTGGACTATAGAATGGTGAATGAAAGGACAGTGAAAGACAGGTTTCCGATGTGCTTGATAAATGAAAGTGTATACTCTTTGCATGGAAAGAGGGTGTTTAGTAAATTAGACCTATTGAGGGGATATTACCAGATGCCGGTTGAGCCAGAGTCTCGTCCCATAACTGCTTTCTCCACAGCCAGGAATCATTATATGTTCCGTGCTCTCTCGTTCGGACTTACAGCTGCACCTGCTGCATTTCAGAGAGCAATGAATCGTGTTCTTGGTAAGTTTGCAAGGGAAAATGTCATATGTTTTATAGATGACATTTTGATTATGACAGAGACATTTGAGGAGCACCTGAAGATAATGAGAGAGGTACTGCAAGTGTTGGATGAAGTCGGACTACGAGTGAAACCAAGTAAGTGTGAGTGGTTCAGGGAAAGTGTGGCATTTCTGGGGCACAAGGTGAGTTCGAGTGGTATACGAAAGAGTGGGGAGTATATGGAAAAAGTCAGGGAGTTCCCGAAACCTCGGACAGTTCGTGAACTTAAATCTTTTCTGGGACTTGTAGAGTTTCAGAGGAAATTTATAGCGGGCTGCTCTGGGATTTCGAAACCCCTGACCGAAGTGACTGGAATGAAAGGTAGTACTCAGTTGGTGTGGACGGAGAAGATGAATGAAGCATTTGAGCAATTGAGAGTGGAAGCAGCGAAAGATGTGGAGTTGGCTTATCCGGACCTGAGTGAAGGAGCGAGTTTGCTAGAATTGTATACAGATGCGAGTGGATTTTGTATGGGTGGGTGCTTGTGCCAGTTGCAGGGAGAGGAAGGACAGGAAGGAAGGAGAGTAATTGGGTATGTATCTAAAGCATTCAGTAAGGCAGAGCGAAAGTACAGTACAATTGAGAGAGAACTTGCGGCAATGAGGTTTTGTGTGAAAGCTTTCAAGTCATTTTTGTATGGAATGAAATTTATTTTAAAGACTGATCATCAGCCCTTGGTATATATGGAGAGAATGAAAGTTGTGGATGGAAGAATTGCTAGAACTTTGCTTGAGTTGAGTGAGTTTGATTATAAGATTGAGTATGTGCCAGGGGAGAGGAATTGTATGGCTGACCTATGTCAAGAATACCTGGGGTGAATGAAAGGTGTGAGAAAGAGGTGGTCGACCCTGAGTATTTGCCAGTGGGAATAGTAAAGTTGCATGAAAGTAGGGGGGGTGGCGACAGTTTGTTTGAAAGTGTATGGTATGGGTTGAAAGATTTGAAATTGGATGGGTTAAAAATGAGAATACCAGGGAGTGTGAATGAATTGCGGACCTTGGTTATGAATGAAGCGATTAAGAAACCAGAAAGGATGGGTGTTTGTAAGGTCCGCAATTATGTACGTGAGCTGAAAGCCATGGGGAGCCCGGGTATTTTTCCTTTTCAAGAGGTCCTCATGGTGGTCAGCTCATTGTTTAGTGTTGAAGTGTATGTGCATTATGGTATGATTGTCCGATTGTGTATAAAGATGAAAGGATCGAGGAGAAAGGAGCCCTGATTTTGCATTTGCAGTGTATTAGTGGTGTACATTACAATTGGGTGAGTGAAAGGAAGAGGTATAAAAGCATAGTGCCAGGTGAAAATTTGGAAAGGGTTTTGGATGAAGTTAGAGCTGCACAGAGAGAGTCAGAGGGAGAAGGTTGTATGGAAGTAGGTATGTTAGAGGGGCCATGGATGATACGTGACTGTGTGGATGAGGTAGAGCTCAGCCCTTCTGTGGTTCCTGTAAGGGTTCCAGAAGGTCCTATTGAGCTCTACAGGGGTCTTGTGGATACAGGTGCCCAAATCAGTCTGGTGAATGAGCGAGTGTTGTGTGATTTAGATGAAGAGAATGTGCCTGTATCCCGAGAAAGAGTGGGTGTGAGAATACGTGGTATCGGAGGGGGAACAGTCGCGTCACATGAAGCTGTGCAGTTGAGGGTGGGATTAGGTGCATGTAAAGAGGTATGGGAGCACAAGTTCATAGTCTTGAAAGGGGAATCAATGCCCTGGGATTTTCTACTGGGAATTGATTTCCTTGAGAATATGAACTTGAGTGTGGATGTTGGTCAGGGCTCAGTAATGAGAGAAGGAGAGCATGTGGTCAGTATGGGAATGTTTCCGAGCACAGGTATAGATGCTGTGTTAGTGGGAGCAATTGAGTTAGAGGTGGAAGACCAGTGTGAAGTGTTGAGAGATGAAGATATTTTAGATATGCAAGAGGGAGATGAGGTGATATGCAAGTTGAGAGAATATGTGTATAATGGTATAGATGTGAGAGAGTGGTCAAAAGAGGTGGAAGAGTATAAAAGGTATGCGAAAAAGTTGGCTGTATGGATGGGAGTGCTATATTATATGAGGGTAAATAAGGTGGGTGAGACAGAGAGTGTGCCAGTGATGACATTTGAGGGTATGGTAGGATTGGTGATTATTACACATAGGATGTATGGGCATGTGGGAAAAAACAAGTTATGGGAATTGATGAAAGGAATGGTTTTCCACCCTAGGCTGGGACTGGTTGTTGCAGAAGTGGCAACTACTTGTGAGAGTTGCCAAAAGCGAAAATACCAGTCCCAGCATAGCCGCCCCCCAGTGCGAAAGATTGAAGTGAAAGAACCGTGGGAGCTTGTGGTGGTTGATATTGTGAGTATGCCGAGAACGAGTAGAGGGAAAGTTGGAATATTAGTAGGGGTCGATCACAAGAGTAAGTTTGTGTATGTTGCTGCGTTAGAGAATAAAACAAGTGAGCATGTTGCGAGAGTGATGAGAGAGAGTATGTTACCAATGATGCTTGGAAGGCCGCGTAAGTGTTTAACAGATAATGGGCCTGAGTTTAGGGGTGCTAGTTTTGAGAGAATGTTGAGTGAGAATGGGATAGAGCATGTTAGAATAACTCCGTATATGTCTGCTTCGAATGGTTTGGCTGAGAGAACGGTGAAAACGATAAGTGAAATGCTGCGTGTATGTATTGGGAAGGGGGTGGGATGCTGAGTTGGCAAGATTGCCTGGTGCTACAATTCGACATACCACTCAGCCATTCAAACTTCCCCAAGAAGGTATGTGTCTACATTTGGAAGGTTTGTGCAAAAGGATATACGATTAAATGAGAATACATGTGATAGATGGAGAGAGGCTGGTGTGCATTTTCGGTCATTTGGTGTTGGTGAGCTTGTTTTGAAAGAGGTGCATGAGGCTGGAAGAAGGAATGAGTATAAGTTGGCGCAAAAGTTTGAGGGTCCATTTGTGGTGAAAAAGGTATGGGAGAATGGGGTAACGTATGTGATTGAGAGGGAGCAAGAGAATGGACAGTGTGAAGAAGTAAGAGCACATCATCGGCAGTTGCGCAAATGGCGAATACCTCCGGAGTACATCGTATGTCACCCAATGTATGATATGTGTGAGAGGATGGAACAAAAGAAAGCGCTAGAAACCAAGAACATGATGGGAATCCAGGATGAATGGATGGATGCAGATCTGGAGTTCTTGATTGTGTCAAAGCGGGCAAAAAGGAAGAAAAAGGTGAGAAGAAAGGGAATGAAAGGTGAGAAAGCCAGGCAGATAGGTGAAGTATATGAGCTGAAGGATTCCCAGTTGGACTCTGGAACAGCCGCGGGTGAGGCAGAGTTAGAATGGGATGTTCGGGACTTTGGTGGTTCATGGTGCCAGCCTGGTCCATCCGGGGAATTCTCGTTTGAGGGTTTTGGGGTCTCAGACCTTGAGGGCCTTTCTTTTCTGGGATTTTCCGAGGGTGGAGGAGAAGGGAGAAGAAGGGAAATCATCTTCACTCAGAAGTGGAAAGATTGTGTCAGGGAGGGGGCATTAAGAGTGTGGGATTTACAATTCTTGAGAGTGAAAGGGAAAATGTATGTGAGAGAGAAAGGAGTGTAACTGAGCAAAGTATTGTGACCTTAATGGAAAGTGTGAGGGATGAATGGGGAGTAGATAGAGGTGAAGGAAGTATAAATGAAAGAATGAGGAAGAGAATGAATGTGATTGATTTTTGTGAGGAAGTGAGAATGTTATTGCTTGAGATAGAAGAAAATGTGTTGAATAAAAGCTTAGAGTAGTATTGTATGATGTGTGAGAGAGCGAGTGGTTGGAAATTCAACCAGGTGGCAGCCTACATTTTGAGGCCAGAAGCTGGGCTGTGCTTGAAGGAGGAAAGTGTCTGGGTGAGTTCCCCATACCTGCTGATCCATGGCTCTGGTGATGTGCCACCTTGCAGGTTTCAACCTCATTCCTTGTATTGTAAATAACTATTGTAAATAAATATTAAAAAATGAAATTGTATATATATTTTTAGTATAACGTAAATTATTAAAGGGAAAGTAATTGTTAGCCAGCTGTTAGTCCTAAATATTGAATGTTTGAATGTTTACTGTATTTGTTAAATATGTTAAATATAAAGATTATTAAATAACTGAATTATAATTTAAATAAATAAATGAATGATTTATAAAGTTAAATTTGTAAATATGTTATTCTTATGATAGCCATGTATGTAATTAATGATTTAAAATTGAAAATATTATTTTTTGTAAAAAAAAAAAAAAAAAAAAAAAAAAAAAAAAAAAAGGAGGGTACCTAGGTAAATAATTTGTTAAATATTTTTGTATAAAGATTGTAAGGAAAGGAAGAGAGAACCATATTAGGATAATATAGTAGTGTGTAGGCTGTATGGCAAGACAGGTGGAAAGGACCTGGGGGGGGGGGGGGGGGGGGGGATGTAGAGGGTGAACCCTTTCCCCTTTTAGTTCTCAGCCTTTTCCCCCTGGCCTTGATTTTTATTATTTATATATTAAATTTCTTTAATTTTTGAATGAAATACTTCTTATAGATAGGAATTTTAATGGTTCTCTCTTTCTTTCCAGCAAAAAGAATAACCAAAAGTCTTAAATACAAATAAATAGTAAAGAATGAATAATTATTAAATAAGTAAACAATAAACATTTTAAACAATAATTAGTAAGAAGTAAATAAATAAAGAATAAGTATGTTATAACAAAAATAAGTAATAAGTAAATAAACATTAAGATAAACTATTAAGTAGAAAGATAGTAATAAATAATAAGCATTAAGATAATAAATAATAAACATTAAGTACTAAATTGTTAACATCTTAGTAATAAACAAAAAGAATAAACAATAAGTTATATATAAAGAAATGTTAAACTTGCAAACAAGGAATGAGGAATAAAACAGTTTTATTAAATTAGTATGGGAAAAAGAGTGAGAGTTGGATGGTCGCTTGTTAAACCCTGTTAGTAAACGGATAATAAAGTACTTGTTTATTAAAACATTTTAGCAAACAAAAAAGAAACAAATTTAGTAAAAGAGACGCTTCTGAGGTTTAAAAGTGTCGGCGTGTGTGTCAAAACTCGAGTTTTGAAAAGTGGGGAAAACAATCTGGTGTTTGCCGAAGTGTTAAAACTAAATCATATATTAAGAGAACTAGAAAAAATAAACAGTTTGCTAAGGAAATCAAGAACATAACAGAGGGAAGCTATTCTTGCAAAACCTGTGAAATAAGTGAGAAACTGTTGGCAGTACGAGCCAGCAGTCGTGGAATCAGAGGTCTGGGTGGCGAGCCTGGAACCAACAACCCTTCAAGGTAAGCAGCCTGGTTTCGTGGAGGCCTTAAATTTAAAAGAAAAATTCTTATTCGTGGTGCGGCCATTAGGTAAATCAAATCCCACCACACTGTCAGTGTTCAGCGAAGGTTCAGAACAAAGTATGGAAAGAATCCACCCGATGTGAAGTTAATTAAGTCGTGGATGAAAAAATTCTTGGAAACTAGAAATGTGGAAAAGGGAAAGAGCAGTGGTAGACCATCAGTTTCTGATGGGATGGTGGAAAACATTCAAACTGCTTTCACACAGTCACCAAGGAAATTGGTGAGACAAGCTTCATGCCAACTAAAGATACCGAAGTCTACGGTGCACAAAATGTTACTTAAATGTTTGAAGTTACACACCTACAAGGTACAAATTGTTCAAGAACTGAAGCCTGATAACTGTCCAAAACATGAACAATTTGCTATTGACATTTTGAACAGCATTGACGAGGATAATGACTTCTTGTTACGTGTCTGCTTTTCAGACAAGGCTACGTTTCATCTTTGTGGTAGAGTCAACAGACACAATGTGCGTATTTGGGGATCGTAAAACCCACGTGCTGTAAGGGAGCATATTCAGGGCAGTCCAAATATCAATGTCTGGTGTGGACTAATGCATGACCAGATAATTGGTCCTTTCTTCTTCGCTGAGAACAGTGTTTCAGCAACTGTGTACCTGGATATGCTCACCAATTACGCCATCCCCCAGCTGCAGGACAGGCAGCCAACTGTCATCTTCCAACAAGATGGGACACCCCCTCATTGGGCGCATGTTGTTCGTGAAACTCTCAATGCAACATTTCCAAATTGATGGATTGGCAGGGACGGGCCAATCCCATGAACCCCAAGATCACCAGACATTACCCCGCTGGATTTCTTTCTCTGGGGTCATGTTAAAGATTTGGTTTATGCAACAGTTGTTCCAGATATCAGGCCATTGCGAGAACGCATTATGGATGCAATTGCAACAGTTAACCCACAAATGTTGAAAAATGTGTGGCATGAGTGTGAATACCGTTTAGACATTTTACATGCCACTAGGGGTGCACATGTGAAAGTTTATTAAGTTCAGTAACTATGTATCAAAACTTTGTATGTTTATCTACTTATGATTAAAACTGTGTTTGAATACAAGTGTTTATTTAAAAGTTATAGCATGCTTTAATCAGGGTAATCATTCATGGACACCCTATATGACGCGTTCGGTGGAGAAGGGGCGAACGCAACATTTTCGAATTATGCCACAAAATGCAGTTAAAGTTTGTAAACTTTAAACCTTTGTATTTTTCCGGTTTATTGAAATGTTGTATGAATTTGAACACATATTTGAGTAAAATATTGTTGTGTAATATGTCGATATAATAAAACGCCAAGAAATTTTACAATATTATTTATTGATAGCTTCTGATGTTAACTGGTGTAATCCATTATTTGGTCCTCTTCGTCGAATGTTGTATTACCTGCTTCAACTGTTTCGGTTTCTTCCAGTTCCTTTAACAATCTTGTATAATAGTTCACTGCAGTTGCAGGCATTAGGTCTGATAATTCTTTGAGATCTTTTATTTTTTCCTTAGTTATTGGCAGCAATTGGGAATACTTTGGTTGCAGTGTCTGCTGGGCTAGATTGAATAAACTGACACTGTAGGATTTTTTCCCTTTCTGCAGTCTGACGGGATGGCTATTATCTGGGGTTGTGCAGTATGCAGTAGATATTACGTAGCCTTCTTTGTGTTGAAAGTCAATATTAACTTTCTTGCATCTGTAAATTTAGTAGTTGTTGATTTCCTAATGACAATGCACGTTTTTAGGACGTCAAAATCGAGAAAATCAGCCTGTTTCATTTCTACAACTAGGAAGCGCTGCGAAACGGCTGTAGTTATGGCCGTAACATAATCTTTTTTGGTGTAAATAATATTGCTGTAATTATTTTTTATATTTTGTTCAATTTGACCAAATTGAGCATCACAGGGCATTGTCGAGTGACCAGAAAGTAGATAGATGTGTTCAATGTGAAGCAATGATGCGGAGTGAATTTCTCTGAGATACATTAAAACCTAAATTTTACCGTGAAAGGGTGCAGACTAACATCTAATTTTTTGAATAGGTAAAGCAAAGGTTTTAAAGGATAATTATACGACAAAAAACTCATTTTTCGAATTTTGTGGCGTTCGCCCCTTCTCCACCGAACGCGTCATATATAGTGTATATATAGTGTATATATAGTATATATAGTATATATAGTATATATATTATATATATATATATATATGAAAATTATTTCACGAAAGTAACACGTGAAAAGTATTTATGAATAAAACCACGAAGGAAAGGAAACACAGATGGTGCTCAAGCGCTTTCGTCTAATGACATCCTCAGGAACACTGAAGTACATAGAGTTACAACCTATATATAGGTTACAGAAAAAAAAAATATATATATATATATATATATACAATAAACGGAAAAACAAAATTAAAGGATTGTGGAAGGGGTCACACAAATTTATAAGGAAAAACTATCATATCGATTTTTAGCACAAGATTAAAAGAATTGTTTCCAACCAATGTTATAGATAAAAAAATAAAATATATATACAAATTTATACTGGAAATCTGCCCGGGTTTTAGCACTCTGCCCTATTTTTTGTATATAAAAGTTGAAAAATAAAAGTTAGTGGCATACAAATTTACCAAAGATTTAGCGTTCTACCTTTCTTATCTAAATCTGTTCTGAAGGAATTCAAAACAACAGGATCGAGTTGAAAAAGACCTTTGCTTTAAGTTTAGTATCTATCGGAAAAAACAAACAATTTGTCCTACGTACACTTTTACTCGGGACATGACACCCCCACTAAGAAGGCCATTTTTTCTTCAATGTTTCTCCATACCCTTAGGATCGCCAGTCCGGAATACATCGATGCCAAATTAGAAAAAATCAACGGTATTGGAAGTGATTTGTGTTATCCATCTGCATTTATGGAATCTTGTCTCAACAAGGCAAAACGAACTTTCTATCGTGTCAATAATAACACTCGTACTTTGTCAAAAAATATTTTAGTACTTCCATTTTTCCCGGGCTTTTTAGGCATTGCTAATGTATTTAAACTTTTGGATATTAGTGTAGTATTTTCATATAACAATATTGTGAAAAATATCATAGTAAAAAATAGCCCTACCAATAATTTAGGCATTATCTATAAAATTGGTTGTAAACAATGTGATTCCTTTTACATAGGTCAGACGGGAAAGGATTTGCACACACGTATAAAACAGCATCAATATTCCGTTAGAACAGGACAGTTGTCCAGTGCCCTTTTTGTCCATTTGTCAGTTATATCCCACTGTATTGATTGGAATAATGCTTCAGTTTTATTTCACTCTAGCAACATTGTTAATAGAAATATTCTTGAGTCTGCCATTATCCAACTAACAAATAACTTCAACATAAGCAAAGGTCTTTTTCAACTCGATCCTGTTGTTTTGAATTCCTTCAGAACAGATTTAGATAAGAAAGGTAGAACGCTAAATCTTTGGTAAATTTGTATGCCACTAACTTTTATTTTTCAATTTTTATATACAAAAAATAGGGCAGAGTGCTAAAACCCGGGCATATTTCCAGTATAAATTTGTATATATATTTTATTTTTTTATCTATAACATTGGTTGGAAACTTCTTTTAATCTTGTGCTAAAAATCGATAATTGTTCAATTTTTTTTTTTTTTTTTTTTTTATATACAAAAAGAGCAGTGTGCTAAAACCGGGGCAGATTTCCAGTATAAATTTGTATATATATATATTTTTTTTCATCTATAACATTGGTTGGAAACAATTCTTTTAATCTTGTGCTAAAAATTGATAGTTTTTCCTTATAAATTTGTGTGCCCCCTTCCACAATCCTTTAATTTTGTTTTTCTATTTATTGTGTATATATATATATATATTTTTTTTTTTCTGTAACCTATATATAGGTTGTAACTCTTTATGTACTTCAGTGTTCCTGAGGATGTCATTAGACGAAAGCGCTTGAGCACCATCTGTGTTTCCTTTCCTTCGTGGTTTTATTCATCATATATATATATATATATATATATGTTAACCCCTCAGCCTATGGCCCTGGGTTGGTTCAAATCGACAGGGGTTCTGGTTGGGAGGCAGCAACGGATCTGTTACTTACAGTAGTTTCTTCTATAACATTCTAATTTTTTTTTCTCTCGCTATAGGGTCGATAGTTGTTAATTCTTCTCTTTCTATAATACTCTGATACTAAACTTATCGACTTTTCTTTTTAAAACTTATCAACTTTACTGACTGAGTTCTCGAATGAGGGCATGGCTCGAAGGAAAAGATTAAAAAAACTTCTTTTACTGTAGTTTACTGCTAAAATGTACAGGTAGTGCTCTGAATTTACAGGGGTAGAGGTTCGACCTCTTTCAACCATGGCTCAGGCCAGAATCTAAAAATTAAAGAGGCAAGGGGCCTCTGTCCCTCCTCGCTGAGAGGCTGCTAACAAGGGAATGATTCAAAGTAACTGAAGTCGGAGTGAAGGAGTGACATTATTTTACAATTACATAATTTATATACAATCTAAATTTTGGGGAAGTGCTGTTTGAAGGTTAAGTTTCCCCCCTTTAAACACATGATCAGATTTTTGAAAGATTCCAAATAAAAATTTTAAAAAATAAAAAAAATAATTGTATTTTCACTGACTATACATTTCTAAAGGGCAACATAATTATATTGAGTACAATCCAAGTACATCACTGAGCACTTTGCAACTTTGGTTTATTACAATTATGATTATAATTACCAATCAATTCATATTCGCTTATTATCGTTAATTATAGTTTTAATAAAGTACATTAATTACATTATAAATTATCATTAGTCACAAACAATTCTTAGTGTTTTTTATATTTATATACTGTATGGTTATTAGTACAACACAAAGTACATGGGCACATATGGTATATATTTATATACAACATAATATGTTCTATGTTATAATATGTTATAAATTTGAATTCAGTGGGAGAGGAGGTTTTACGTTTTCAGATGTTCAATTTATGCTGTGATCATCGAATTGCGTACACTTGCATAAGCATTTTCGAGTTCATTGCGGGAGGCAAAATAATTAAAAATAAAAATAAAAAAATAATACATGCGAACGTATTTGGATGACTTTGAACAAACAGGCACGAATGCCTAAAGTTTTGTACACATATCGGTACATAACGATAGGTTGTGTGTGTAATATAGACATGAGTGAATATGGACTGATAGGTTGATAAGGCATAAGTAGACAATAGGTAGATGAATGAATAAGTAATAAAATTAACAAAAGATAAAGGTCAAGAAAGGACATGGATGTATGAATGAATAACATATAAATAATGATGTATAGAGTGTACAGTTTTTATTATTATTATGTTAAAGAATTTGCATGCATTGTATACTAGAGATATGATGAAGGGAAATTAATGACAGGAAAATGTGAAGGGAATTAAGCTACTTTATGACATCACAGTTATTCAAATTATGTCATATGTACAGTGTAAGTCATTATTGGGAGGATTCAAAAGAAATGAATTAAAGACAGAGTAGGTATTAAGGACTAAGTACAACTACAGGTTCCAATCCTGCTATATGCAATGTGCATGCATAATCTAATAAAATTTAGGGATGAGGGTTAGGTGCAAGACAACCATAATTAATTATAATAAATTCTCTAACAAATGAAAAATAGAAATATCGATACAACGAAGCCATAGAAATGGTAGGTCGCATGGTTGTGACACTGAAAACAAATTAGAAAGCAACAAATAAAAATTTTATCCAAACTCATGTTAAGTGATTTTGGTTCTTATGTAAAAATGAATATTGATTATTCATTGTTCATTTTTACACATATTAATATATATATATATATATATATATATATATATATATATATATATATATATATATATATATACTCCACATGAAGTCTAACTAATGATTTATAAAGAGGAACAATAATATCACAATCTGTACTCAAAATTCCTAGCTATAAAACCTAACACTTTGTTCGCTTTATTGACCACTGCTGTACTTTGTTTCGCTACTTTTAAATCACCTGTGACTAACTCCTAAATCATTTTCCTGCTCTACGCTTGTTAACTCCTTCCCTGACATACTATACGCAAAATTCCAATTACGCGAACCTATATGTAAAATTTTGCACTTATCGACGTTAAATCTCATTTGCCATGTGACTGACCAATCAACGATTTTATTCAGATCTTCCTGGATTTTACCTCTATCTTCATCATTAATTGCCCTACCACCCAACTTCATGTCATCTGCAAACTTTGGAACTGTACTGACTAGGCTGACATCTAAATCGTTAATATACAGTCATACCCCACCTAACGTCGGTAATTGGTTCCAAGGACCCCGACGTAAGTTGAAAAATGACGTAAAGCAAACAGAGGTGCCTAAGTCTACCAAAAACTGATTGTAAACACTGTAAAACACTCCGACGATGGTAGCGATTAGATACAACTATAAATAAACACTTTATGGTTATGTTTTCAATACTATAGATAATAAATATGAAAATAAACGCCTAATGTCAGTAATTGGTTCCAAGGACGTAAGTCAAAAAATGACGTAAAGCGACGTAAAGTTGAGTAAAACGACGTAGTGTGAACAAAATCTTGCTCTTGAAAACTGACGTAAAGTCAAATTCGACGTAAAGTGAACCGACGTAAAGCGGGGTATGACTGTATATAAGAAAAAGCATATATATATATATATATATATATATATATATATATATATATATATATATATATATATATATATAAATTATTTCACGAAAGTAACACGTGAAAAATATTTTGATGATAAAACCACGAAGGAAAGGAAACACAAAATGGTGCTCAAGCGCTTTCATCTAATGACATCCTCAGGATGCTTGAGCACCATTTTGTGTTTCCTTTCCTTCGTGGTTTTATTCATCATATATATATATATATATAGTAGGGTGGTCCATAAAATTGAAGTTTTGATTTTTTGTTATTGCTGGGCGGTAACTTGTGAGGATGAATGAGAAAACACCTCTGGCCAATTTTTTCCCAAATCAATCACTTTTTAGGGGTAGCACACAGTACTTCATTTTTGCACTTTTGCACTACCTAGTAGATTTACTTGTATATTATGTTCCAGTTCCAGTAATACATCTTTTCCTTGACAGATTATTGGTGTAGTGTTCATTGGTTGTGTTTAGTGGTTGGATATATGATGACTCAAGTTCGAAGCTCTTGCTTTTATCTCCTTGAAGGAGATAAAGTGAAGGACAAGCTTCTTGGAAGCAAATTACCATCACGTGGAGAAGTATTGTCATGCTTCCTTCATCACCACACTAATCTCAAGAAGGAGTTGAAGGAAAGTGCTCAAGTAGTGTGGGGTCAACTTGAAATATTTTGGAACAAAGCTCGAATCCCGACAAGGGAAAAATACAAAGGAATCCAAAAGATCTTGGACCTTCACCAAGATTGGATCAAAATAAAAAAAGGACGAATGAGGAGGAGCCAGAAGCAGGTGAGTTGGATGATCAATGATAAATAAAATAGTTTCTCGAGAGTATGACATATTATACTGTACAATAGTCAATACATTTATCATATATATATTATATATATTTATTATTTATATTTAGGTGTACAACGAAGAGGGATTCAAGGAGACACTTCAGAACCTATTTGATATGGCACATGCTGATGCCTTGTCTCTAATCAAAAACCCAGAAGACAAGGCCGCCTTGCTGGCCCAGCGAGAGCCTGGAAGACGGGGATGCATGGTGGGAGTAGACAGAAAAACAGCAGAAAAAGAAAAACAAGCTGCCCACAGGAAGATGGAGGAGGAGATGTGAAAGAGAAAGGTGAGATTGTTCTTCAAATTCCTACTTTCATTTGATTGCAATGATTAGGTTGTTCGTTAACACTAATTGTCCATTTTCTTCGGTTGTATTGCAGGCAGTCAATGAAGGTGCATCAACGTCGGGTACAGCAGTATTGGTGTCCTCAACAGAATCCTCAGTCACTGACGAGTCATCCTCCACCAAAGATGAATGGGCAAAAGGTGGAAAGCGACCTCCAAAACAGGTGAAAAGAGTCAAGAATGTGATAACATCAAATCTAGCTGCTGCCCTAGATCGGACACACACTACGGACAGGATGGCAACCTACATAATAGCAGAGACTGCATTGAGCCTTGGCCACAGCCCAATGAATTTTAACATCACCCGGACCTCCATCAAATGGCAGAGAGAACGACATCGGATCATGATCTGCAGTAGCCTAAAAGCTTCCTTTCAGTCCGGTCCTGCAATCATCCACTGGGATGGAAAACTTATTCCAGACCTCCTCAACACCAGAGACCATGCGCATGTGGATCGGTTGCCTGTGCTCATTTCCTCCTTTTCGGTTCAATCTCAGCTCCTTGAAGTCCCCAAAATACCAACTGGATCAGGAGAACACCAAGCCAGCGCAGTTTTTGAATTATTGACTGATTGGGGCCTCGAAGAATCTGTCGTGGGGATGTGTTTCGACACCACTGCCTCCAACGCTGGTTGTTTGAATGGAGCGTGTGTGTTGTTGGAGCAGAAGTTGAAGAAAGACCTTCTCCATTTTGCCTGCCGTCATCACATCATGGAAGTGATGATCGGTGGAGTTTTCACTGCTTGCTATGGCCCAATGAGTGGACCTGATGTTCCATTGTTCAGCAGGTTTCAGAGCAAATGGACCTTCATCGACACAGGAACATACGGCACCAGATGGGATGATGAAGAGGTGCATCGACTCTTGGCCCCCATTAGAGATTGGATTCTCCGCTTTGCTGAGGAAAAACACTCCTCAAAATCCTTTCGAGATGACTATCAGGAATTCCTCGATCTGTCCATCATTTTCTTGGGAGGGAGCATTGACAACTACACCTTCAAGCGACCTGGCCCCATGCACCAAGCCAGATGGTTATCTAAGGTGATCTATTCATTGAAGATGTGGCTGTTCAGGGGACAAATCCCAGCCCTCACTCCACGAGAGCAAAAGTGTCTTAAGGATGTCAGTGTCTTCGCTGTTTCCATCTACCTGCAGGCATGGATGACAGCGCCAATAGCTGCTGCTGCGCCTCGCAGCAACCTCAGTCTTCTGCAGGGTCTTCGGGAATACCATGACCCCAAAATTTCGGAAGTGGCATTAAAAAAACTCAGCGGTCATCTTTGGTATCTTTCGGAGGAGATGGTGGGCCTCGCGATTTTCGATCCTGAGGTGTCTGAAGAGACTAAAACAGCAATGGTGAAGGCAATGGAGGAAGTTGAAGGAAAGCCTGATTGCCAGAAGAGAAGCAAAGGTGTTGCTGAGGGGGCTTCAATCGAGTCACTAGCAACAGCAAACTCAAAAAGACTGCTGTTGTCTCTGGGGTCAGGTGTGGGATACCTGAGGAAGGAGGTGCGGGATTGGGACAGTGATCCTGATTACCAAATAGCGAAGAAATCAGTGGCAAACCTCTCTGTCGTGAACGATCATGCAGAGAGGGGGGTTGCTCTCATTAATGAATACAACGGCTGCCACACCATGAATGAGGAACAACTGCAGTATCTCCTGCAAGTTGTTGCTAACTACAGGAAGCAGTTTCCTCAACCACTGAAGTCAGCCTGGCAACTGGGCGAGAAAACAAAGATCAAATGAGGTGCAGAGGGAATTGTTAGTCAATTCATTTCAGAATTGTTAGTTACCCTAATAGTCATGTACTGTCACCAAGATTAACTTTGCTGTGATTTTCAGATTATACCAAAACTTCAAGTGTCATGTGCTACCCCTACAAATTAACTGATTCAAATAAAACTTTCCCAGAGGTGTTTTCTCATCCATCCTCATAAGTTACAACCCAGCAATAAAAACAAATCACAAAAAAAAATTCCACCCCTATAAGAGTGGACCACCCTAATTATATATATTAGTGATGTAGGTCACATCCGCATCCGCATAACATCCGCACATTTTCTCGCATCCGCATCTGCATCCGCACTTTGGACTGCGGATGTCGTGCGGATGTGGACCAATGAGATAAAACGTCATTAATAAGCGGAAATTATCAAATTTTACTATAATAATAGAACTAGTTCATTGTGCGCAAAAGTGATGCAAGCGACAAGACGAGAGGCTGTTCTTGTATGAAGTTACTCTCTTGCAACCTACTTAGATCCACGTTACAAAGCTAAGTTATTTTCACCTAGTACATTAGAACGAGTTAAATCATCACTTGGCAAAGCAGTTGAAGAGCTTCAATCTCTTGAATCTGTCGCTTCGCCACCCACCAAAAGAATAAAAGTTTCAGTGACAGAACCAACACCTTCAACAAGCAAATCTATCACAGAATCTCTCTCTCAGTTTCTTGAGTCAAGCAGCGATGACGAGACCTACGCGATGTCAAAAGATGTAGTAAAAATGATCGAGAGCTATCACCAAGAAAAATGCCTGGCTGCATGTGACAATCCTATTAGTTGGTGGAAAAATGCGCAGAATATCTATCCATACTTGAGTAAACTTGCAAGGAAACATTTAGCACATCCTCCAACAAGCGTACCAAGCGAGAGATTATTTAGCAGTGAGTGCTGGATTAATATATGATGAAAAGAGAAACAGACTGGCAGCAGAAAAGGCAGAAAAATTAATGTTCCTTAAGCATAACCTTCCTATAATTAAGTTTGAATATTAAACGATGAACATCTTAGTTTACTTTATTTTAATTACTCATTTATAAATATGCCTAATAAAACTTTAAACTTAATATAAATAGTTATCAAGCTAATTAAAGATCTCTTTCTATAAGGGTGGAGGTTGGGGAAAGATGTCGGGTAACACAATTATGGTTTCTAATTGTGGCTGAAACTCAACAAAATATAACGAATTTATTTGCAGATGAATTCACTAATTGATTTCTATATTAGTTAGATGCTTGCTATTATTTTATATGTTCAGGGAAAAGTACAGCAATTATTGTACAATTAATCAATTATACTACATTATAGCTACAGCTCTCTCTATATAATAACTTATTATATACGTTAAACACAACAAATCTGGAATATATCCTAAAAAATAATGAAAATGTAGACATCCGCATCCGCATATGTTGAAATCAAACATCCTCATCCGCATCCGCGGATGTGAAAAAAATGGCATCCGCTACATCACTAATATATATATATATATATATATATGTTAAACACAGACCGTGCATGGAACAAGGAACTCTTCTGGGAAAATTAAATCCACTATAGTCCGAAAAAGTAATGGTAAATGACAAATACCATAGTTTTTCTTTTTCATGATGCTAGCCCGACGTGGGCAACGGGTCTCTCGCAAAGAGGTCCCATAAATATAGCTTCCCTCACCAGCTATCTGCAAAGCAGACAGGATCCAGCTTTGGGACATGGATCTAGGGTTTAAAGCAAGCCTAGTCCCACTACATTCAGAACCTCTATATAAGTAAAAGACTCGTTGCATTCACGTCGGATTGAATAATTCAAAGAAAAAGGGGTAACTATTGTATTTTTAGCCAAAAAAACAAAACTTAAACCTCAACCGGGACATTGAGCGTCCACTTTTCAAGGCACGTAACACGTCCATTTAATATACACAAACTCAGAATGGTCCCCTGAGAAACTTATATGTTAAACACAGACCGTGCATGGAACAAGGAACTCTTCTGGGAAAATTAAATCCACTATAATCCGAAAAAGTAATGGTAAATGACAAATACCATAGTTTTTCTTTTTCATGATGCTAGCCCAACGTGGGCAACAGGTCTCTCGCAAAGAGGTCCCATAAATATAGCTTCCCTCACCAGCTATCTGCAAAGCAGACAGGATCCAGCTTTGGGACCCTAGATCCATGTCCCAAAGCTGGATCCTGTCTGCTTTGCAGATAGCTGGTGAGGGAAGCTATATTTATGGGACCTCTTTGCGAGAGACCCATTGCCCATGTCGGGCTAGCATCATGAAAAAGAAAAACTATGGTATTTGTCATTTACCATTACTTTTTCGGACTATAGTGGATTTAATTTTCCCAGAAGAGTTCCTTGTTCCATGCACGGTCTGTGTTTAACATATAAGTTTCTCAGGGGACCATTCTGAGTTTGTGTGTATATATATATATATATATATATATATATATATATATATATATATATATATATGCTGCAAACCCACAAGGAAAAAGAAAAACGATTCCAAGGCCTTTTGTGTATTCAAAGCTACACCTCGTCAGAGTATGAAGATAAAAGGCGAGATGCCCATAAATATATATAATGTACAGGAAAAACAAAACAATTAGCAGATACTTAACAAGGGTTAATGAGAGGCAAAAGAAATTTTAACATGATATCGTCAATTTTATACGTCCCCGCACTATATTTTTAGCCAAAAAACAAAACTTAAACCTCAACTGGCAGAATTGAGCGTCCACTTTTCAAGACACATAACATGTCCGTTTCAAGATGTATTCTTTGATGTATTCAATCTGACGTGAAGGCAGCGAGTCTTTTGCTTATATTGAGGTTCTAAATGTAGCAGGGCTAGGCTGCTTTAAACCCTAGATCCATGTCCCAAAGCTGGATCCTGTCTGCTTTGCAGATAGCTGGTGAGGGAAGCTATATTTATGGGATCTCTCTGCGAGTGACCCATTGCCCACGTCAGGCTAGCATCATGAAAAAGAAAAACTATGGTATTTGTCATTTACCATTACTTATTTGGACTATAGTGGATTTAATTATCCCAGAAGAGTTCCTCGTTCCATGCACAGTCTGTGTATCATATATATATATATGAATAAAACCACGAAGGAAAGGAAACACAGAATGGTGCTCAAGCGCTTTCGTCTAATGACATCCTCAGGAACACTGAAGTACATAAAGAGTTACAGCCTATATATAGGTTACAGAAAATATATATATATATATATATATATATATACACAATAAACAGAAATAAAAATTAAAATTAAAAGATTGTGGGAGGAGCATACAAATTTGTAAGGAAAAACTATCGATTTTTAGCACAAGATCAAATGAATTGTTTCCAACCAATGTTATAGATAAAAAAAAAAAAACTACCGATTTTTAGCACAAGATCAAATGAATTGTTTCCAACCAATGTTATAAAAAAAAAAAAAAAATACAAATTTATACTGGAAATCTGTCCGGGTTTTAGCACTCTGCCCTTCTTGTTTAAGGTTCGATGTATATAAAAATAAATTGAAAAATAAAAGTTATTATAGTAGCATACAAGTTTACCAAAGATTTAGCATTCTACCATTATCTAAATCTGTTCTGAAGGAATTCAAAACAACAGGATCAAGTTGAAAAAGACCTTTGCTTATGTTGAAGTTATTTGTAAGTTGGATAATGGCAGACTCAAGAATATTTCTATTAACAATGTTGCTAGCGTGAAATAAAACTGAAGCATTATTCCAATCAGTACAGTGGGATAACTCTGACAAATGGACAAAAAGGGCACTGGATGACTGTCCTGTTCTAACGGAATATTGATGCTATTTTATACATGTGTGCAAATCCTCTCCCGTCTGACCTATTTAAAAGGAATCACATTGTTTACAACCAATTTTATAGATAATGCCTGAATTATTGGTAGGGCTATTTTTTACTATGATATTTTTCACAATATTGTTATATAAAAATACTACATTAATATCCAAAAGTTTAAGTACATTAGCAATGCCTAAAAAGCCCGGGAAAAATGGAAGTACAGTAAACCCTCGATTTAACGGACTAATAGGGGGGAAGGGGTGTCCATTAATGCTGAAAGTCCGTTAAATAAAAAATGTGCACAAATGGAGGCACTGGTGTCGTCTGTTTGCTTGTAGACGGTTGTGATGTACAAGCAGCATTAGGGTGAGCAGGGGCATTGTCAAGAAGCAACAATGCCTTTACATTATTGGGGGAAATCTTCAGAACATCTGTCTGGAAGTGCCTCACATCAGGGACAAAGTGGTTGAAGAATCAGTCAGAAAAAATCTCTGAAGTAAACCACGCATTCTTTGAGCTGGTGTAAATAACAGGCAACTGATTCATAATGTCTTTAAGAGTGCGTGGTTTCTTTGATTTCCCTACCACCATGGGCTTCAGGCGATACAAGCCATCAGCATTTGCACAAAGTAAGGCAGAAATTCGTTCCTTACTTAACTTGCGACCAGGAGTGCTGTGTTCATGTTTGTAGTTCACACGCTTTCTTTTAACTCCTCTATCACTTGATGCCATTTTGAATTGTAAGGATTGCAAAATTATTTAATAAATAAAGTCACAATTCAGAAATCACAGAAATACTCTGTATACAACCTGACCGCACGGTGCGGCGTTTAAGATTTTTTTTTTAAAAAAAATTTTAATTTTTTTTTTTTAAATTATTATTAATTAATGTACTGTATTATTATTTGTCCGGTCCGTTAAATCCGAAACCCGTTACATCGGGGTCCGTTAAATTGAGGGTTTACTATACTAAAATATTTTTTGACAAAGTACGAGTGTTATTATTCACATGATAGAAAGTTCATTTTGCCTTGTTGAGACAAGATTCCACAAATGCAGATGGATAACACAGATCACTTCCAATACCGGTGATTTTTTCTAATTCAGCATCGATGTATTCTGGACTGGTGATCCTAAGGGCACAGAGAAACATTGAAGAAAAAATGGCCTTCTTAGTAGGGGTCATTTTTATTTTTCAATTTATTTTTATATACATCGAACCTTAAACAAGAAGGGCAGAGTGCTAAAACCCGGGCAGATTTCCAGTATAAATTTTTGTTTTTTGTTTTTTTTATAACATTGGTTGGAAACAATTCATTTGATCTTGTGCTAAAAATCGATAGTTTTTCCTTACAAATTTGTATGCTCCTCCCACAATCCTTTAATTTTTAATTTTTAATTTTATTTCTCCATTTATTGTATATATATATATTTTTTTTTTTTTTTTTTTTCTGTAACCTAAATATAGGCTGTAACTCTTTATGTACTTCAGTGTTCCTGAGGATGTCATTAGACAAAAGCGCTTGAGCACCATTCTGTTTCCTTTCTTTCGTGGTTTTATTCATCATAAATATTTTTCAGGTGTTACTTTCGTGAAATAATTTTCATATATATATATCAGCCAACCATGGCAGAGCCTTCAAGAGAAATATGTCAACTATCATACACAAAACTGGAATAACTGCAGACACTATCTACAATGTTCACAGTTTACTGACCCAAAAATTCCCAAAACTCTAGTCATAGAAACAAAGGACCCATATGTAGGTACCCATTTGGTCAAGACAACACTGACCCTCTAAAAAACTAACAACCTAATCCAACTTAATCTAACCCACAATAACTCCTTGACTATGTCAAGCTATTAGATGATGTTAGCCCAGAAGTGAAACAGTGTCATTCAAGAGCTTTAGATTAAGCCTACACTCAAGCTTCATAGTGTCCAGCTGCACTCTATTCTCTGATAATGTCTCTACTTACCCTAAATCATTTGTATGGTTCTGCACATAACGTTTCCCTGGTCCTGAATTTAAATGACTTGTGTTTTCATGCGAGTGTTTATTTGATCCTCCAGTACGTTCCATAATTTTTACTCTATCTTACAATTCACTAATGTAAGTAGGTTTTGAAAACTTTATAAAACTTAGACGAGTCAAAAGTCCACAAGAATATTTAGAATAACTTAAATGAGGCTAAATGATAAAATTTCAATATTTATAATCCTTCATCCTTGAATAGCTACTAATAATGATTGAATAAATGTTATGATCTGATGAGCAAAGAAATATCAAATTATTATTTTTTTTTTCCATAATCATTAGGCCAAGCCACATTGGGGTTATTGGATTCCCCTAAAGCAATGGGGAGAGGGGATCAAACAGAAAGGGTAATCCTGGGGTTAATTAGCGAAGAATTTATCATAGTATGAAATTAGTTTTGAAAAAGAAACCTATTTCAATGGGGAAGTGAACTCAAAACAAATAAGTGTGCTCTTATTACTGGAGCCTAATAATGGATTATAAGGGATTATTAGGCCCTGAGAGAAGTCAAGCAGGCACAGCCCTATTCTGGACTTGCCATTTATCTACTAAGAATGAACTTGTACTGTATAACACTAATTATAAAGAGGCCTAGAAAAGCTGAGTACATAATATACGAGTACAATCAGTTAAAGTCCTCTTCAGACTGTTTCTTACTGATAAATAGCCTATTGGTAAGAAACATTAAGTTTCGCAAGTTGTTTTGGATTCTGTACAGACTCAGGGATGAAAACTCAAAATTCTCACTGGGCTCATCAGAAAAACAAAACATCACACCTATTACATGGATTATCCTATTCTTGTATTTGTGGAGTAAATTTCAAGGAAAATCTGCCTGATTTGAATAGCCATGTATTAAGGGTTAGGGTACAACAGAAATATTGTACAGTAGCTAGAGAACCACAGCACAATGACTTAAATGTATAGGTCTATTACTCCAATGCTATTAAACCAGTCAAGTTACCATTATATAGGGTTTCTAGGGATTCTAGAAACAAACCAGATAAGCTTAAGTCAATTCATGATCCAAGGACCTTAAAAACAAATTAAAACTACATCCACATTTGTTATCTATGCATAATGGAAGTAAGGGGTTTGCAGTTTTCAATTCAGTAGTACTTCTAGAACTCAACTTGTTCACAGAGAGGAATCATTAGGTCAAGTTATAGAATTAGTACAGTATACCAAGGGGGGAAAAACAAATTTAGTGAACCTTGCTGCTGAAAGGTCTTCACAGCCTAGATTTGGAAACCTGTCTGGCAACAGTAATAATTCTTATTTAAAGGAAATGTTTCTTTACTTCCTTCAAACTTACATGATGTTCATGAACAAAATACAGTGAGGCCTTGCATAACGAATGCCTTAAATAGCGAATTTTTGCTTAACGAATTACCTCCATAAGGCTCCATTGATTTAAATAATGATTTTACCTTGCAGAATGAATTTGGTAACGAAAAACGTAACAACACGTTTTCTGTTCAGTTGGAGGTTGGTAGTTGTCGTGAGCAGTTGTGTACAACACAATTGCTCACTATTAAATTTTAATTTATTAGCTTTATAAGTGTATAAAACGTGTAGTCATGGCCCCTAAAAGACCTTCATCATCTGCTAATGCTCCAAAGAAATCCAGGAAAACTATCAGTCTCCAGATGAAGCAGGACATTATTAAAAAAAGTGAATCCGGAACGAGCACCAAAGATCTTGCTGCTGAATATGGATTGTCTGCCAGTACAGTTTCGACGATTTTTAAGAAGGAAGAAATTATGAAAACTAAAGTGAGTGATGCTACAAGTAGACTTATTAAAGGAAAGGAGGCTATTGCTGAAATGGAGTTTTACTGATATGGATTAGAGAAAAGGAAATGAAGGGGGAATCCATTACTAAGGCATTCATTAGTGACAAGGCAGTGCAAATATATGAACAAATTAAGGAATCCCTTCCAGCATCAGTTGAAAGATATGAATCATTCAATGCAAGTCTTGGGTGGTTTGAAAATTTCAAGAGAAGGTCAGGAATTAAGAACATTATAAGGCATGGTGAGGCTGCAAGTGCTGATACTGAGGGAGCAAAGGAATTTAAAATAGAATTTGCAGAACTTGTTGAGGAGGAGGATTATTTGCCTCAACAAGTTTTTAATGGCGATGAAACTAGCCTATTTTGGAAAAAGCTACCGAACAGAACCTACATTACTAGAGAAGAGTCCAAACTGCCTGGCCATAAACCAATGAAAGACCGGTTTACTTTACTTATGGCTAGGAATGCATCAGGGGACCTGAAGATTAAGTCTATGCTTGTGTATCATTCCCAAAATCCCAGGATATTCAAGCAGAAGGTGAACCCATTGAAAAAATGGGTAAACAAGCGCAAAAAGGGTCAAAATTTGGGCTCTGGAACGAATTACTGAAAATCCCATTGAACTAATGCATTGCATAACAAATTTTTCAGTTAACAAATGACCTTCTGGAACGAATTAACTCTTTAACACCGAACATTTTTGTAGGGTTAAGTTTAAATGCGTGTATTTGAAACGCTAAGTATTGTACACAGTCGGCGTTATAGGGTTAAATTCGTTATGCAAGGCCTCACTATTAAAAAAACCTTGGTTTTACTTCTGCCAGAATTGTTCATTCTGATGAAGGTTAAGCTTGTCACTCCACTTTAAGCTTACAGTTTAACATGAAATCTGAACCACACTCCACCAGCAGCCTAGTGTGTCTTAACCACTAGGCTACCTAGAGTACCCATTTATCTACCAACCAATTTTTTTTTTTTTTTATTGAGTGGATTACAGCTGGGTTTTGCTGTGCATTGCTTGCCATTACCAGGTCTTGATCCTAGGTGGCTTTGAACCTTAGATCCTGTCCCAAAGTTGGCTCCTATCTGCTTGGCAGATAGCTGGTGAGGGAAGCTATATTTTGGGGCTTCTTTGTGAGTGACCCATTGCCAACATTGGGCTTCTATCATGAAAAAGAAAAACTATAGTATTTGTCATTTACTATTAATTACTTATTCAGACAATAGTGGATTTAATTTTCTCAGAAGTGACCCACAAACCCACCACAACATTTGACATTTCCATTCATACCCTTCCCAGCCAGCCTGTATGGGTGGAATTATAAATATGGCTAATCTGGCATCTTGCCTGGTTCCATAGCAACACCTCGGAGCTCAGACTATCATTCCATGTTCATCCAGGTGTGAAGGGGGAAGAGTTGTTTAGTGGCCGATATTCCTGTGCTTGTGTCTAAATTCAAACATATTTTTCAGATTGTTGTGATCACTCAGTGTGACATGACACCTAAGCGCATAAGGCTGGTTTTGGTGCAAAAGTTATTGTGGAAATGACGGGAGTCACTTAAAGAACTGTTGAATGGTAGCTTCAGCGCTGCAGGGTGGCAGTTGTTGATAAGACACCCACACATTTACCAAAGTCTGAACATCCACGTAAATGTAGTAAAAAGATTTTGAATGTTATTAAAAGATAGCTGAATGCCTCACCTAAAAAAAACAGCACATGAAATAAAGGAAACTTATCCTGCATTACTGAGTAATGTGTCCGTAAGAACTGTGGAGCATTATTCACTATGAGATCTCGATCTGCTAACAAGGAAGGCAGCAAAGAAACCTCTCTTGACCACCTGCCACAAAGCAAAACGAATTAGTTTGGCTAAGGAAATTAAAGACTGGCCTTTGGAGAAAGTATGGTGCATTTTGTGGTCAGATGAAAGTGTGTTTACAGTGTCGGATACTGAATGAGGGAAGGTGAGATAGCCCTGGAAATCGGACCAGGTTCGACCCAAGGTACACCTTGAAGACTGTAAAGCACCCTGATTCAGTTATGCTGTGGGGTTGTTTTTCTTATTATGGAGTGGGTAATTTAATTTTCTTAGAGAAAGATGTTACCATGAACAGTGAAAGGTACCTTGGTTTATTGTATGACAACCTGGAGGAATGTTTTGACAAGTATAATGCAGACACAGTCATGCAGGATGGTGCTCCCTGCCACACAAGTAAACAAGTGAAAGGGTGGTTTGATTTGTGTGCTCTGGATTACTTTAAAGACTGGCCTGGTAATAGCCCAGACCTTAATCCTATTGAAAATTTATGGTCGATAATGAAAAAACAACTCCAGGATATTGAGACTAGCCCAGTTCCTAAGTTGAAAGCAACCTTAGTGAAAGTGTGGGAGGAGATACCTACAGAACATTTGCAGAAACTTGCAGACTCATTGCCTCATTGGCTACATGAAGTTATTATTAAGAAGAAAGGAAATACCACAAAGTACTAAAAGGTATGTTTTATGAGTGTTATTTGATGTTTTTATGTTGCGCTGCTATTGCCAGGGATGGTGTATGACTGGGAATGTAAAATTTCGTGAGAGGTTTGCATAACCCACCACAACACTTGATGGCTACTGTATATATATTCCAGTACAGCACAAACAAATAGAAGGGGTTAGTAAGAATTAACAGGTTCTGATTAAGGGAAAAAGATATTTTAACAAGATATGATCTATTTTATAAATTCACAAATTGTTATTAAAATTATTTACAAAATATATAAATGCACATTCTAGAATGTTCCTTTCAGTTATGTTTATTTTTTACAAGAACATTCCTGAAAACTACTGTGGTTGATAAAAAATTATGGCTGATCCTCTGGAAAATGAGGGGTTAAGGGACTCAACCCCTGAGAGACGCACTAAGTTTAACAATATACATTACAAGGTAAAAAATACATATGCTATACTTCAAAACATATTTATTTATATAAAATATACTTAACACTATAAAGAGAATAAATATGAAGAGAAACAAAAAAATTAATATGGTGCATAGCAGGGAGGTTCAGGTTGATGCTGTCTGGTGACTGGAGGTTGCCACAGCAATGCCACCCACCCCACTCCCTAGCAGGTGCCTGGCTGTCCTGCAGGGTTGGCAAAAACCCAGCAAAAACCCAGTTGGGTTTTTGCCAACCCTGCTGTCCTGTGACACTTGGCTTAGCAATGCCACCCACTCTCCCTAGCATGGACCTGTGTGTGCACTCCCCAACCACCACACAAAATGTAGAGTAACAAAGGGAGACAAGGAGGATAGACTAAGAATTGTTAGGTGAAAATGTACACACACTACCTGTAATAAAATCTTGACTAAAAACCTTGCCTTTTATAGGGAGAAGTCGTGTATGAAAATGATAAATTATGAACATTTATAAATTGACATTTCACATATCACTGTCTAATAAATAAAACAGAAAACAATGTTTTACACAAACCTTTCCTGGTAATGACAGTAGAGATAGTTGTCCACAGCCTCAGACTCCTCCACAACCAAGGTGGAAATCAGGGTGGTGTGTGGAGTGAGTGAAGTCTGTGGGGCTAGCAAAGAGGCTGCATGAAGGGGGTAGATCTGGTGGGAAATAGTGTCAGGAAGTTCAGGATTGAAGGCTGCATCATCATCTGCTGCAGATCCCTCTGAACTTCCCTGTATGGCTTCATCAGTTCCTCAAATCCTCTTTTGAATTTTAGGCTTCTTTCCATGAAAGGATCAGCCTCAAACACCATGTCTGAGAAATTTCTGGCCATTTGCATGGTTATTTACAGTTTTCATTGTAAAGTTTCTCTTCATCTCCTGCACTTCACTGTCCCTGCCCTCCTCATTGTCAAAGCTTAACTTGATTAGCTCCTCCAGGTCCTCCTCACTGTGGATGTTCAGCAAATCTTCCACTTCACTTATTTCAAGGTCATCAAACCCCTCACCACCAACACTGAGCCATCTGTACAATTCTTCTCACTTCTGCATCAACCTTGGGGAACCCTTTGAAGTCATGTACCACCACCTTTTACATTATCCCCCCAGCAAGCATTGATTCAGCACTTTTTCTGCTTTCTCTAGGCATGGATTACAGGGCATATAAGGGAGGTTCCAAAAAAACTTAGTACCCCCATTTGCAGCTTACATGTTTACTTATATCGAAATAGTTTTTAGTGATTATAAAAATATATAAAATTCTTTATTTATTGCAGTATTAAAATTACTCTAGCTGATAAAGTGATAATATAATGGCTTCTCGATTAATTGGTGATTTGGAGGCAATGTGTGATAGATCGCATATGAGCAATAACATTTCGGGAAGCTCATGATGCTGGAGCCACCTTTATAACACGTTCATGGGTTACCAAAAAGTTGTGAAGAAGTGAGGACTTCATCAAAAGAAATTGGAATAAAACTTCGGATGAATGTGAAATGGATACAACCAAATCTGGGCACCCAAATTTGCCACTCTCAGGAAGCAAAGGACATCATTGAAAGCGGTATGCGTAAGCAGAAAAACAGCTGTGCTAAACTTTCTAGAGAGATCGAAGTGTTGAGAGGAAAGATCGTTAGTGGTGAGATCATTTGACTGTACCGTCATAGGCAAGGTTTAATTAAAGTCTTGGCATGAACTTCCAAAGCCAAGAAAAACTCTACTTAACATCAATGACAGAATGTGGTTTGCCCAATATCTTGAAGATTGGGATGTGGATGATTTCATGCATTTAGCTGTCTCCTATGAATTTTTTGTTTACATAACACATTGGCCTAACTACCAAAATGATCGAGTGTGGGCCACAACACCATATGAAATCAATGACAATGAACATTATCGCAAATTATTAAAAAGTCCAGACTGTGTTGGTGTGTTTGTTTTGTTCACTGCAAAGAAACTCATGTGGGTGCTGAAGCCAAATGGTCAGAGTTGGGATGGACAGTATTTTCGTGATATTATTCTATCCCAGCATGTCATTCCTTTTCTAAGAAGCCCAAACAATGTTATGAATGTCGATCAGGTCATACTTCTGCATGATAAGGCCCCCTGCTTTACGGCATTAGCTACTCAACAGTTGTTGCGGAATCATGAGATCGATTTCTTTGGAAATGAAGAATGGCCAGGAAATTCTCCTGACCTGAACATCTCTGAACACATTGGATCAGTTATAAAGGACAAGGTTGAATGTCTCTTGTTTCAAGAACCTGCAGCAAATCAATTTTCAAAGGATACAATGACGCAACACATTGAAAATGTTTTAGCAAATTTGCGTAACGATCAAGATCTATTCACGTCACTTTTGGCAAGCTACCCAAATTCAGGCTGTCTTGGAAGCCAATGGCGGGAACACCAAGTTTTAATTGTTTCTCATTAAATGCAGAATTAAATTCTCTTTTGTAAGTTGTGTTTAGTTTTACTGTACCTCTAATGGTTTAGGCCATGGGCAGGGGGGGTTAAGGTTTATTGGAGCCCCATACATCACTTTACTACTTGGTGTGCCTGCAGCCACACTAATTCTAATTGCAGCTTCACTTTTTTATTGTTCACAATGGCAACTCATGGAAGCGCTTCCCCACTGATGCCTTTGTCTCACCACATGCCAGTCTATCAAGAACTAAAATTTTCTGCTCTAAAGACAACAGTTTCCCTGCTCTTTTTTTCTACATGTCTCTCAACAGTTGCTTTGCACTTTGAGGCCATTTTTCAAGACTTACACAGAATTACAAATAAAGTATTTATGGAGATGATCATGAGCACACACATGGAGATGTTTATGCTATCAAGGTCACTGTGAGAAGGCTGTGTGGTGGACAGTGTGGCAGGCAGTAGGGCTGAGTGGATGCTGTGACTCATGACTCACCCACACATCAGCTTGCGCATCTCATACCACAGATGGCAAGTTCAAGGACAAGTGACCTAATAATTTTTCAAATTTGAGGTGTTAACTTCAATTTTTATGAAAATTGGTATAGTGTAGTTTTGGCCAGAAAAAACAAAATTCCAAATCTTAGGCTGGTCCATCCAATAATTTTCAAAGTATGGGTCAGGTCAGGGACTTTGATATACATGGACTGCGCATGCAGACACTTTGGCTCAGAGTGGCAGGCCAGCAGAGGCCTAGCCTCATTTGGCCCAAAATGTGAATACTCTGCAAAAATGGGTAAAACATGTCTAATTATGGTACATAAACATATTGATATATGTTTATGATATATGATATATGCAGGTATTATATAAAAGATAATTGCAGATTTAAAAGAGGACAATGTATATATGAACATCCCGCAATATGCAATTTCTTCTATAATAATGGTCATTGTAAATTTGGAGACAGATGTAAATTCTACCATCCGGGCATTTGCAGGACTTACGCAAAATATGGAACCTGCAAATTTGGGAAAAAATGCTACTATCAACATCTCCCGACAGACTCAATGAACAAAGGAAAAAGTTTAAACAACAATAGGAATAAAAATAACAATAGGAACAACAATAGGAACACAATAGGAACACAATAAGTGAACCGGAAAATTTGTTCAACATCGCAGACACATTACGGATGCTAAATGTCATCCACATGCAGTTGACACAGCTAGAAACCCCCGAGCCAAATTGCTACCAGGCAAGAAGCTACCAATACAAGTAGGCAGAAACAGATCTCTTTCGGAGGATCATAGGGCAACGAATCAAGCGATATCGAAGGAAAACAAACTTGAAATGCACAAGGGGCAACGAAAAACAGAGAACATAAAAATTGTCCTGGCTAATATTCAAGGAATAAGACCAAACCAATCACTCAATAAGGTTTCGTACCTGAAAGGATTTATGGACGAAACAAGGGCTGACATCGCATGCCTCACAGAAACTCATCTTTAAGATTGCCAAGGAAATTGTGAAAACTGCGAACATTGTATTGATAAGAAAGAGATAAATACAGAGGGCTTCAACTTACTAAGAGCGGATAGAACGACGAGACGGAAAGGTGGCTGTGCTATACAGTATATGTACAGGAAGGTCATATGACAGAGACGATAATAAGTAAATCAAACAGCTTTGTGGAACTCCTAGCAGTGAAAATAGAAAAACTAAACTTCATAGTAATAGTCATCTATAGACCTCCAAGCACCCCAACCGAAAAATTCTCGGAGGCCATAAACCCTCCATCCCCCAATATAATGATCTGCAGAGACTTTAACTTCTCATTTATAAAATACAAAAAGGTGGATAGGAATATATATATTCACCAGGACAAGGGGGGCACAAGAGAAGACCAGGAGCAAGCAAAAATGTTGATATCTCTCACAAATGAGTGTATGTTGACACAGGAGATAACAGAAAATACCAGAAAAAATAACTGCCTAAATCTGGTATTCACGAATAACATGAACTTGATTGCTGATATAAAAATAACCCCAACCATTATCTCAGACCACAACTTAATTGAGATATCAACAAATATGATGACAGCATTAAAAGACAATACACATATTGTGGAAAGAAGTAAATTCGGGGCCTTTAACTTAAACTCGAAGACTATAAATTGGAAAGCAATCAGATTGCACATGGCCCAAATAGAATGGAGAATAATTTTCGAGAATAAAACGACTGAAGAAATGCTAACAGCCTTGGAAGAAAAAATGCTGAGAATTTTAGAAAAATATGCTCCGAAATCACAGCCAAAAGGAAAGAGGAGCTGCCTAGAGAGGCAAAAGAGAAGACTATTCCGCAAAAGAAAGAGAGTGGAGGCGAAGTTAGGTAACTGAGGAGATAATGACAGGAAAGCAATAGAAGAAAAACTGGAGGGTATCTATCGATGGCGAAATACGAGCCCTGATTAAGGACCATACAGAGAGGGAAGAGGAAAAGGCGGTAGAAGCAATAAAGGAAAATCCAAAATACTTCTATAGCTATGCAAAAAGGAAAACAAAAATGTGCGTCACTATTGGGCCCTCAAGGACGGGAAATAATGAACTAACCAACGATCCAAAAGAAATATCTGATACATTGAGAGCTCAATATGAATCAGTTTTCAGTACCCCAAAAAGTGACAAAGCAATACCTGATATAAATGCATTCTTAGAAGAGGAATTGCAAGGAGAGTATATAACAGACTTCGATTTTATACCAGAAAATGTAGCAAGAGCTATAGGACAAATAAAACCACATTCAGCTGCAGGTCCAGACAATTGGAATGCATTATTGATTAGAAACTGTAAAAATGAAATAGCTACACCTTTATACTGGATATGGAGATCCCTAGACACTGGGGAAATACCGAGCATCTTGAAAAGAGCAAACATTGTCCCTATATATAAAGGAGGAGACCGATCTCAAGCAAAGAACTATAGACCAGTGTCATTGACGTCCCACCTCACCAAAGTATTTGAAAGAATAGTTAGAGAGAAAATTTATGATTTCCTGGAGACATCGGAAAGATTCAACAAAAATCAGCATGGATTCCGATCAGGTATATCATGCCTATCACAACTAATAGAATGCAACAACAACATCCTAGATGCATTGGAAGGCAATGACAACTACGATGTTATATACACAGATTTTGCTAAAGCTTTCGATAAATGTGACCATGGTACAATAGGCACATAAAATTAAATATATGGGAATAACAGGCAAAGTGGGAAAATGGATCTACAACTTCCTTAGAGATCGTCTGCTGGTCATCAAAATTCAAGGTATATCATCATCAGAATCAGAAGTACGCAGCTCAGTACCACAAGGGACAGTACTGGCCCCACTCCTGTTCATTATCATACTAACAGACACAGACAGCGGAGTAAACAGCAACATATAGTAATATCCTTTGCAGACAATACAAAGATCAGCAGAAAAATCAGCGATGTACATGATGTGGAGGCCTTGCAGAGGGACACGAACAAAATATACAAATGGTCAGAAGACAACAACATGTCATTCAACACCAAGAAATTTCAGCTCTTGAGATATGGTAGAAAAGAAGAACTTAAACAGACTGCATATTATGCTCCAGACAGACAGGAAATTCAGAGAAGCATGAAAGCAATTGATCTTGGGATAATAATGACAGATGATATGGAATTCGAAACACAAAATCAGATAGCGATAAATAAAGCAAAAAGAGTCGCCTGACAGGTACTAAGAATGTTCAAGAGAAGGGACAGGACAGTAATGATTCCCCTGCTAAAAACACTGATTATACCAAAACTTGAATACTGCTCAGTTTTGACGTCCCCATATAAAAAGGAAGAAACTAATAAACTAGAAGAAATGCAAAGGCATTTCACAGCCAAGATTGATGCCTGCAAAGAACTCAACTACTGGGAAAGACTACGTAAACTAAATCTGTACTCACTGGAAAGAAGGAGAGAGGTACAGTACATCATAATCTACATATGGAAAATGATCAAAAAACTGGTACCAAACCTAAAACTAAACCCAATTACCATTCAAACAACACTGGAAAATAGGAAAGGCAGAATGTGTAGTGTTCCCAAATTAAAGGCCCAACAAGGGACCTCCTCAACCCTGAAGGAAAATAGCTTGGTTGTCAGGGGGCCAAGACTTTTCAACCAGCTTCCTAAGGACCTCAGAAACATAATGGGTGTCAAAGTTGAAGTCTTCAAGAAAAGACTGGATGCCTGGCTCAGGACAGTACCAGATGAGCAGGGCGTGCCTGGCTATGTACGGGGGAGCGCGCAAGAAAGCAATTTGCTCCTCCACCAGGCCAGACCTAGAGGCGGGGCCACCAGCTTGATCTCTGTGTGAAGAGAGACCAACACACGAAACAACATAAGGTTCAAAAGAGGTGTGTGTGTGTGTGTGTGTGTGTGTGTGTGGTGTGTGTGTGTGTGTGTGTGTGTGTGTGTTTTTCAGATTGCATTGAAAGACGTTTTGGTTGGTACCAACAACTAAATGGTACTAATTATTATGCCAGTGTGAGACAATTCCTTGAGGCGGAAAAAACAATAAGACTCAAACGTTTAATAAAATTCTCCAACTTCAGTATGTCAGAAATAAAAGATGTTTGAAGGGAGCAATTGTGCTAAGGAACAGCAAATAGGTACTGATGCTATGGTACTTCTTGAAAGCAGTGAGTTTCAAATTGAATCAGAAAGTGTTTCACCTGACAACAATGCAATTCTATTTTATATTTCTGGGTACATTGCCAGATCAATCAAAAAGACACTAAAATGCTCTTCTTACTGTCAACTTCTTGTCAAAGATGACACAATTCCTACAGTAAATATTGAGATTCCAACAGAAGGAGTGAGTGAAAGTAATACAACTAAAAAAGAAAGTTTCTCGAATGCAATAAACCATTGTGGTTTATGTAATCCTTCTGACATAGTGTTTGTAACAGCAGTTCATGCCTATGAGCTTTATCTGCTCATCTTCAAAGATAATTCTTCGAGATCACAAATCTTAGGATTCAAAAATCTTAGAAAATGAAAAAACAGAAACATTATGTAATATTAAATGTAACAATGGTCATAACTTCAAAAAGTGTGTTGAAAAAGTTTCCCAAACAATATTTAATATTGGTGCAAAAAATTATGTTAGTGAAGTGAACAGCCAAATTCATGCAGAATGGAAAAGAAAGCTGGCTGCTAAGGATGATAAATAATCACCAAGCGTAAAAAAGATTGCCAAATTGCAATCTGATAAAATGTAATTACAAATATAAGTTGCATTTTTTATTAAAATTAGTGATCTTAAATTGTTTTTGTTAAAATGTTCCATTTTTGCAATATAGTTCAAAATAATAATATTGACACAGGTGTGTCCGGGGACTTCGATAACTCCCCACCCATTAAGCAATGTTGAGTGGCTAGAATGTTGTTTTTTGCTCTTAGGTATGGTTAAAAACATGGTAGGAATCCATTATAACACATCTTTTAACTTATTTGCAATCTTTCAATTTTGAACCTTAGGCCTCCTCTGGCCCACCCTAAAATCACGTGTCAAGTCCATGTATATCGAAGTCCCTGGTCAGGTCAAATATCTTGACTATTTTTTAGAATATTCCAGTCAATTTGTATATTTTTTAAATCAGGAGGCTGAGGATCCTAATATGTGTTTCATTGCTGTAGGGTAATAAATAAAAATTTGGTCACATGACTTTTATTTAAGGTCAAATTTTGACCTTTAGTGTACTTCATAAAAAAATTTTATAAAACTAAAATTAAAGGCAAATCATTTTTCTGCAGAAAACAATAATAAAAAATTGGTAGGGGGGTATTTTGGTACTTATGCAAGTGTGCAGGAAAACCTATAAGAGCTGGAATAGATTTTAATGGCTTCATAACATTGTGGGTCTTGGCTAAAGGGCCATGTAAAACATTTAGTGGTACAACAAAAATAAATTAGATTTACAAAGTTTTAAAAAAAACTTAACTGGGGTCAAATGGGGGTATGTCCAGTTTTTGCCATTTTCTCATTTTTTTGCAGTTTTTCATGTTTTCCATACATTAAATCATAAATTTAAAAGAAAACTGCATTATATTTAGTTCATTATGTACAAATATTTACAAAGTATTGTTGTTTCACTAATATTTTTGCAGGCTCCATACATTGTGAAGTGCGGGAACACTGTAGAACCCTCTTTCATTGTTGAGGGTTGGTGTTGGGATAATCTTAATGTCCTCTTTAGGGTACTGAGTAGGTCATCTTTTGTTAGCCATTTCCAGTTGCCTCCTGCCATCTGCATACACTTCACTGTGATGGCACTCTTGTTAAGTTTCCACACTATGTCATGATATTGTTCTCCTTCATATCTGACTATCACCCAAGACTTCTGTTCTCACTGGCTTACTTCAACATTTTCATCATCATCACTTCCCACATCAACTATTGGTTCCATAGTTTCTGACAGTTCACTGTCACTACTAGATTCACAAATTCCCGGGCGGTTATAGCCGCAAAAAGGTAGAGTGCAGGAATGTTGCAAGAGATAATGGTCAAATATTGCAAAGGGGGGTATGCAACAACTCAATGTTGCAAAGGGGGTGGGGTGTGCACCAACTCAATGATGCAAAGGGGATGGGGGTATGCAACAACTCAATGTTGCAAAGGGGGTGGGGGATGCTGCAGGTGCAACAAGGGGTCATGAAACTTGGAGGCGGCATTATCCCCCAAGAGAAAGAAAGGAGAAGGAAAGAAAGGAGAAGGAGAGAAAGGAAGAGAGGTGTTCACCCGGCAGGAGCCAAGTGCATAATTGTTTGTTTTTTTCTGTTTAAGGTGCTTCAACCCTGCTGGATTATTGGCACCATTTTTTTTTTTTTTTGACCTCCCGAAGGAAGGTTGCAAAATTAAGAATTTAATCATAATAAGACTTCAGCCGAGTGGGCATTGTCTTATAGACTCCTAATCAGCCAGTTGGCTTAGAAGGAGCCAAGGGGGGAGGGATCTTCGGGGGGAGAAGGAAGGATGACCTCCCCCCAAAGGGGTTGCCTTAGCCTAAGAGTGAAAGGATAGACGGAGGAGGACTTTGGGGGGACAAGGTGGGAGGTCCTAACCCCCCAAAGGGAAACTAAGCTAAGTCTTAACCTAAGAAGGGAAGGAGAGAGTTCTTTATTCGGCCGAAGTTTGCATCAAACTGCCACCTCCGAAGCCAAGCGTTATTTCTCTTCCTCGTGTGCAGAACACTCCTCTATACTTACATCGTTTCTATACATTAATATACTGCGTGGTCATTGCAGTTAAATGTAGATATTCCCGATTTGCGAGGGTGCCCTCTCAAGGCATTGGTTTCTGCCCTATGTAGGAGAATTACGACTTCTGACTAATCGAGGCCTGTGGTGTAGTGGATAGCATATCTGACCGGCAATCGGAAGATCCTGGGTTCAATTCCCGGGTGGTTACCTCATTTTTCATTTGTTCATTATTTCTCTTCCTCGTGTGCAGAACACTCCTCTATACTTACGTCGTTTCTATACATTAATATACTGCATGGTCATTGCAGTTAAATGTGTGTGTATATATATATATATATATATATATATATATATATATATAGATATATATAGGTGTGTGTGTATATATATATATATATATATATAGGTGTGTGTGTATATATATGTATATATATATATAGGTGTGTGTGTGTATATATGTATATATATATATATATATATATTATATATATATATATATATATACACACACACCTATATCTATATAAAAATATATATACACCTATATATATATATATACAGTGCCCGCGAAAAGTATCCAATCACCCTTGAAATTTGTATTTTTTACATAAAAAACAATGTTTAAATGTATACTAACCTTATATTAGTATTTTGTCATCTGTCCTTTGGTTTGGATGACTTGTTCTAGACGTTTTGGCATGGATTTAATCAAGTTTTGACAAACTTCCACTGATATTTCCTTGCACCATACCTTTTTGATGGCCTCTTGTAATTTTTCGACTGAGCCAGTGTCGTGGCATTCAACCTTATTTTTTATTATTAGCCACAGATTTTCTATCGGATTGAGATCTGGACTATTACCAGGCCAATCCAAAATATCAAATTTATTGTCAGTAATCCATTTTGTCACTATTTTGGCCCTGTGACATGGTGCACCATCATGCATGTATGTTTTTGTCCTTTGGATTGCCATTGCCATTGGAAGTTTATCCTGTAGCATTGCTAAATACCGTGCACCATTCATAGTTGTGTTCTTCGGAAGAAAATATAAGTTTCCACGCCCATAGTAACCGAAACAACCCCAAACCATCACACTTGGAGGGTGTTTCATTGTCTTTAGGGTGTATTTTAGGGTCCATCCTATTTGAGCCAATAGGCCGGCGAACCTTTTTTGGACAACTTCTGAATGTCAAAAATGTCGACTCATCGCTAAATAAAACCTTCTTCCAGTCATCAACAGTCCAATGAATGTATTTTTTACAAAATGCGACACGTTTTTTACGCATTTTTTCATTAATGAACGGTTTCTTAGCAGCATGGCAAGATGGTAATCCGAGTTCTTTTTGGAGCCGCTCCTGGATAGTTCGTTCAGAAACACCAGATAACAAATTATTCATATTAAATTTTATTTCTTTCGCAGTTATTGTTGGGTTTTTCAATACTAAACGTTTCATAAGTTTGTCTGTTCGCGAATTTGTTTTTCTCGGTCTGCCAGATCGTTTTTTAGGGACTGGCGTGGTTAGGCCACCATTGTTCTTAGCCCGTGAAACCCATAAATTAACGGTACTTTGGGATATGTTTAATTCCTTAGCTATCTGTCTCTGTGATTTCCCACATGCATGCAAAGCAACAATAGCACCTCGACAATCACTCTTAAGTTGTTTTTTAGCACACATTATATATAAATTTTATTTACACCACTTTCTGTAAAAAAAAAAAAAAAATCAAGAAATTTACACAAACAGTGAAATCTGACAAATTTGAGACACAGCCACCCGCAATGAAGGCTACCAGAACACTAATTTGAGAATGCGTTGGATAGCTCTCATATCAGCGAGCAACCTCAAAGTTACCAGATGTCGCTAGAACAAATAGAAAGTGAATTATGTGTCTCTGAATATCAAGGGAAAATATTGTATTTTCTTGAGTGATCGGATACTTTTCGCGGGCACTGTATATATATATATGTTAACCCCTCCGTCTATGGCCCTGGGTGGTTCGAAGTGACAGGGGTTCTAGTTAAGAGGCAGCAACGGATATTTCTTCTATAACATTCTAATTCTTCTCTCTCGCTTTAGGGTCGACGATTATTAATTCTTCTCTTTCTATAATACTCTGATACTTTCTCTTGGTACTAAAATTTCGACTTTTCTTTTATAACTTATCGACTTAACTGACTAAGTTCTTCTGAAGATAGCCCAACTCAAGGGGAAAAATAAAAAGTTTCTCTTACTCTAATTTACTTCTAAAAAATGTACAGGTAGTGCTCTGAATTTACAGGGGTACAGGTTCGACCTCTTTCGACCATGGCTCACGCCGGAATCTAAAAATTAAGGGGGCAAGGGGCCTCTGCCCCCTCCTCGCAGCGAGGCTGCTAACAAGGGAGGCTCGTAATGAAGTGCCGGAATGAAGTGACGTTCATTTTACAAATACATGTATAATATAAACCTAAATGTTGGGGGAAGACAGTTGAAGGTTAAGTTCCCCCCTTTTAAACACAGGATCAGATGTTTGAAAAATTCCAAATAAAAATAATAAAAAAAATAAAAATAAAAACTAATTTGTATTTTTCGCCGAGTCTACATTTATGAAGGCGATATAATTTCATAGTAGTACATAAGTACAAATTGAGTACATGACTGAGTACGTATTAATTTTGGTTCATTACAATTACGATTACAATTACCAATTAATTCATATTCACTTATTATTGTTTAATTACACTTCTATTAAAGTACCGTACATCCTTACATTATATATTAATTCATTACATTCAATTACAGTTTCATTGAAGTACATTACAAGTTATTATTAATTACAGTTTCATTAAAGTACATTACGTCGTTTACCATTCTTAGTGTTTTTATATATTTATATATGGTTATACTAGATGGTTATACTAGATGGTTATGGTTATACTAGATGGTTATTATATTTGGTTATTGGTACAACACAAGTACATGAGACATGACACACATGATATTACATAACGCATGATAAAGTTATAAATTTGAATCGAGCGAAAGGAGACTTTTTTTATCTTTGAAGCGTTCGATTCTGCCAGTTAGCGGAATTTGATCTTACTAAGCATTTTCGAGTTCAATGCGGAAGGTGATATAATAAAAAAATAATAATGAAAAAAATAATACAAGAACGGATTTTTGCGTTTTCGAACGAAGGCATGAAGTTTTGCATTTCATAGATTGACACGAGTAAAAATGAATATTTAATAAAATTTATATAGGATAATGATCAAGATAAAATATGGATGTATGGGGGCGGGGATATGGTCGAATAATAGTTATATTTATACTACATAACATATAAATAATGACTTCTATAGTGTGTACAGTTTTTATTATGATGATAAAGAATTTTCATACATTGCATACTAGATATATAATAAAGGGAAATTAATGACGGGAAAATGTGATGTCATAGTTATTGAATTTGTACGTATAGTACAAATCATTATTAGGAAGATTTACATGAACGAATTAGAGACAAAGAGTGAGTATCAATGACTAAGAAGTACAACTGCGGGTTCCAATCCTGTTACATGCAATGTGTATGCATAATCTAGGGTCGAGGGTGAGATGGAAGACAATCATAATTAATTATAATAAATTCTATAACAATGAAAAATGGAAAATAGATACGACTAAACCACAGAAATGGTAGATCATAGGGTTGTGACAAACAAAAATAGGAAGCTACAAATAAAATTTTTAGCCAAAACTCGCTTAGGCAATTTTGGTTTCTTATGTAAAAATGAATATGGATTATTCATTGTTCATTTTTACAGTGTTTCCACCTCTAAAATGGTATTAATACAATAACATAATACAATTAATACAATATAATAGAATTGAGAAAATAACATCCAACGAATTCATATTAGATGATGACATTCTTTTTTACAATACAAGTTTTATACAGAACGAGTTCGGGTAGTTGAGTACAATGCAGAGTATCAAATCTTTAAAATGACACTTGCTTACAAAATATAAAAAAAAATTCAAAGATTAAAACTTTAATTTTAGACAAACAATTAAGTTAGACAAACAATGATAGTTAAAATTTTTTACAAAATTTTTATTTTTCTGTGGGAAAAATTACATACATAATGAATAGTAGATAAAAGGGAAAAATATAAATTTTATAAGTTCATGGATTTTCAAGGTTACCATGATAGTACAATTCATAACTAATTTTATTGACTATTGTAGGTAAAAATAGAATAACGTAATGGATGATGTATAGACCTGTGGTCTAGTGTGTATTTTTGTGTACTAGGTACAAAGTGTGTATCTTACAATTTCGAGGGACAGATTAGCTGAGAGGATTGTTCAATTAACTGAATAAATGCATGAGCAAGATATATTAGAAAGCAAAAATGATTAAGATTAAATTACATAGTTAGCACTTACACGTAATGAAATAGTTTTATTGTAATATCCAATGATTTTAGCATAAGGTTTGTATATATAGTATATATAGTGTGCATACATGCGTGTGTATGTGTAGGGATTTGGAAGGTTTTTGAATGAACAAAGTTTAAAAATAATGTATAATAATTTAAGATGGGTTTAGGGTTATAAAATCTTTTAAGTTTAAGTCAATTATTGTTAAAATCTAATTACAGATAGTATTAATGATGGTGTATGCATATGAGTTTCATGTGAAAGTGACTTGAAGTGCGGAAAGAAAATGAATTCGAATATGTATGAAAAGTAATAGAATTAAATTACGATTATCGATTTTACGTAATTAAATCAGTTACACGTATATTAAGGTAATAAAAAAAATGAACTTAGAGGAACTTACAATTAATGAAAGTAAATCTCACGGTTTTAAAAATTAAATTTTGAAGATGGAATTAAATTCGACTAGTAACATTCCTAGCTATATATGAACTATATAACCCTTAACATTAACCAGAAGTATCGGTACAATAATTGAATTAAGAAAATTAAGAATACAAATTAAAAATAGAAATCAATTATGCATTTCAACGAGCTAAACATAATTTTATAATATTTTAAAAAAAATAAAAGTAAATCGAACCCTAGATGAGTTTGGCCAAGAATAAAAAAGTTATTGAAATGGAAGGAAAGCATTTTGAACAATGTTTTCTTTTAATAATTTCAGGTAAATTTTACATTAAAAATTATTTTTATATAATAAAAAAAATATAAAAAAAGGTTTAATAATTTTTGCATGTTAAGTAGAAAAATCATACTCTTTCGTTAAATGTTGATAGAATCTGAATTATTTGATATTTTAGTCTGAAATTGACAATTACGTTTTTTTTTTTTTTTTTTTAAAGAAGAGATTTCTTGTCACACTACTTAGAACAAAAATTAAAAGAGTTGAAACAAAACGGAGGGATGGCATGTTCCTCAGCATAGTAATTTAAAAGGAGTCAAAATTGGGACAAGATCGATTAATTAATTATTACACAACTATTATTATCACATATACATTACAATGATTATCAAAGTCATTACAAACAATTGTAAAAACTGTTTTGGTTACAAACAATAAAATGTCATTTTACCTATATATTTATATACGCAACAATGGCATGAAAAAGAAAAGACAAATCGGTCAATTTCCTTCTTACAAACAAGAAAAAAGGTTAAACTAAAGACGCAAACCGGTCAATTCAGGTTGAATTTAATTCTCTTTTACAACACAAAAAAAAGGTTGAATTAAATTCTTAGATTACATTTTCTTAAATTAAATTCTCTTAAATTACAAAGAAAAAGTTGAATTCAATTGACTGCATTGAAATAACTTGGGACAAAACTCTGACTTGGAATAAAACTCTCTGACTTGGAATAAAACTCTCTGACTTGGAATAAAACTCTCTGACTTGGAATAAAACTCTCTGACTTGGAATAAAACTCTCTGACTTGGAATAAAACTCTCTGACTTGGAATAAAACTCTCTGACTTGGAATAAAACTCTCTGACTTGGAATAAAACTCTCTGACTTGGAATAAAACTCTCTGACTTGGAATAAAACTCTGTTACAATTAACTCTCTGTTACAATTAACTCTCTGTTACAATTAACTCTCTGTTACAATTAACTCTCTGTTACAATTAACTCTCTGTTACAATTAACTCTCTGTTACAATTAACTCTCTGTTACAATTAACTCTCTGTTACAATTAACTCTCTGTTACAATTAACTCTCTGTTACAATTAACTCTCTGTTACAATTAACTCTCTGTTACAATTAACTCTCTGTTACAATTAACTCTCTGTTACAATTAACTCTCTGTTACAATTAACTCTCTGTTACAATTAACTCTCTGTTACAATTAACTCTCTGTTACAATTAACTCTCTGTTACAATTAACTCTCTGTTACAATTAACTCTCTGTTACAATTAACTCTCTGTTACAATTAACTCTCTGTTACAATTAACTCTCTGTTACAATTAACTCTCTGTTACAATTAACTCTCTGTTACAATTAACTCTCTGTTACAATTAACTCTGTGAAAATTACTGTTTCACTAAGAAAAATGTATCACTGGTGTCTGAATTTTTCACTGTGTTACTTGTAAATTCTGACTCCATACTAAATATTAACTGTTAATAATGCTGACTTTTCAAGTGTTTATAAATTTCTTAAAAAAACACTCAGTACTTAAAAATTCTACGGGCAAAATCCTCAGAGACGTGTCCTGAAGACGTCTTGCTGGCTACTTCTTCTTGGATGAAAACTAGGCGTGGGGAACTTGGAGTCGTGACACACCAGTTCAAGGGTGGATGTTACGAACAAGAAGTCGTGACATGCCGGTCAAATGGTGGGTCGCCACTTGTTAAAATCATCTTCTAATTAAAATCATCTTCTAATTAAAATCATCTTCTAATTAAAATCATCTTCTAATTAAAATCATCTTCTAATTAAAATCATCTTCTAATTAAAATCATCTTCTAATTAAAATCATCTTCTAATTAAAATCATCTTCTAATTAAAATCATCTTCTAATTAAAATCATCTTCTAATTAAAATCATCTTCTAATTAAAATCATCTTCTAATTAAAATCATCTTCTAATTAAAATCATCATCTAATTAAAATCATCTTCTAATTAAAATCATCTTCTAATTAAAATCATCTTCTAATTAAAATCATCTTCTAATTAAAATCATCATCTAATTAAAATCATCTTCTAATTAAAATCATCTTCTAATTAAAATCATCTTCTAATTAAAATCATCTTCTAATTAAAATCATCTTCTAATTAAAATCATCTTCTAATTAAAATCATCTTCTAATTAAAATCATCTTCTAATTAAAATCATCTTCTAATTAAAATCATCTTCTAATTAAAATCATCTTCTAATTAAAATCATCTTCTAATTAAAATCATCTTCTAATTAAAATCATCTTCTAATTAAAATCATCTTCTAATTAAAATCATCTTCTAATTAAAATCATCTTCTAATTAAAATCATCTTCTAATTAAAATCATCATCTAATTAAAATCATCTTCTAATTAAAATCATCTTCTAATTAAAATCATCTTCTAATTAAAATCATCTTCTAATTAAAATCATCTTCTAATTAAAATCATCTTCTAATTAAAATCATCTTCTAATTAAAATCATCATCTAATTAAAATCATCTTCTAATTAAAATCATCTTCTAATTAAAATCATCTTCTAATTAAAATCATCTTCTAATTAAAATCATCTTCTAATTAAAATCATCTTCTAATTAAAATCATCTTCTAATTAAAATCATCTTCTAATTAAAATCATCTTCTAATTAAAATCATCTTCTAATTAAAATCATCTTCTAATTAAAATCATCTTCTAATTAAAATCATCTTCTAATTAAAATCATCTTCTAATTAAAATCATCTTCTAATTAAAATCATCTTCTAATTAAAATCATCTTCTAATTAAAATCATCTTCTAATTAAAATCATCTTCTAATTAAAATCATCTTCTAATTAAAATCATCTTCTAATTAAAATCATCTTCTAATTAAAATCATCTTCTAATTAAAATCATCTTCTAATTAAAATCATCTTCTAATTAAAATCATCTTCTAATTAAAATCATCTTCTAATTAAAATCATCTTCTAATTAAAATCATCTTCTAATTAAAATCATCATCTAATTAAAATCATCTTCTAATTAAAATCATCTTCTAATTAAAATCATCTTCTAATTAAAATCATCTTCTAATTAAAATCATCTTCTAATTAAAATCATCTTCTAATTAAAATCATCTTCTAATTAAAATCATCATCTAATTAAAATCATCTTCTAATTAAAATCATCTTCTAATTAAAATCATCTTCTAATTAAAATCATCTTCTAATTAAAATCATCTTCTAATTAAAATCATCTTCTAATTAAAATCATCTTCTAATTAAAATCATCTTCTAATTAAATCTAATTAAAATCATCTTCTAATTAAAATCATCTTCTAATTAAAATCATCTTCTAATTAAAATCATCTTCTTAAAATCTGTTAAGATCCTGGTAAAGGGTCGCCAGTTTGTTAACCCCTCCGTCTATGGCCCTGGGTGGTTCGAATTGACGGGGATTCTAGTTAGGAGGCAGCAACGGATATTTCTTCTATAACATTCTAATTCTTCTCTCTCGCTTTAGGGTCGACGATTATTAATTCTTCTCTTTCTATAATACTCTGATACTTTCTCTTGGTACTAAAATTATCGACTTTTCTCTTATAACTTATTGACTTAACTGACTAAGTTCTTCTGAAGATAGCCCAACTCAAGGGGAAACATAAAAAGGTTCTCTTACTCTAATTTACTTCAAAAAATGTACAGGTAGTGCTCTGAATTTACAGGGGTAGAGGTTCGACCTCTTTCGACCATGGCTCAGGCCGGAATCTAAAAATTAAGGAGGCAAGGGGCCTCTGCCCCCTCCTCGCAGCGAGGCTGCTAACAAGGGAGGCTCATAATGAAGTGCCGGAATGAAGTGACATTCATTTTACAAATACATGTATAATATAAACCTAAATGTTGGGGGAAGACAGTTGAAGGTTAAGTTCCCCCCTTTTAAACACATGATCAGATGTTTGAAAAATTCCAAATAAAAATAATAAAAAAAATAAAAATAACAAAAACTAATTTGTATTTTTTGCCGTCTACATTTATGAAGGCGATATAATTTCATAGTAGTACATAAGTACAAATTGAGTACATGACTGAGTACGTATTAATTTTGGTTCATTACAATTACAATTACCAATTAATTCATATTCACTTATTATTGTTTAATTACACTTCTATTAAGGTACATTCTTACATTATATATTAATTCATTACATTCAATTAAAGTTTCATTGAAGTACATTACAAGTTATTATTAATTACAGTTTCATTAAAGTACATTACGTCGTTTACCATTCTTAGTGTTTTTATATATTTATATATGGTTATACTAGATGGTTATATTAGATGGTTATACTAGATGGTTATTATATTTGGTTATTAGTACAACACAAGTACATGAGACATGACACACATGATATAACATAACGCATGATAAAGTTATAAATTCGAATCGAGCGAAAGGAGACTTTTTTTATCTTTGAAGCGTTCGATTCTGCCAGTTAGCGGAATTTGATCTTACTAAGCATTTTCGAGTTCAATGCGGGAGGTGATATAATAAAAAAATAATAATGAAAAAAATAATACGAGAATGTATTTTTGCGTTTTCGAACGAAGGCATGAAGTTTTGCATTTCATAGATTGACACGAGTAAAAATGAATATTTAGTAAAATTTATATAGGATAATGATCAAGATAAAATATGGATGTATGGGGGCGGGGATATGGTCGAATAATAGTTATATTTATACTACATAACATATAAATAATGACTTCTATAGAGTGTACAGTTTTTATTATGATGATAAAGAATTTTCATACATTGCATACTAGAGATATAATGAAGGGAAATTAATGACGGGAAAATGTGACGTCATAGTTATTGAATTTGTACGTATAGTACAAATCATTATTAGGAAGATTTACATGAATGAATTAGAGACAAAGAGTGGGTATCAATGACTAAGAAGTACAACTGCGGGTTCCAATCCTGTTACATGCAATGTGTATGCATAATCTAGGGTCGAGGGTGAGATGGAAGACAATCATAATTAATTATAATAAATTCTATAACAATGAAAAATGGAAAATAGATACGACTAAACCACAGAAATGGGAGATCATAGGGTTGTGACACAAACAAAAATAGGAAGCTACAAATAAAATTTTTAGCCAAAACTCGCTTAGGCAATTTTGGTTTCTTATGTAAAAATGAATATGGATTATTCATTGTTCATTATATATATATATATATATATTATTATATATATATATATATACATATACATATATATTTTTTTTTGTTTCAAAGAATGACCACTCATGGCCACCAAAAGAAAGGTGGATAGCAGAGCGAACACAAAACGAAGAGTATGGAACAACCAATGGAAATGAACAATAGACGGGGGAGGAGGAGGAGGAGGAGGTGGGGGAAAAGCAGAAAGATCATAGTGGGGTCACAGCTGGTAAAGTAGTCGGGAGCGAAAGAGGAAGGAGAACAACCCGGTTATCGAAAAGTAGGGACCTTCAGACAGAAGAGCGCCAAGCCTATCACAAAGCCCGACGCTCTCCAAAAAGGGAAAATACTCTGCGCGCAGCACAGAGTAAAGCAGACACTCCACCAGGAGGTGGGCAACTGTAAGTAGGACGTCACAATTGGGACATCGGGGCACCCGATCCCCAGCCATCAAATAGCCATGGGTCAGGTGGGTGTGGCCAATACGGAGGCGGGCCAGAGCCGCCACCTTATGGCGCGACCGATGGAAGGAAGAGGCCCAACATCCCAACTTGGGTTTAATCTTGCAAAGTTTGTTATCCATAGCGCCATCCCAGCGACTCTGCCACTGGGAGCGCAAAAACCTATGGAAGCCAGGGATATAATCAGAAAAAGGGAGGGACACAGGTGAAACCTGCAGTCGGCACGCGGAACGGGCAGCTCGATCGGCAGCCTCATTTCCAGCCACGTTAACATGTGCTGGGACCCAGCAAAATACCACCTCCTTGCCACCAAAAGCGACAAGAGTATGGTACAGTTGCTGGATTCGTCGGACCAGCGGGTGGACAGAGTCAAAACACTCCAGGCCATCCAGGGCACTGCGGGAATCCGAATGGATGACGAACGACCTATCCGGATGCTCCCGCACCACCTCCAGAGCGCTCAGAATGGCATAGAGCTCCGCCGTAAAAACGGAAGCCTCATCAGGGAGACGGGTACATCGGGGAGCAAGGGCAGACGACTGGGGAACAGCCACGGATCCAACGCCCCCCGACGACCTCGAGCCATCCGTGAAGATCGCAACACATGTAGAGTGACACGCCGCATGCTGAAGGAACAGAGACTGAAGCAAGGCAGAGTCCGACTCGGTCCTGCGAACGGGGCGCAACGCCCTACAGCACGCAACAGGGGTGCTCTCCCAAGGTGCAACACCCCTGAAAGAGACCAGTATAACGGATGGAGGGGGAGTGCCCATACCATCGAGGAGGGAGGTCACCGTGTCGGTGAAATACCAACCCCCATCCCGGCAGAACGCCCTCTCAACCACCTGGAACAGAGGAGAGGTGGGAAGACGGAGGATCCGGAGATAGTGTTTAGCAATGAGGAACGACCTCCGATCCTCCAAGGGAGGGATGTCGCACTCAACCTGCAGACTATCAACCGGAGAGGAGCGGAAGGCGCCAGATGACATGCGCAGTCCTCTAGAGAGGACCGGATCCAGTATCCGAAGGGCCGTGCGGGAGGCGGAGCCATACACCACACTCCCATAGTCTAATTTGGACTGTACCAGGGACACGTACAAACGGAGGAGCGTCCGCCTATCCGCGCCCCATGTAGTATGCGACAGATGCCCCAGCAAATCCAGGGTACGTCTCGCGGACTCGCGCAGCCGGCGAAGGTGGGGAACCCAGCTCAAACGGATGTCGAAAACCATACCCAAGAAGAGTACTGATGGAACGAGGGCCAGAGGCTGACCTCCGAGTGTAAGGTTAAAGGTCGGGATGGCGCCGGATCCCCGTCTCCTCGACGGAAGGAAGGCCACACACGAAGTCTTCGGGGAAGACAACGTAAGGCCCACCGACGACGCCCAGCGTTCAACCCGATTGACCGCGAGTTGGACTTGCCTCTCCACGAGGGGGGGACTCGTCCCCGCGGCATAGACAGCCAGATCATCTGCGTAGATGGAACAGCGCACCGAGGGCGGAAGAGCTCCCGGTAGCGCAGACATAACTAGGTTGAAGCAGGAGACGCTTAACACACACCCCTGGGGCACCCCCTCCTCCTGAACATACAGGGCAGATAGGGCCGCCCCATTACGGACGCGGAAAGTGCGACGGCAGAGGAAGTTGTGAAGAAACGTGGGCAAAAAGCCCACAAAACCAAGAGACTTCAAACGGTCCATGACAACTCCCTGACGGGTCGTGTCATAGGCCTTTTGGACGTCGAAAAAGACGGCCAGAACAAGATTCCGGCGGGAAAATGCCTCCCGTACATCATGGCCAAGCAGGAGAAGGGGGTCCAGAGTACCCCGAAATCGACGAAAACCATACTGGGTCAGGGGGTATAACCCAAGCGACTCCAGTGTAAAGGAAAGTTGGATGGCCACCATCTTTTCGAGGAGCTTGCATAAGCAGCTCGTCAAAGCAATAGGCCGATAGCTCGCCACCTCCGCCGGATCCTTCCCCGGCTTAGGTATCGGGACCACAATCGCCTCCCTCCAACGGGAAGGGAACGACCCCTCAACCCACACTCGGTTGAAAAGATCCAGCAAGAAGTGCAGGGCCATCGGGTGCAGATTCCAAAGAAAGTCATACGGAATGTCATCAGGGCCAGGGGCGGAAGAACGACGGGTTGCCAAGGCAGCCCGAAGTTCCCGCATCGGAAAGAGATGGTTATAGGGCTCGTTCCCAGGGGGCGGGAACGTGACCTCCGATAAAGGGGGATCCGCAGCTGAAGGCGAACGGGAAACTGCAGCAAAAGCACTGGCCAGCCGATCAGCCACAGCAGCAGGATCCGAAAGGAAGCCGTCCCCGTCCCGAAGGACAGGGCGACTAGCAGGGACTGGCTTCCCCTTGATACTACGTACCTTCCGCCACACAGCAGCAGAAGGGGTAGATAAGGAGATGCCGGACACAAAAGCACGCCAAGAGGCCCGATGGGCCAACTTGAGAGTCCGGCGGGCGAAAGCCTTCGCCCACCGCATCTCAATCAAGTGGCCCGCGCGCCGGGTGCGGTGGAAGCGGCGCGTTGCCCTCTTCCTCTCGCACACCGCCTGGTGACATGCTGGAGTCCACCACGGGACGCTACGAGTCCGCGGGTTACCGGAAGATCGAGGAATACAGTCCTCCGCGACGCCCATCACCACCCGCTCGAAGAACTCCAAGCTCTCATCCACAGAGCCAAAGCTCAATACCGAACGGACAATGACGGAACGAGCTCTGAAAGATGGCCAGTCAGCCCGCGCAAGGCACCACCTCGGTCGAGACGAAACGCCCGGCTGCGGACCGACCGGCTCAAGACAGACTGGGTAATGATCACTGCCATAAGAGTCCCCCAACACCTTCCACGAAAAATCGAGTAAGGCATCGAGGGACACCAAGGAGAGATCAATACAGGTAAATGAACCCGTGGGTTCGTGGAAGTAAGTAGGTTCACCGGAATTGAGACACGCAAAGGAAAGTTCCTCCATTAAGGAGAGTAAAATACCAGCAACATTAGTCGACCGAACATCTCCCCAAGCCGGGTCGCGACTGTTAAAGTCCCCGAGGAGGAGAAACGGTCGGGGTAGTTGCAGCACCAACTCGCGAACCGCGTCGCGAGAAGGAGGGTCATGAGGAGGAATATAAACCGAGCAGGCAGTGTACTGGCGATCTAAAAAGAGCCGCACAGCCACAGCCTGCAAGGAAGTGCGAAGAGGCACACCACGCGATGGTAACGAATGATGCACGTAAATCGCCGCACCCCGCCGGCGTGTGTGCTCATCCGGGGTGCAAGGGAAACCAGAGAGACGAGGGAGTCCCCACGCAGCCAGGATAGTCTCCTGGAGACAAACACAGGAAGGCCGCTCGCTCTCCAGCAGGGAGGCAAGGTTCTCCCAGTTAGCTAAAAGCCCCCTACAGTTCCAATGCAAGATGGAACTGTAAGGGGAAGCGGCATTATAAGAGGCAGAGAAAACAGCGAAATAGCCACGGACCAAGCTGAGCAGCAAACTCAATGGTCCGTAACCAGGGACGGAATCGGTTTCCCCGACTCACCCAGAACTGGGGGGTAGGGGCCACTGACTCCGCATCTGCTGCACCCGTAGTAGAACGAGAAGTGGAGAGTAGAACAGGGAGGTCAGAGGGGGGCTCTCCCAGCGGGGGGAGAGACGACGAGTCGGGCCCAGCCGAAACCCCCAACTCCCCACCAGAGGGGGAACCAGCTGTTCGAGGGCTCGTCAAACCAGACAAGCACTGATGGGGGGGGAGAGGAAAGGTCGACCACAGGCATGACTCCAGATTTGTAAAAATTTACTGGAGCACAGCTCTGAATTTACTTTTTTTCCCCTTACACCACTAGATAGGTTAATGATAGTAAACTCTTGAATTGACGACATACCAATTACAAATTGTTTTAGCTAAACATAATAATACAATAATGTACAGTTTATAACTCACCTTAAGTTTATTTATTCATTGCAGCAGCAATGTATTGATTTACACTTGCTTAAATGGGCTATGGAAATGTCAAATTTGTTGCTTTTTGCTTTATTAGATTTGGATGCAACACTTGAACTTGAAGGCATATTTTGACTCTTCTCTTTATTAACCACAACAGCTTGGTGAGTTTCTTTTGTTAGGCGCAAAATTGCATTCAATGTCTTCTGGATTTGGGAATTTTCAAATTCCTCTAAAGCAGTTTTGTTAGTCTGATGCGCAGATTCCTCACTTACCTTTTGTTCTTAGGTGGAGGAGAAGCACTTTCTTCAGTCTGTGAAACATCTAGTGAAAAAGTTTCATTTTCTAGATTAGCAGTTGATGAAGTTGGTTCATTTTTCTGAGGTCTAGCACTAGCACATTTTGTGAACAAACTAAATGACTGCTTTGCCGTATCTCTTTGCTGCACTTCATCCTGGTATTTCTTTACTGCAATATCTAAGCTGTGGGCCCAAACTCTGGGACCTCTTGTATTGAAACAAATATTTTTTTTGGAATTAAAATGTTCCTCCCAGTTTTGTTTCTTTGAATATTTGTTCTTGCATTGACCACAAAAGTAACCCCTTTTAACACCCTCACTTTTCTCTCCAACTTCATCAATATTAGGATCCATTATTGATTAATTATTGACTACCTGAAAAAATACAAAATAAGTAAAAGTTAGTAAATATAGTATGGTAAAAGTGAGTAAAAGTAAGTAAATATAGTACAATGAAAGTAAGTAAAAGTAAGTGCTTTAAACTTAGTAAAAGTAAGGAAGAGTAAGTAAAAGTAGGTAAGTTAAAGTAAGTAAAAGTAAGTTTTAACTTAACTAAACTTTTCAATTCTAGAGTCATGGTGGATTACTTAAAACCGCACAAGTAATTATCTGGCCAATTTATCAAACCTGGCCGAGATCAATGGAACATAGTCCAATCCTGATAATTTTATATTAAAAAAATATACGTTTTAATAAAATTTTATTTATCAAAACATTGAAGCTTAACAAAAAATAAAAATAATTGTTAAATATGGAATTACCAACTAAACTTAAAATAACTAAATTTGTAATTTAAAAAAATTGGTTTGTACAAGAACGTATACGCAAAAAAATTGCATAACGTCTAGCAGATGAACAAAACCCAAACCCAAATTTACTTTTTCTCATGGTCAAATTTACGGGAGCAATGCTCCCAAGATCCCAGGAATCTGGAGTCATGACCACAGGTGGGAGAGGTAGATCCAGAAGAGAGACCCGACCACTCTCAGCAGGAGCCGGAGGGAGAGAGACTCCATGAAGGAGGGCCAGGCCCCTCTCGACCGGGTCTATCATGGGAACAGAGTCAGTAATCGAGGGTGTCATGGGGCGGTGTACCTCGACCGACACCCGGACACTGGTCGGGGTACCAGGAGGTGACGCCTCACCAGCCCTCCATATAGGGGGGGGGGGGAGTCCCGAGCGGATTAGGAACAGCGGGCCGCTTCCCCTCCGGTGAAGACGGGGAAGAAGGGGAAGCAAGGCGAGCAGCAGTCAGGATCGGGTCGGAAGGACTCCGACTCCGACCACGGCGACGCTTCCTCCTCTCCTTCGGGGCATCCCCCTCCCCACCCAAGAGACGAGTAGGCAAGGATCCAGACCCCAAGGCCGGAGGGGGAGAAGGGGCACTTGTAGGCAGGGAATCAGATGGGATGTCAGAAAGTGAGGCAAAGGAACAAGAAGGACCTGCGGCGCCAGGAGGACCACCAACCCCCGGGACTTCCAGGGGGGGCACCACTCCAGTAGACGCTGGGGTAGCACGGGAGGGGCCCGAGGAGCCGCCAGGGCCAAGAGCCGCAGCGTAGGACAACCCCCGCCGCGGCTCCCGGTCACGGATCTTATCGCGCGCCTCCCGCGCACTAAGGAATTCAGTAGTCCTTAAGGACTGCACCTCAAATTCAAACTTGAAAATGGGACAGTCCCGAGAAGAGGAAGGGTGGGCCCCCAAACAGTTCGAGCACCGCGGGGACTTCGTGCACGGGGTAGGGTGCGCAGGCCCACCGCAGCGGACACATAGCTTACCCTCACGGCGGCACGCAGAACTAACATGGGTGAACCGGGTCAGGCACATATGGTCGCACCGAAAACTCACACGACCGGCGATCACCCATGCCCCAGAACACCTGGGCTGGAGGCACAAGGGAGTCAAAGGTCAGGAGCAGACGAGCGGACGGGGTAAGAGCACCATCCTGGCACGACGAAAAGCGGAAGACCTTCGTTACCCCCTGGGGGGCAAGATCCTCCTGCAACTCGCCAACCGGGATTGACAGCAGACGGGAAGCGAAAATGGTGCCTTGACAGCTATTCAATTGCGGATGGGGAGTCACAGAAACTCTGCAACCCAAGACATCCTGCAACTGTAGAAGGGACCCAGTCACCCCCGAAGAACGGGACTTCAAAAGAAGAGACCCATCCCTCAGAGGGCGGATATCATAACGACAGGGAACCCCTATCGTCTTAAGGCGCTGAAACACCCGTTCCGAGTTGCCCGGAAGGGAGCCAGCGGAAGGGCGGAGAACAAGGAACCTGTCCACCGGACAGAAATTGACAGCAGAGACAGGTCCATGTGTAACGGTAACCGAGAGTGGGCGAGAGAACAAGGGCCGCGAAGACCCCGCCCTACGGCCACCACGAGTCCGGCCACGAGAGCCAGACACCGCAGAGGACGAGAGGGGGCCATACGGCTTGAGGGTCAATCCAGCGGAGGCAGAGGCCGCTGAATGACAAGAAGTAGTAGTCTGATCCAAATCCAAGGGCGGGCCAGAGTCGTCAACAAGAGGGGAGTGAAGTTTAGAATTAGAACCAATAAACAGTATTTTTACAAAAACGGCAGCCTCGGACCCAAGGCGATGCACAAGCCGCCGCTGCATCCTTCAAAGCGCAGGCCCAACGTCCCGGGTGGTCCGCCCCCCAACCTAACTGTCTTTTAAAAACAGCAGATTGGCACTACGGAGATTTGTCCATTAAGGGCCAAGCAAAGACCCAATCCAGACGCAGCAGCGGTCCGGGCGCCCGTACCGTCCCCGGAGCACGGCTCAGCCACGGAGTGATGCCCCCCGGCGGGTGCACCCGATGACCCCAAGACTGCAAATACAAACAGAGGGGGGGGGGGGGATACTACGATTGACAGAGGCACAGGACCGAGTCAAGACAAAAGAAATTCCGGGAGAGACGGAAAAAAAGGGGGAGCAAAAAGAAAAGAAAAGGGGGGGAAAGAAAAGGAAGGGGGGGGGGGGAACGCAACTAGGTAACTCTTCGCCCACACCCGGCGAGGAGTTGAGGAAACCTCAACAACCCACGAGGTGTACGAGCCCCCTCGGCCCGGCAAGCCGGAATACCCAATCGAGGGGGATCTATATATATATATATATATATATATATATATATATATATATATATATATATATATATATATATACACAGGGTGGGCCGTAAGTTTCCATACATAGGAAAAATAAACATTTTTTTATGGACAACCATTTTTATTTATATAATATGCTCTACATGGTTGCCATTGTTTTGAAAACACATTTCAATATGTGTTCCCCACTGTTGATGAACACGCATTAGCACAGTTGACGTTATGCTTGTAATGGCGTTGGTGATACGTTCCTTTAGATGATTTATGTCTCGTATCTTTTCCTGATACACCATGGCCTTCAAGTGCCCCCAAAGATAGAAATCAAGGGGGGTGAGATCTGGGGATCTGGGAGGCCACTCCACAGGACCACGCCGACCAATCCAAGCATCCGGAAACTGCTGATCCAAATACCGACGCACGTGAAGACCATAATGAGGTGGAGCTCCATCTTGCTGGAAGTAAACTGGGAAGTTACCTTCCTCGTTTAGCAGGGATGGGAAAATCTCTTCTTGCAACATGTTAAGATACCTTTCGGCATTAAGATTTCCACTGACAAAAATTGGTCCAATAATTCTGTCACCCCATATCCCGGCCCACACCATCACTTTACCGGCACCTTGCATCTTCGTCGGACTCAGCCAGTTAGGGTTAGCATTACTCCAATAACGTATGTTTTGCCGATTAACCTCTCCATTGATGTAAAAATTTGCTTCATCAGTAAACAAGATCTTACAAACGCATATTCTTAGGGTATCTGAAACATAAAAACAAACATTTAAATTTTCCTGTATGGAAACTTACGGCCCACCCTGTATATATATATATATATATGAAAAGAAGGATCAACACAACGGCAAACATTTTCATTTATTTGTACATCAGACGTTTCGACAAATCTTTTGTCATCATCAGTGAGTTAAGTCTTAAAACCTTAAAACAAAATTGAAAAGTGAAAGTTACATCAATACAATATTAAGACCATTAAAATTAAAACCTTAAAGCAAAATGAAAATTGCATCAATACAAAATTAAAACATTTAAATTTCATCACTATAAAAACTAAAATTAAATTAAATTTCATCACTATAAAAACTAAAATTAAATTACCTCAATAGGTAAATACACAATGTTTACATCCACCTCCATACTTGGCAAAGTCTAAGAGACCACTAGGTGGTCAGGGGATTAGAAAGGGTATATCTGTGAAACACGGTTGTCAAAAGAGTCTTAATTTGTAGGATGAGCTATTATTATTAAGGGAGGGTTGTTTCTATAGATGTACAAAGATTCTAAAATTCGGAGTTCTGTAAGGTTATTGGATCTAGTTAAAATTTCAAACTGAGTTTTGTGAAGGGGATGGTCGTTTTCATTACTGTGGTTTCTAATTGCGGATTGTGGAGGGCTACTGAGGGGACGGTTGGTACGGACTGACAAGCCCAAATGTTGAGAAAGGCGCACCTCCAGTTGGAGTTGAGTGCTGCCAATATACGCAGCCTTACAGCTGTCGCACGTGTATTTGTAAACAACATTGGGGCATGCAGTTTTGGGGAATTCATCTTTGAACTTTAAAAAATTTGATAATTTAAGTGGGTTGACGAAGGCGAATCTAAAATTTATTTGGGATAACTAGACTTGAGTAGTTTGGACAATTCACCTCGAATACGCAATGATAAATAACCATAAAAAGGTAATTTAATATATCTGGTTTCTTTTTGTACTGTAGTTACGGGGAGTTTAGTATCAAAAGTGTTATTTAAAAATTTCTTTAATTGGTTATCGAATAGATGAGAAGGGTAGTAATTGTTAATAAAGTACTGTTTTAAAAATTTAAATTCTTCGTTTAACGAAAAGTAATCCGAACAAATACGGTAACTTCTTGTTAATAATGTTACTATAGCACTAATCTTATATTTATAAAACATACAACTTAAATAATTGGTTCCCAAGCCAGTAAAAGTTTGTTTCCGAAATAGTGAAGTATGGAACTTATTATGGGCCCGTTTAACTAAAACATCCAGGAAAGGTAAACTATTATTTGTTTCGTTTTCACACGTGTACTTAATATTACTATGTTGTTTATTAAGATAATCACGAAAAAGTTTTACGTGTGAAGGATGGTTAAATATTAAGAAAGTGTCATCCACGTATCTTCTGTAATATATGGGTTTAAAACTACTAGGACAATTTTTCAACCAAATTTCTTCGTAATGGCAAAGAAATGCATTTGCTAGTGTTGGGCTTAACGGGGAACCCATAGCTACCCCATCAATTTGGCTGTAAAGGTTGCTATTAAATAAGAAAAGATTATCAAAACACACTATTTCGAGAAGGTTTTTAAATTGAGTCTGAGTGAGGCCATTAATAAGAGTATTATCAGTAGTGAATAACTTATTTAGTATGATATTTAATGTTTCTTTTAACGGGACATTAGTAAACAATGATGAGACATCAAAACTGGCCATAGTAAGAGAATCGGCATGATTGATCTCTTTTATCTCTTTAGCAAAAACAAACGAGTTGTTAATAGAATAATCATTAAAGGTGAGTTTTGAAAGCAAGGGAACGAAGAATTTAGCTAAGTTATAATTGAATGTACCACATGCCGAAAGAATAGGTCTTAGTGGGAAATTTGGCTTGTGGACTTTAGGTAAACCATATAGAATTCCTGGATTAGAACCAGAAGCAAATAAAAAATTGTATGTATTGTCAGCAATAATATTACTATTTTTTAATTTACGCAAACACCTATTAAGTTTATCTTCGAGTTTTAGTAATTTAGACAGGACATTCTCTTTTACCCTTTTAAATTTAGACGTATCCGACAAAATTGTCTCCATTCTATTTATGTAAACTGTTGAATCAATCAGCACTACTCCTTTACCCTTATCCGGTTTTGTAATGATGACAGAGTTATCCTTTTTCAAATTATTAAGAATTTTAAAATCTTGCTTATTAAAGAGGGGAGAAAAACACCTTATGGGGTTTAAAATTATAAAAATTCTTAAAAGAGATGCTCTCCACTTGTTTTACCAAGTTATGAAACGAGAAATTTGGTCGGATCTCACAATTCTTAATATTCATGAGAAGATTTTCAAAGCCAGAGAAAAATTTATAAAAATTTAGTTTATAATGAGGTAGATCAAAATTTAAGCCTAACGACAATATTTCTTTCTCTCTAATACTTAAAACTTTATTAGAGAAATTACAAATAAAATTATCTGGATTATTAAAAAACGACTGAGTGATTCCCAATTTTTCCAATTTGGCAGCATGTATCCTTTTATGTCTGTTGACAGTTTTATCACAGCAAGTTTGAAATTTAGTAACTAAACAATGATAATCAATATAAGACACCCTAGATTTTAGACCAAACAGAGAATTTTTATATTTCAGCTTGAGAAAACTCACTGTTTTAGTTTTCGATTGAAGCTCCAAATTTAATAATTTATGTAGCCATGATTTATATAGTTTGGAGTTATGGAGGCGTTTATTATAAAGTTTAAATCTAAGGAAATTAGGCACAATATTATAACTTTTGCACTTAGACAAGAAACTCTCATCACAGATAGCCTTGTTCAGTTTCAAATAGACTCTTTCACATTGTCTGTAATAGTTCAATGTCGATCGGCCATATCTCTGGGTTAATATCAAAGCTATTGACTTCTCCTTAGGGAACCGGAGCTTACAGATGAAAAGAAGGATCAACACAACGGCAAACATTTTCATTTATTTGTACATCAGACGTTTCGACAAATCTTTTGTCATCATCAGTGAGTTAAGTCTTAAAACCTTAAAACAAAATTGAAAAGTGAAAGTTACATCAATACAATATTAAGACCATTAAAATTAAAACCTTAAAGCAAAATGAAAATTGCATCAATACAAAATTAAAAACATTTAAATTTCATCACTATAAAAACTAAAATTAAATTAAATTTCATCACTATAAAAACTAAAATTAAATTACCTCAATAGGTAAATACACAATGTTTACATCCACCTCCATACTTGGCAAAGTCTAAGAGGAACACTAGGTGGTCAGAGGATTAGAAAGGGTATATCTGTGAAACACGGTTGGTTGTCAAAAGAGTCGTAATTTGTAGGATGAGCTATTATTATTAAGGGAGGGTTTGTTTCTATAGATGTACAAAGATTCTAAAATTCGGAGTTCTGTAAGGTTATTGGATCTAGTTAAAATTTCAAACTGAGTTTTGTGAAGGGGATGGTCGTTTTCATACTGTGGTTTCTAATTGCGGATTGTGGAGGGCTACTGAGGGGACGGTTGGTACGGACTGACAAGCCCAAATGTTGAGAAAGGCGCACCTCCAGTTGGAGTTGAGTGCTGCCAATATACGCAGCCTTACAGCTGTCGCACGTGTATTTGTAAACAACATTGGGGCATACAGTTTTGGGGAATTCATCTTTGAACTTTAAAAAATTTGATAATTTAAGTGGGTTGACGAAGGCGAATCTAAAATTTATTTGGGGATAACTAGACTTGAGTAGTTTGGACAATTCACCTCGAATACGCAATGATAAATAACCATAAAAAGGTAATTTAATATATCTGGTTTCTTTTTGTACTGTAGTTACGGGGAGTTTAGTATCAAAAGTGTTATTTAAAAATTTCTTTAATTGGTTATCGAATAGATGAGAAGGGTAGTAATTGTTAATAAAGTACTGTTTTAAAAATTTAAATTCTTCGTTTAACGAAAAGTAATCCGAACAAATACGGTAACTTCTTGTTAATAATGTTACTATAGCACTAATCTTATATTTATAAAACATACAACTTAAATAATTGGTTCCCAAGCCAGTAAAAGTTTGTTTCCGAAATAGTGAAGTATGGAACTTATTATGGGCCCGTTTAACTAAAACATCCAGGAAAGGTAAACTATTATTTGTTTCGTTTTCACACGTGTACTTAATATTACTATGTTGTTTATTAAGATAATCAAGAAAAAGTTTTACGTGTGAAGGATGGTTAAATATTAAGAAAGTGTCATCCACGTATCTTCTGTAATATATGGGTTTAAAACTACTAGGACAATTTTTCAACCAAATTTCTTCGTAATGGCAAAGAAATGCATTTGCTAGTGTTGGGCTTAACGGGGAACCCATAGCTACCCCATCAATTTGGCTGTAAAGGTTGCTATTAAATAAGAAAAGATTATCAAAACACACTATTTCGAGAAGGTTTTTAAATTGAGTCTGAGTGAGGCCATTAATAAGAGTATTATCAGTAGTGAATAACTTATTTAGTATGATATTTAATGTTTCTTTTAACGGGACATTAGTAAACAATGATGAGACATCAAAACTGGCCATAGTAAGAGAATCGGCATGATTGATCTCTTTTATCTCTTTAGCAAAATCAAACGAGTTGTTAATAGAATAATCATTAAAGGTGAGTTTTGAAAGCAAGGGAACGAAGAATTTGGCTAAGTTATAATTGAATGTACCACATGCCGAAAGAATAGGTCTTAGTGGGAAATTTGGCTTGTGGACTTTAGGTAAACCATATAGAATTCCTGGATTAGAACCAGAAGCAAATAAAAAATTGTATGTATTGTCAGCAATAATATTACTATTTTTTAATTTACGCAAACACCTATTAAGTTTATCTTCGAGTTTTAGTAATTTAGACAGAACATTCTCTTTTACCCTTTTAAATTTAGACGTATCCGACAAAATTGTCTCCATTCTATTTATGTAAACTGTTGAATCAATCAGCACTACTCCTTTACCCTTATCCGGTTTTGTAATGATGACAGAGTTATCCTTTTTCAAATTATTAAGAATTTTAAAATCTTGCTTATTAAAGAGGGGAGAAAACACCTTATGGGGTTTAAAATTATAAAAATTCTTAAAAGAGATGCTCTCCACTTGTTTTACCAAGTTATGAAACGAGAAATTTGGTCGGATCTCACAATTCTTAATATTCATGAGAAGATTTTCAAAGCCAGAGAAAAATTTATAAAAATTTAGTTTATAATGAGGTAGATCAAAATTTAAGCCTAACGACAATATTTCTTTCTCTCTAATACTTAAAACTTTATTAGAGAAATTACAAATAAAATTATCTGGATTATTAAAAAACGACTGAGTGATTCCCAATTTTTCCAATTTGGCAGCATGTATCCTTTTATGTCTGTTGACAGTTTTATCACAGCAAGTTTGAAATTTAGTAACTAAACAATGATAATCAATATAAGACACCCTAGATTTTAGACCAAACAGAGAATTTTTATATTTCAGCTTGAGAAAACTCACTGTTTTAGTTTTCGATTGAAGCTCCAAATTTAATAATTTATGTAGCCATGATTTATATAGTTTGGAGTTATGGAGGCGTTTATTATAAAGTTTAAATCTAAGGAAATTAGGCACAATATTATAACTTTTGCACTTAGACAAGAAACTCTCATCACAGATAGCCTTGTTCAGTTTCAAATAGACTCTTTCACATTGTCTGTAATAGTTCAATGTCGATCGGCCATATCTCTGGGTTAATATCAAAGCTATTGACTTCTCCTTAGGGAACCGGAGCTTACAGATGAAAAGAAGGATCAACACAACGGCAAACATTTTCATTTATTTGTACATCAGACGTTTCGACAAATCTTTTGTCATCATCAGTGAGTTAAGTCTTAAAACCTTAAAACAAAATTGAAAAGTGAAAGTTACATCAATACAATATTAAGACCATTAAAATTAAAACCTTAAAGCAAAATGAAAATTGCATCAATACAAAATTAAAACATTTAAATTTCATCACTATAAAAACTAAAATTAAATTAAATTTCATCACTATAAAAACTAAAATTAAATTACCTCAATAGGTAAATACACAATGTTTACATCCACCTCCATACTTGGCAAAGTCTAAGAACACTAGGTGGTCAGAGGATTAGAAAGGGTATATCTGTGAAACACGGTTGGTTGTCAAAAGAGTCGTAATTTGTAGGATGAGCTATTATTATTAAGGGAGGGTTTGTTTCTATAGATGTACAAAGATTCTAAAATTCGGAGTTCTGTAAGGTTATTGGATCTAGTTAAAATTTCAAACTGAGTTTTGTGAAGGGGATGGTCGTTTTCATACTGTGGTTTCTAATTGCGGATTGTGGAGGGCTACTGAGGGGACGGTTGGTACGGACTGACAAGCCCAAATGTTGAGAAAGGCGCACCTCCAGTTGGAGTTGAGTGCTGCCAATATACGCAGCCTTACAGCTGTCGCACGTGTATTTGTAAACAACATTGGGGCATACAGTTTTGGGGAATTCATCTTTGAACTTTAAAAAATTTGATAATTTAAGTGGGTTGACGAAGGCGAATCTAAAATTTATTTGGGGATAACTAGACTTGAGTAGTTTGGACAATTCACCTCGAATACGCAATGATAAATAACCATAAAAAGGTAATTTAATATATCTGGTTTCTTTTTGTACTGTAGTTACGGGGAGTTTAGTATCAAAAGTGTTATTTAAAAATTTCTTTAATTGGTTATCGAATAGATGAGAAGGGTAGTAATTGTTAATAAAGTACTGTTTTAAAAATTTAAATTCTTCGTTTAACGAAAAGTAATCCGAACAAATACGGTAACTTCTTGTTAATAATGTTACTATAGCACTAATCTTATATTTATAAAACATACAACTTAAATAATTGGTTCCCAAGCCAGTAAAAGTTTGTTTCCGAAATAGTGAAGTATGGAACTTATTATGGGCCCGTTTAACTAAAACATCCAGGAAAGGTAAACTATTATTTGTTTCGTTTTCACACGTGTACTTAATATTACTATGTTGTTTATTAAGATAATCAGAAAAAGTTTTACGTGTGAAGGATGGTTAAATATTAAGAAAGTGTCATCCACGTATCTTCTGTAATATATGGGTTTAAAACTACTAGGACAATTTTTCAACCAAATTTCTTCGTAATGGCAAAGAAATGCATTTGCTAGTGTTGGGCTTAACGGGGAACCCATAGCTACCCCATCAATTTGGCTGTAAAGGTTGCTATTAAATAAGAAAAGATTATCAAAACACACTATTTCGAGAAGGTTTTTAAATTGAGTCTGAGTGAGGCCATTAATAAGAGTATTATCAGTAGTGAATAACTTATTTAGTATGATATTTAATGTTTCTTTTAACGGGACATTAGTAAACAATGATGAGACATCAAAACTGGCCATAGTAAGAGAATCGGCATGATTGATCTCTTTTATCTCTTTAGCAAAATCAAACGAGTTGTTAATAGAATAATCATTAAAGGTGAGTTTTGAAAGCAAGGGAACGAAGAATTTGGCTAAGTTATAATTGAATGTACCACATGCCGAAAGAATAGGTCTTAGTGGGAAATTTGGCTTGTGGACTTTAGGTAAACCATATAGAATTCCTGGATTAGAACCAGAAGCAAATAAAAAATTGTATGTATTGTCAGCAATAATATTACTATTTTTTAATTTACGCAAACACCTATTAAGTTTATCTTCGAGTTTTAGTAATTTAGACAGAACATTCTCTTTTACCCTTTTAAATTTAGACGTATCCGACAAAATTGTCTCCATTCTATTTATGTAAACTGTTGAATCAATCAGCACTACTCCTTTACCCTTATCCGGTTTTGTAATGATGACAGAGTTATCCTTTTTCAAATTATTAAGAATTTTAAAATCTTGCTTATTAAAGAGGGGAGAAAACACCTTATGGGGTTTAAAATTATAAAAATTCTTAAAGAGATGCTCTCCACTTGTTTTACCAAGTTATGAAACGAGAAATTTGGTCGGATCTCACAATTCTTAATATTCATGAGAAGATTTTCAAAGCCAGAGAAAAATTTATAAAAATTTAGTTTATAATGAGGTAGATCAAAATTTAAGCCTAACGACAATATTTCTTTCTCTCTAATACTTAAAACTTTATTAGAGAAATTACAAATAAAATTATCTGGATTATTAAAAAACGACTGAGTGATTCCCAATTTTTCCAATTTGGCAGCATGTATCCTTTTATGTCTGTTGACAGTTTTATCACAGCAAGTTTGAAATTTAGTAACTAAACAATGATAATCAATATAAGACACCCTAGATTTTAGACCAAACAGAGAATTTTTATATTTCAGCTTGAGAAAACTCACTGTTTTAGTTTTCGATTGAAGCTCCAAATTTAATAATTTATGTAGCCATGATTTATATAGTTTGGAGTTATGGAGGCGTTAATAATAATAGCTCATCCTACAAATTAAGACTCTTTTGACAACCAACCGTGTTTCACAGATATACCTTTCTAATCCCTGACCACCTAGTGGTCTCTTAGACTTTGCCAAGTATGGAGGTGGATGTAAACATTGTGTATTTACCTATTGAGGTAATTTATTTTAGTTTTATAGTGATGAAATTTAATTTAATTTTAGTTTTTATAGTGATGAAATTTAAATGTTTTAATTTTGTATTGATGCAATTTTCATTTTGCTTTAAGGTTTTAATTTTAATGGTCTTAATATTGTATTGATGTAACTTCACTTTCAATTTTGTTTTAAAGGTTTTAAGACTTAACTCACTGATGATGACAAAAGATTTGTCGAAACGTCTGATGTACAAATAAATGAAAATGTTTGCCGTTGTGTTGATCCTTCTTTTCATCTGTAAGCTCCGGTTCCCTAAGGAGAAGTCAATAGCTTTGATATAACCAGAGATATGGCCGATCGACATTGAACTATTACAGACAATGTGAAGAGTATTTGAAACTGAACAAGGCTATCTGTGATGAGAGTTTCTTGTCTAAGTGCAAGTTATAATATTGTGCTAATTTCCTTAGATTTAAACTTATAATAAACGCCTCCATAACTCCAAACTATATAAATCATGGCTACATAAATTATTAAATTTGGAGCTTCAATCGAAAACTAAACAGTGAGTTTTCTCAAGCTGAAATATAAAAATTCTCTGTTTGGTCTAAAATCTAGGGTGTCTTATATTGATTATCATTGTTTAGTTACTAAATTTCAACTTGCTGTGATAAAACTGTCAACAGACATAAAAGGATACATGCTGCCAAATTGGAAAAATTGGGAATCATCAGTCGTTTTTAATAATCAGATAATTTTATTTGTATTTCTCTAATAAAGTTTTAAGTATTAGAGAGAGAGAATATTGTCGTTAGGCTAAATTTTGATCTACCTCATTATAAACTAAATTTTTATAAATTTTTCTCTGGCTTTGAAAATCTTCTATGAATATTAAGAATTGTGAGATCCGACCAAATTTCTCGTTCATAACTTGGTAAAACAAGTGGAGAGCATCTCTTTTAAGAATTTTTATAATTTTAAACCCATAAGGTGTTTTTCTCCCCTCTTTAATAAGCAAGATTTTAAAATTCTTAATAATTTGAAAAAGGATAACTCTGTCATCATTACAAAACCGGATAAGGGTAAAGGAGTAGTGCTGATTGATTCAACAGTTTACATAAATAGAATGGAGACAATTTTGTCGGATACGTCTAATTTAAAAAGGGTAAAAGAGAATGTCCTGTCTAAATTACTAAAACTCGAAGATAAACTTAATAGGTGTTTGCGTTAAATTAAAAATAGTAATATTATTGCTGACAATACATACAATTTTTATATTTGCTTCTGGTTCTAATCCAGGAATTCTATATGGTTTACTAAAGTCCACAAGCCAAATTCCCACTAAGACTATTCTTTCGGCATGTGGTACATTCAATTATAACTTAGCTAAATTCTTCGTTCCCTGCTTTCAAACTCACCTTTAATGATTATTCTATTAACAACTCGTTTGATTTTGCTAAAGAGATAAAAGAGATCAATCATGCCGATTCTCTTACTATGGCAGTTTTGATGTCTCATCATTGTTTACTAATGTCCCGTTAAAAGAAACATTAAATATCATACTAAATAAGTATTCACTACTGATAATACTCTTATTAATGGCCTCACTCAGACTCAATTTAAAAACCTTCTCGAAATAGTGTGTTTTGATAATCTTTTCTTATTAATAGCAAACCTTTACAAGCCAAATTGATGGGGTAGCTATGGGTCCCCGTTAAGCCCAACACTAGCAAATGCATTTCTTTGCCATTACGAAGAAATTTGGTTGAAAAATTGTCCTAGTAGTTTTAAACCCATATATTACAGAAGATACGTGGATGACACTTTCTTAATATTTAACCATCCTTCACACGTAAAAACTTTTTCGTGATTATCTTAATAAACACATAGTAATATTAAGTACACGTGTGAAAACGAAACAAATAATAGTTTACCTTTCCTGGATGTTTTAGTTAAACGGGCCCATAATAGTTCCATACTTCACTATTTCGGAAACAAACTTTTACTGGCTTGGGAACCAATTATTTAAGTTGTATGTTTTTATAAATATAAGATTAGTGCTATAGTAACATTATTAACAAGAAGTTACCGTATTTGTTCGGATTACTTTTCGTTAAACGAAGAATTTAAATTTTTAAACAGTAACTTTATTAACAATTACTACCCTTCTCATCTATTCGATAACCATTAAAGAATTTTTAAATAACACTTTTGATACTAAACTCCCGTAACTACAGTACAAAAAGAAACCAGATATATTAAATTACCTTTTTAGTTGTATTTATCATTGCGTATCGAGGTGAATTGTCAAAGTCTATCAAGTCTAGTTATCCCCAAATAATTTTAGATTCGCCTTCGTCAACCCACTTAAATTATCAAATTTTTTAAAGTTCAAAGATGAATTCCCCAAAACTGCATGCCCCAATGTTGTTTACAAATACACGTGCGACAGCTGTAAGGCTGCGTATATTGGCAGCACTCAACTCCAACTGGAGGTGCGCCTTTCTCAACATTTGGGCTTGTCAGTCCGTACAACCGTCCCCTCAGTAGCCCTCCACAATCCGCAATTAGAAACCACAGTAATGAAAACGACCATCCCCTTCACAAAACTCAGTTTGAAATTTTAACTAGATCCAATAACCTTACAGAACTCCGAATTTAGAATCTTTGTACATCTATAGAAACAAACCCTCCCTTAATAATAATAGCTCATCCTACAAATTAAGACTCTTTTGACAACCAACCGTTTCACAGATATACCCTTTCTAATCCCCTGACCACCTAGTGGTCTCTTAGACTTTGCCAAGTATGGAGGTGGATGTAAACATTGTGTATTTACCTATTGAGGTAATTTAATTTAGTTTTTATAGTGATGAAATTTAATTTAATTTTAGTTTTTATAGTGATGAAATTTAAATGTTTTAATTTTGTATTGATGCAATTTTCATTTTGCTTTAAGGTTTTAATTTTAATGGTCTTAATATTGTATTGATGTAACTTTCACTTTTCAATTTTGTTTTAAGGTTTTAAGACTTAACTCACTGATGATGACAAAAGATTTGTCGAAACGTCTGATGTACAAATAAATGAAAATGTTTGCCGTTGTGTTGATCCTTCTTTTCATCTGTAAGCTCCGGTTCCCTAAGGAGAAGTCAATAGCTTTGATATATATATATATAATATATATATATATATATATATATATATATATATATATATATATATATATATATATATATATATATATATATTATATATAGCCTTGGTCAGAATTATTAGGCACCCCATCTTTTTTATTTTTTGAACAGTTTCTACGGCAGGAGGGACTTGTTCCTCGGAGATGGACTTCATCTTAATGACGTTGGAGCTGCACGTTTAGGAAGACTATTTCATAATACTGTCTCTTCTCTTCAGGCTGCCGTAACTCGAACGGTCCCAGTGTAAATTCCATAAATTTCCACTGCGCTCGCGAAGTTGTCGCAATTACAAACAATTTGAAGGTTCTATCCTTCAATGCTCATAGCCTACAAAATAAAATAAACAAATTTTTTTCTTTAATTGCTTGTAAAGACTATGATTTAATTGTGATAAATGAATTGTGGCTTAGCTCACTGAAACACGTGACTTTGTAGGGGAGTATCAAATTAAAGGTTATAGACTTTTTGTTAAAAACAGAATAGGTAGGGGAGGAGGCGGTGTTATGTTGTATATCAAAGATAATATTGCGAATGTTATAGAAGTAAAGCACTCAATTCCAGAACCGATAGATTCGACTATAGCAGAACTTAAACTGAATGATTTCAAACTTCTTGTTGCAGTTATATATAGGCCCCCTAATCAAACAACTGATACAGACGAAGCATTATATCATGAACTAAAGAGAATAATCGGTAGTGAGCAGGCTTTAGTTATGGGTGACTTTAATTGCGCCAATGTGAATTACGATACAATGCAGGGAGACGCGGAAGGTAATCATTTAGTTAATTTTCTCAAGGATAGCTTTCTTATTCAAAAGGTTGGGGAACCTACAAGGTTGGACAGTATCTTAGATTTAGTAATAACTATGGATGATAGGCTAATTACGCCGTGTAACAAAAAAAATAAATTTCTTTGTTTCTGAGCAATAACCTTTATTTTCTGATTCATTATGCTTCAAATCACTGGAAAAAAGCTGTCAGTGATTTTAAACTTCGGGTTTGTCGTCAGTACATCGATTTTGTTGAAATAAGAATATTATTATTTTTTAACCCTATATGGACATCTGCGACAGATCTGTAAACGCTTCAAAATTTACTATATATTTACCGAAACAAGTACATTTTAACTTAAATGACGATATCGTCAAATTTGAAATGGTTCAAGGAGTTTATATCACGAATTGGCTACTCCTACTGCAGAAAACCGAGCTTTAATGAAAAAATAAGTTAGTGCGTCAGTAGAAGTAAAAGTGTATGGTTACGCAGTTCATTTTTTATTTTTATCACTTTATTTGATTAAAGGTAAGTTGAATAATTTTTTATTGCTCAATTATGTTGTTAGAGTGGCTGAAGTAATATAAAACAATTCTGATAAACTGAGCACTAGAATATTTTATTGAAACGTAACAATATTGATGGCTCTGACATCCATGCCTTCTTTGCCACGTGGTATAAGGTTGTCCCAATTTGTATTATATATTACATTATTTATATATTATATATATTATTATATATTATATATATATATTATTTATATATATATTATATATATATATATATATATATATATATTACATTAAAAATCACATATTTATGTTCAAAGTACTCTGAATGAATGTTTAATATAGGTAAAAAAAAATTTAAGACAAAAATAAGAATTATGTCCATATAGGGTTAAATTAATCCATTATTTTTACTTTTTCAGACGTGTGATGTGTGACGAAGTTACTGTTATGGCTGCTTGTGGTTGCAAATACCCAGCGGATTCCTTCTGCTACGTGTGCGGCGAGTTCTTCGCAAAGACGGCTAAAAAACACTGCTTGGACAGTTGCACCCATGCAAAGGAAGCCTATCATGCCTACTTCGGAATGCCAGTCGGTGACCAAGACAAACGCTGGGCACCACATGTCATCTGTGACTACTGCCGCCGCACTCTTGAAGGTTGGTTTAGAGGAGAGAAGAGGGCAATGCCTTTCGCTATCCCCCGTGTCTGGCGTGAGCCCTCAGACCATCTCACGGACTGCTATTTCTGTATGGTGGACCCAACAAAACGAAGAAAGGGGAAGAATGCGCCTCCCATTGAGTACCCTGACATTCCATCATCTATTGCACCTGTTCCCCATAACGCGACGGACCTACCTGTGCCACAGCCTCCCTTGAGAGATCAATCTTGTCCAGCAGAAGCAGCAAGCTATGATGATTCCAAGGAGGAGCAAGGTGCGTCATCTGCTGCGCGCCGTCGACGCCGGGTGGCCGGTGAAAGGTGCCCCTACTACCCCAACCAAGAGGACATCAACGACCTCATCAGGGAAATGGCCTTGACAAAGTCCAACGCCGAGCTGCTCATTTCCAGACTGAAGCAGTGGGACTTACTGGACAACAGCATTCGAATTACTTCCCAGAGGAAGCGGCATCGCGGCTTTTCAGTGTTCTTCACTCTTAGAGATGGGTTGTGCTACTGCCATGACATCAGAGGACTCTTCGACGCTGTGGGCATTCCCTGCAACACCTCTGACTGACGGCTCTTCATCGACAGTTCATCTAAAAGCCTCAAGGCTGTTTTACTGCACAACACAAATCAGTGGCCCTCGATTCCTCTGGCTCATTCAGTGCACATGAAAGAAGAGTACCAGAACGTCAAAATCCTGCTGAGTGCACTGAAGTATGACCAATTCAGCTGGGAGGTCATTGGCAATTTCAAGATGGTGGCCTTCTTGATGGGGCTTCAGGGAGGCTTCACCAAGTTCCCTTGCTATCTGTGCCTCTGGGATAGCCGAAATACAGCCCTTCACTATGAGAAGAGGAACTGGCCCCTCAGGACTGGCTATGAGGTTGGGGCCCATAACGTGAAGCAAGAGCCACTGGTGGAGCCAACAAAAGTGCTGATGCCACCCCTGCACATCAAATTGGGCATCATTAAGCAGTTTGTTAAACAGCTGGATCCAGAGGGTGAGGCCTTGAAGCACATCCAGGAGCTGTTCCCGAAGTTGTCGGAGGCGAAGATCAAAGCAGGAGTATTTGTGGGCCCTCAGGTGAGGGGTGACTTATTGACTCCGACAGCTTTCCTGAGAAGCTGTCTGAGGTTGAGCGGGCAGCTTGGACAAGCTTCGTTTCTCTAGTCAAAGGTTTCCTCGGAAACCACAAGGCAGAGAACTACAGGGAAATCGTTGACGAACTTGTGGACACGTACCGGAGCATGGCTGCCGGATGTCGCTGAAACTGCACGTACTACACGCCCACCTTGATGAGTTCAAAGAAAACCTGGGAGACTACTCAGAAGAACAAGGTGAAAGATTTCACCAGGATGTCAGCTCTTTCGAGGAACGCTACAAGGGACAGTACAATGAAAGTATGATGGGGGACTATATCTGGAACCTTTTGCGTGAGAGTGAACTGAAATACAATCGCCAATCTCGTAGACAAACTTCTTTTTGATTAAACTATAATGCTAGAATTGTTGTATCAATTCTGTATCAATTCTCCGTAGCAATACTCTTTATCAATGCTCTGCATCACTGCACTGTATCACTGTCTGTGTATTAACATATTATAATACATAATTATTCCCTACTCATTTCCTTCTTTTTATTTTCATTTCTAAAGACGGGGCCTGGATAACTTCATTTTTCATCATTGATTTATCATAATAAACGTGTTAACATCAATTAAAATTATACTTAACAGGATTCATTTGATTTAAAAGCAGATAGTGTGAAAAACCCTTAAATTAATAAGCAAAAATGGCAAAAAATCAATAAATCAATCTCATGAACTCAGAACCGGTCTGAACTTGGTGACTGCTCATTTTTACTTGTTTATGCCCTAAAAAATCAGAAAATAATAGTTTTAACTCATGGACAAATTTTGTTACACGGTGTTATTGATCTCCAAGTAACAGAACCATTAAGCAATAGCGATCACAATATGGTAGAGTTTGTCAAAACCAACTAACGACAAATTCCTAACTTCCAGCATACAGACTTTAGTAAACTTTGAAATAAATTTTCACACATCAATTGGGAAAATGTAATGGGGAACTCCAACGCAAAACTAATGTGGGAATCGTTTGAAACAGTATTTAGGAATATAAATGAGGAATGTGTACCATACAAAATTAAGTGTGCGAAAGTAAACAACAAGCCCTTGTGGTTTACTTCGAGAGTAGGAGACATTATAAAGAGTAGAGATAGGGCTTATAGGATATATAAGTGCGACAAAGACAATCTGTGGTTACGAAACAAAAACATATCTCTAAGTCGTGAAGCAAAAAGTGTAATAAAAAAGTCTAAGTGCGAATTTGAAATCTCCATAGCTCATGACGGTAAAGAAAACCCCAAGCGATTCTTTCAATACGTCAGTAATAGAAATCCAGTAAAAAGCGTCTTCGGGCCTTTGAAATATGTAAACGGCGATCTAGTTTCTGAAAACAAGGAAATGGCTACCTTGCTAAACAAATTTTTTACGTCAGTTTTTACTATAGAAGATGTAACAAATATCCCTACGTTCATAGATATAATACATTTTGATAATGGTAATAGTTTGGATAATATTGTTGTTAGTGAAGGGGAGGTAATGCGCTATATTGATAAAATGAAAACGCGTAAATCACCGGGGCCAGATTCCATATATCCCATACAACTAAAAGAATTAAAAGATAGCATTGTTGTACTGCTAACAAAGATTTTTAATGCGTCTATTTCTGAGGGGTCCGTACCAGATAATTTCAAGTTAGCAAACGTAACACCAATCTTTAAGAAAGGCGATAAAGGTGTGGCGGGAAATTATAGGCCAATCAGTTTAACGTCTGTTGTAGGTAAGCTACTGGAATCAATAATTAGGGATCGTATAGTCAAACACTTAAAATTGCATAAACTAGTTAGAAATACGCAGCACAGTTTTAGGTGAAACAAATCTTGCTTAACTAATCTTTTAGAATTTTTCCAAAGCATGGTTGATGTTTATGATAGACATCGGGTGGTTGATGTAGTGTATTTAGATTTTCAAAAAGCGTTTGACACCGTGCCGCACAAAAGACATTGAAAAAACTAAGGCTCATGGAATCAGGGGTGTAGTAATAAATTGGATAGAAGAGTGGTTGCGAGGTAGGAAACAGAGGGTGGTTGTTGATGGACGGGGTCGTGTTGGGCTAATGTAGCAAGTGGCATTCCTCAGGGTTCTGTATTGGGCCCCTTGCTTTTTCTTATATATATTAACGATTTAGATGTCGGCCTAGTCAGTACAGTTTCAAAGTTTTTGGATGACACGAAGCTGGGTGGTAGGGCAATTAATGACGAAGATAGAGGTAAAAATCCAGGAAGATCTGAATAAAATCGTTGATTGGTCAGTCACATGGCAAATGAGATTTAACGTTGATAAGTGCAAAATTTTGCATATAGGTTCGCGTAATGGTAATTTTGCGTATAGTATGTCAGGGAAAGATTTAACAAGCGTAGAGCAGGAAAAAGATTTAGGAGTTAGTCACTGGTGATTTAAAAGTAGCGAAACAAAGTACAGCGGTGGTCAATAAGGCGAACAAAGTGTTAGGTTTTATAGCTCGAAATTTTGAGTACAAATCGCGCGATATTATAGTTCCTCTTTATAAATCATTAGTTAGACCCCATTTGGAGTACGCAGTCAAATTTTGGAATCCGCATATGCGCAAAGATATAGACAAAATCGAAAGAGTTCAAAGACGAGCAACTAAGATGATTCCGTTGCTTAGGTCAAAGTAGGGTTGCCAACCGTCCTTTTTTGTAGATTTTTGTCCTTGTCCTTTCTTGAGTTCAGAAAGGACGCCATTTGTCCTTTTCTGATAACAATCTTGTTCCAAACAACAGTTTTGTAACAAAACTTTTGTTTAAAAGGAAATAATTATAAAGTCTTAAGTCAAGTAACATTTTATAAGTTTTATCTATTTCTGGAACATCTGCATATTGCGAAAGAATTTTCAGTGTGATGAACGCTAAATGGCGTGATGATAGAAACCGATGTTCGGTTGAACTAGTAAAAAGTGAGCTTTTTCTTTATTTCAATTTAAAGGATAATTGTTTGGGTTTTGCAGAAAAAATAAAAAATGATACTCTTTTACTGAAGTCTGCAAAAATTCAAGAAAAGTATAAATTTAAAAATAACTAAATATCAAGTTACCATAAATTCTGTTAATGCATGACTCAATGGGTCAATATCTGTATATCAATAAAAATATTTCCTTTAAAAAAATATGCAATAAAAAAGCATGCAGTATAAATTGTAATAAATTATAAATAAAATTTTACTTCTTTCCCTGACCCTGTAGACAGTATATTGGAATTGATGTTCTTGTCCTTTATTCAAACTTCATGGAGTTGGCAACCCTAGGTCAAAGTCGTACGAGGATAGGCTTAAGGAGTTAAAATTGACAACACTCGAGACTAGGAGGCTAAGGGGTGATCTAATCCAGGTTTTCAAAATTATGAATGGGTTCGATAACGTAGATAGAGATGGATTTTTCGAAATATCTCAATATAATAGGACTAGAAATACAGGTGTAAGTTGACAAGTAGAAGGTTCGAGACAGCAGTTGCCAAAAACTTTTTTATACGTAGAATAGTAAATAGCTGGAATAGTTTGCCGATAGAAGTAATTAGTAGCACGTCTATAAACATGTTTAAAAATCGATTAGACGCATATGTTGATAGAATGGGTATAGTTTAAGGTAGTAAAATTAAGGCTTTGTGGTGATAGATCCCACAGGCCAACACAAGTGTTGTGGGATATAGGGAGGCAGCATCTTGGGTTAGGGGATACTCTCTGTCCTTACACACCCAATTTAAAGAGATTCCTCTGCCGAGCGGTGCCCCCCATAGTACTGTGAGGTATTGAAAAACTCATGATCTTCACTTGCCCCACAAGCACCTTGAAATGGGAGACCCAAAATGGGTGCACACACATTTCTACATTACTGTACAGTCTTTACAGCCACACCTACACTTTTACTCGTAAGTATGTATATTGTAATGTATATGGTGGTAAATTCTGACTTGGTCTGCAATTGATATGTATATATATATATATATATATATATATATATATAATATATATATATATATATATATAATGTTTCAGACCAACAAAGACCCTAGGATCCACTCATGGCTGGTCTACCTAACTGTGTTCGTAATCGTGTATTGTATATGTCCTCCATGGTGGCGGAGGGGACCTACAATTTTATGTGGGTTCCGAACCACAAGAACATAAGAAATTTATGTAAAAACTGCCAGTAAATTGGCAATGACCAATTTTTACGAAACTAAATAATTATCAATTTAAAACTAAAGATAGAATCTCTGGATCCAGAGGATCAAGTCATAACAGACTACTATCCACAAATATGTTACATTCTATATCTATTTATAACGGACATGCAAATATATCAGATCCAAAGAATCCAGTCAATTTCATTACGGTATCCATCAAGTCACAGTCCATATCGATTGCGGACCAAGTCAAAATTTACAACCATATACATTACAATATATACACTTAGGAGGAAAAGTGTAGGTGTGGCTATAAAGACTGTACAGTAATGTAGAAATGTGTGTGCACCCATTTTGGGTCTCCCATTTAAAGGTGTTTGTGGGGCAAGTGAAGATCATGAGTTTTTCAATACCTCACAATACTATGGGGAGCACCGGTCAGCAGAGGAATCTCTTTAAATGGGGTGTGTAAGGACAGAGAGTATCCCCTAACCCAAGATGCTGCCTCCCTATATCCCACAACACTTATGTTGAGCTGTGGGATCTATCACCACAGTTTTGATTTTACTACCTTAAACTATACCCAATCTATCAACATATGCGTCTAATCGATTTTTAAACATGTTTATGGACGTGCTACTAATTACTTCTACCGGCAAACTATTCCAGCTATTAACTATTCTATGCATAAAAAAGTTTTTTGCAACTGCTGTCTCAAACCTTCTACTTGTCAACTTACACCCGTTATTTCTAGTCCTATTATATTGAGATATTTCAAAAAAGCTATCTCTATCTACGTTATCAAACCCATTCATAATTTTGAAAACCTGGATTAGATCACCCCTTAACCTCCTAGTCTCGAGTGTTGTCAATTTTAACTCCTTAAGCCTATCCTCGTACGACTTTGACCTAAGCGACGGAATCATCTTAGTTGCTCGTCTTTGAACTCTTTAGATTTTGTCTCTATCTTTGCGCATATATGGATTCCAAAATTGGACCGCGTACTCCAAATGGGGTCTAACTAATGATTTATAAAGAGGAACTATAATATCGCGCGATTTGTACTCAAAATTTCGAGCTATGACCTAACACTTTGTTCGTCTTATTGACCGCTGCTGTACTTTGTTTCGCTACTTTTAAATCACCAGTGACTATAACTCCTAAATCTTTTTCCTGCTCTACCCTTGTTAAATCTTTCCCTGACATACTATATGCAAAATTACTGTTATGCGAACCTATATGCAAAATTTTGCACTTATCAACGTTAAATCTCATTTGCCATGTGACTGACCAATCAATGATTTTATTCAGATCTTCCTGGATTTTACCTCTGTCTTCATCATTAATCGCCCTACCACCCAGCTTCATGTCATCCGCAAACTTTGAAACTGTACTAACTAGGCCGACATCTAAATCGTTAATATATATAAGAAAAGGCAAGGGGCCCGATACAGAACCCAGAGGAACGCCACTCGCTACATTAGCCCAACACGACTCCGCTCCATCAACGACCACCCTCTGTTTCCTACCTCGCAACCATTCTTCTAGCCAATTTATTACTACACCCCTGATTCCATGAGCCTTAGTTTTTCCAATGAGTCTTTTGTGCGGCACGGTGTCAAACGCTTTTTGAAAATCTAAATACACTACATCAACCGCCCTATGTCTATCGTAAACGTCAACCATGCTTTGGAAAAATTCTAAAAGATTAGTTAAGCAAGATTTGTTTTGCCTAAAACCGTGCTGCGTATTTCTAACTAGTTTATGCACTTCTAAGTGTTCGACTATATGATCCCTAATTACACTGGTCAACAACAATTTTGTCACAAGGGTTTTGATGGGTGTTCTAAGTGTACTTTTTCATGCTGAATCTAATGAAATCAGATTTTTTTCTATCAGGCTTAGTTTACTTGTGACGCTATGTTCATTTTTTCCTCATTTAGCATGATCACCGGATAAAAAAATAACAACATATTATATATAATTAAGTATATTATAATATAAAACATTATAAAAATAATAATAATAATAATATATTATATTAATTAATATAACTATAATAAAATATATTAATATTAATATATATGTTGTATTAATTTTTCTGTAAAATTAGTACAATTGAAGGTGAAATTTATGTTTTTCCTATGGTTTTTGATGTTTTGAACGAATCTGACCTTCAAACCGTCGGAAATGACTCGTTTTTGATTGCTGGCTGGGGGGGAGAGGGGTTATCTCAAAAACGAGTCATTTCCGACGGCTTTGAAGGTCAGATTCATTCAAAACACATCAAAAACCATAGGAAAAACATAAATTTCACCTCCAAAGGGAGACGGGTATAATACTATAAATTTACCAAAATACGTTGATTGCATGTGTCACACAGTCAAAAAAACGAAGTTAGAAAATTACGAAAAACATATTTTTGGGTATGAATCTCAGAAATTTTGAGTTGGCAACCCTACTATCATATCGTTCATTCACTTCAATTTGAAAATGGCTTCAGTCTGTGACCAATGTGAGGTGACGCTAGTAGAGCTCGCATGGTATTCTCCCTTTAAATGTAGTGTGTCCAATTTGTATAATTTAAGTCTCAGGGGGATGGGGGCAGAGCCCCCGTGAAGATCACGTATCACAAATTGATCGGTATAGGGTTTTATATTTTTTAGGTTAGTTAGGTTAGGTTAGGGATTAGGTTTTCCATGAAACCTAGGTTTTTCTCATGGTTTTTGACGTTTTATGACACGTTTTTTTCCTCTAAAACATGCTAAAACCATTGGTTTCCTGTTGTTTAGGATAAATCTGACCATCGCTATTACAGTAAATTAGGTTAATATGAGTTTTATCGCACTCAGAATATCAAAAGCAAATATAATTATAAAATATTAAAGCATAATTTTCTCATCATTTTCATATAAGTCACTATGCTCGCAGATGCGTACTTAACAAATTATGTACATTTGAATATTATGACATTTGGGTCATTCCATATCAAGTCCCACCTAAAACACTCACCCCTTTCAATTTTGCTCATATTTGGCACAATAGCAGATATACATGCCAAACTTAAATTCCCAAATTATTAGAGCTGACTGACCTTTGGTTACTGAGATACAAGGTCACAAAGTTGTGACATTTTGACCTTTTTTGCATTAAATTACTATTTTCAAAACGGTGTAACTAAATAACTATTAAAGCTACAGTACTGATTTTGGTCTCATTTTAAAGCTCTTTAGTAGCCCCTTGTTTATTGTCTCTTGTTAAATATCTCTACTATGAAAAATTAAAAAATCCCTTCAAAAGTTGACCTTTGACCTTGAATAAAAAAAAAATACCTTCTCCTAAAAAATTCAATTTTTTTACATTAATACCTTGAGTCATGTACAACAAAATCCCAAGAAGCTGTAAGTGGCTGATAACTAGTTCAATGTATAAAAAATAATGAATTCAAGCAACATTTTGAAAAAAGTCATTTTATACAAAAATTGTCAAAAAGTCATGACTTTGTGACCTTGTATGTCAGTAACCATTTTTGTCTAAGGTCAGCTCAATCTCTTACAAATACAACCCATATCTACATACTATCTGCAGCCTTCTACAAACAAGCAAATGCTTATTTTTAAATATTTGTTCTTTACCCACCTCACCTGTATGTTGTGCATGTATATGATGGTTTTCAGTAGTTGAGAAGATTCTTGTGGGCCACCCAATTTATTGGATTTCTAGAAGAGAAAACAATTTTTAATGTATACCTAGATAGCTACCTAATTAACAAATACAAGTAACATATTAAAATGTACATACAATATGTATAGGTATAGTACTCATTGATTTCCATTTATCACAACTTAAAATGTATGCAGTGTATATATAGTTACATGACCATTTTAATTTTGAATTCTTACCTTTCTGTGCTGTAGATCTGCCAAAGCTTTGGATGCCTTCAAAGTAACTTCTTTGCAAATCCTGTATGTTTGTCCATTAGAAGTAGATGCCTCAACTTGTGTTAGAATATCTGAATATGGTAAGATCTGGTCAACCAGGATACACAAATGATGGGTTTGGGCCATGAGGATGAAGGAATGTGACTTTTACTTCTCTATTCTCTGGTATCTTTTCCAGCACATATGCCACCCACCAATGGCCATCATATGCAGCAGTAACAAAACCATGTATTTTCTCCTCAGTCACAACTTCTTCCTTTTCAGTAACTTTCTCAATATTTGAATAATCTGATAATGAATAATGTTTAACCTTAAGAGAAGTCAATGAAACTGGCTGTAAATGGTGTAATTTCTGTGTACCAGCAATAGTCCTTGCAGTTGAGTATCTTTCTTGGAGAAGTTGGCTTTCCTCTTCATGCTCTTTATTGGTTGAAAAATGACATTTTATATTTACAATATTTTCACTTGCAAATGTATATAACTGTTCTGCAGTAAGGATCTGTTCATCATAAGGTCGTTGTAGACTAGCTTTTGCAGCTAATCTCTTAACTGTGCCTCCAACACCATCACAGGGTCCCTTTCCATGACTTGTTGCAAAAAAATTCCATTCTGCCTCAATTCCAAAATCATCTCTGTGATGGCAAAGATTCAAAAAGTTTTTGCAGTTCTTATACTGTCCTGCACACCCATCTGAAAAGTAAATTATTTTGTGGATGGAACCGATGGATGAGATATTATCTTTTAGGAATTTTATCAGATGCTTTTGAAACAAATGTACAGCAACTGTGTTATGGATGTTACACTCTGAAATAATAACAAAGCTAAGGTGAGCAATCTCATCTTCCTTTTTATAGTAAATAACAAATGGATGTAGAGTAGCCATCTCATTGTTCCAGTGAAAGCTCTGAACCTCATCTTGAAGAATAAAGGAATAATTTTCAGCAAAATCACACACAGCAAGGACCTCACCATCTTTCAAAGACATTTTTGTTTCACGGTAATAAGTTGCTTGCATCTTTGTCTTGAAGTCATGTATCTGGTATTCTTTCAGTTGGTTACAGAATTGGTCAATATATTCATCTGTATTCAGTTCTACTGATTCAAGATTTGACCGATCTGTATTGGTCCACTTTTTAAAATTTATGATATCAATGAAGTTGTTTGTAAATATGTCCAGTAGTCTGTTTTTTAAATCTGATGGATCTCCACATTGTTCACATTGTCTGAGGCAGCATTTCTGTGAGGCAGGATTGCATTCCATAAAGGCAACACAATGACGTACATTCTTAATAGGTGTGTCATCATTTGCAGTTAGTTTTTCTAATTCAGCTCCTACAAACATAAGTTTGGCATTCTGATGAATTGTACAGACACATACTGAGTGAGTTCCTGTTGCTCCAGCAATAACACACTGCTTTGGACGCAATTCTGCAAATTTACTGAATCCCACCTTAACTAAAGGATTTCTTTCTTTGAAAATATGATAGGCTTCTTTTAAATTGCAAAGTAAAAGATGCTTTTGCAAATGTATCCTTCCTCTTTCATTGTCAATGATACTACAATAGTCTTTCTTTCCTGGCATTGTTCTACTGATGTCTTCTGAAAGATAAAATGCTTTAATAGCATCAACAGTATCCTGTTTAATTCTTTTCCCACCATTTGGATTTGGGTTTGGCTGAAAGGACAAACCTTTTTCTTCAACTATTTTTTTAGCAATAGATGCTGTATGCCTTGTTGTGTTAAATTCTGAAGCAATTTTCCTAATGCTCCAACTTTTGGGCAATACAGTGACGATTTTTATTTTATCACTTCTTTTAGTATTTTCATTTTTTGAATTTTTCCTTGAGTTGATTTATTATTTCTAAACAGTCTACATCTCCAGATGGCTCCTTAAATTGTGAGTCAGAAATCTCTTTTCCTGCAACTGTTTCCATTCTCTTCTTAACTGTCTCTGTCACCTTGCTTAGTTTTTTAGCTCCATATGACTTTTGCTCTACAAGCTTTCTCTTTTTTATGGGTGATTCACCAATTGAAACAAAGAAGCATTCAAAGTACACATCTCATGGTTTTGCTCTGAAGTTGATGCATCACTATTGTCAACATTTTCATTTTCAAGATCTTCAGGTGGTTCACTACTACAAGAAGAATCATCATTTATGTCTGAATTCAAAGTGCCTATTCCTTTCTCAGGCAAGGACTCAAGATGTTCTCTACACTGCTTACAAAGTCTGTGATGTAGTGTTAAGTGCAGATCGGGAAACTTATTTACAAGTTCCTGTGGTACAATTCTCAAACTCTTCTTTCGACACTGACCTTTGTGACGCAGCAAAGGATCAGCACACTTCTGTTTCAGTTTTAAATGTTCCATGTTTGTACTCTGAAATCACAAAAGCACAAAGAAAATCCTGAAAAGAAAACAATGAACAATTAATGAATTATTAAATAAATTTTTATACATGTATTTAGTAAAAATAAATTAACTTTAACTTGAAGTCAGGAGTCAACTCTGTAAAGTTGACAGTACTTATATACTAGTTGGGCCTTTGGATCAGCGCTACTCCAGTAGATTTGGGGCTGTCGAGGGGTTTAACCCTGGTTGTCTTTTAAAAGACTTCTTTTGGCACAGGTCACAAAAAGGTTTTTGAACTAATAATGTTAAGTTGAACTAAGTCTTCACTGACACTATATCAGAACAGAACTTTTAAATAAATGAACTGACAAAAAAAATCTAAAATTGAAGAATGATGCCAACTTCATTTATTTTTTATACATTGAACTAGTTATCAGCCACTTACAGCTTCTTGGGATTTTGTTGTACATGACTCAAGGTATTAATGTAAAAAAATTGAATTTTAGGAGAAGGTTTTTTTTTTATTCAAGGTCAAAGGTCAACTTTTGAAGGGATTTTTTAATTTTTCACAGTAGAGATATTTAACAAGAGACAATAAACAAGGGGCTACTAAAGAGCTTTAAACTGAGACCAAAATCAATGATCTAGCTTTAATAGTGTTTTAGTTACACCATTTTGAAAATAGTCATTTAACGCAAAAAAGGTCAAAATGTCACAACTTTGTGACCTTGTATCTCAGTAACCAAAGGTCAGTCAGCTCTAATAATTTGAGAATTTAAGTTTGGCATGTATATCTGCTATTGTGCCAAGTATGAACAAAATTGAAAGGGGTGAGTGCAAAAAGTGCCATTTTGTGGCTGAGTTGACATGGAATGACCCATTTTTGCATTTTTTTAATATTTTAATTGGTGACTAGGGATTGTCATTTTGAGTCATTTTGTTTATCCCGGGATTCCAGGATAAAATCTATCTTCGTCCCGGGATTTTTATTTTATATGTATTTAAATTTTTTATACTTTTAAAAAGGAATTAATATAAAAATTATAAAGATTTCATCATTTATTTATTTAAACATATTCCATTAGGTAACTATGAGTGTGAAATAACTAGCTTAAAAGACAGTTGAGTGCAACAAGACAGCTATTTGTAAGAAAATCAACACTTGTAAAGAATAATATCCTTGTAAAGAATAAGCATGCTCGTAAAAACACAAAAACAACTAAACATATGAAAATGCAAAACATAGCGCATTTAAAAGAACTAATTTGACTTATAATACGAACGTAGAAAACATAGCCAATTCACACTCTTATCACTCAGCCGAGTTCTAAGTTTAGTTATAAACAGTCCTGCAACTGAAAAAGCTCTTTCCGCTTCGACACTAGTTGGTGGTATAGACTCGGGAGCATTCATTATTTTGATTATGTTAACTATTTTTTCACCAGTTGCGTAAAATATGTCAAACTCCTTGGAGAAGTTCTTTGCAATTGATTGAGCTTGTGATTGACCGCTGCTAGTGACAAATTCAGTTTGCTTTTTGATTGCACCCTCCAATGTATGATCGTGTAAACAGGGTATTTATACTATATATACTAATTATTATGTAAGTAATTAGCACCGGGATATCCCGGGATGAACAAAAAAATCCCGGGATATATCCCGCACATAAAATCAACTGGGATCCCGGGAAACAATCCCTATTGGTGATGTCATGAGAACATGATATATGAGCTAGATTTTTTAAGTTCTTAGGCCTTTTAAGTTGCTAGTCTACTTCTGTTAGTTTTTGATAGATGTTTGTGGCGATGACATGTGAACAGTGTGAATATTATTTTGAGGATTTAATATACTCTAGGCTAGGTTAGCCAGGGTTAGGTTAGGTAAGGTTAGGTTAGGTTAATTAATACCAAATACATTTTCCTAGTAATATTTGATGTGTTTTGCTTAGATTTTGACTTCCATTTCCCTTGAAAATGAGCCAAACTTCAAAATACTATAACTTTGTTGGATCTCATTTCCGACGGAAATGGAGGTCATATTTGAACAAATCACATCAAATACTACTAGAAAAATGTATTTTGGTGTGTAAAATGACAGTTACTGAAAACATAATTACCGTAAATTATTGCTTGTGCTGTGTTCCCCTACCCAAAACCCCTGGTGGTCCCCCCAGATTGTAGGAGGGGTTGGGGGGTGAAGTAACTTCAAGCAATAATTTACTGTAATGGCGATGGTCACATTCATCCTAAACAATAGGAAACCAATGGTTTTAGCATGTTTTGGCGGAAAAAAAACAAAAATTGAGGTGGCGCCCCTATTCTGAACCGTTACCTTATTATCAATTAAATAATATACTCATATGCTCAGAAGTTCCAGATACCATTCTGTTTGTTTACTAATATCAGCTGACGAAAGTTTAGGCGAAATCTAGCAAACGTGTTCTTTGTTAAGGATCAAAAACTTCGGCTGAACTTTAGAACATTCTAAATTTTTAGAATTTTGTGTGTCGAATAGAAAACGCCTTATACAACTTTTTTTTTTTTTTTTTTTAATTGTATCACCTATTAACCCCTTAACTGCGGAGCGCACATATTTGTGCGCTCGGTCATCAACGAGGTATTGCGGAACACACATATATGTGCACCATGAATTTATCGTGAATAACAGCTTGCGGAAAGCACAAATATGTGTGCTCGTCTATGATTCGTTGATTTTGTTTTAACTCATGACGTCAGTCACACTCTGATTGGTTAAAAAATATCAGTACATAAATTAGAACTGTTGTATTTCAGTTATTGCCAGAAATTGCGTGCGTGTGAAATGCTTTTTTTTGCCTCCCTTATTTGTGACAATGGCAAAACGTAAACCTCAACGTGATAGTGATTTGCGATTGTTATTACAACAAGATGATGATGATTATAGTTTGCGTCTTTCTGATACAGATAGTGATGATGATTTCAATTCCGATACTGAATCTAATTCTGATCAGAGTGAATCTGAGGATATAGCCAATGGTAATGTGCGCAATCCTTTCCCATTTACGGGTGATAGTGGCCCTAAAATTAGTAATAATATAGAAGCAAATGATGTATTAGGAATTTATGAATGTATAGTTACTGATAAAATAATAAAACTTATTTGTGATAAGACAAATAAATATGCTGAAAAGTGTATTTCAGAAAAGAGAGGGCAACCATTTGGAATTCCTAAACGGAGTAGGCTTCATGACTGGAGTGATGTTTTTGTGCAAGAAATAAGGCTTTTTGAAGGCATATTACTTTTGATGGGAATTGTACAAAAAACAACTTTACAATCATATTTTTCTAGAAAACCTCTACTAGATACGCCCATATTTTATAGTATTGTGAAAAGGGATAGATTTTTGTTGGTGATGAGGTTTTTGCATTTCTCAGACAGTACTGATTCAAGCAATAAACTGTACAAAATTGATGAGGTATTAGACTTATATAAACAAAGCTTTCAAAAAGCTTATGTCCCTTCTCGTGACATTTCAATTGATGAAAGCTTATTACTATGGAAGGGAAGGTTGAGCTGGAAAATGTATATTCCCCTCAAACGTGCAAGATTTGGAGTGGAATGTTTCATGCTCTGTGAAGCCAAAACAGGCTATATATATAACTTTATTATATATACAGGTAAAGGAACACAGATTCCTATAAATATTGGTGATGTAGATGAAACAAAACAGTCCCATTCAACCAACATAGTCATCTCACTTATGGAAAATATGTTGGATAAAGGGTACTTCCTAGGTCTAGAAAATTTTCTGTATTTTTCTGTATTTAACAAATATATTTTCCTCATATATATAGTCTAAATCAAGTTGAACAATAATAAATGTTGATACATCATCGAAAAAAACTATATAAGCAACACAACAAACAAAATTTCGGTAAACGCCAAATTTACAAAATTTGGGGAAAATGACTCAGCACTGTGCGTTCGTTTTCGTTCGGAGCCTCACGCAGCTAAGGGGTTAACATTCAGATGAAAAAGAAACTTATTTAACGTACAAACAAGCTGTTACAAGCATGCGTACCTGCTTTGTTGGCATATTATGGGCTAATTTGGGCCTAGTTTATTGGCTAGCCTAATTTCTATGCTTATACGACATTACAGATATTTTGGTTACTAAGATTCAGTCAGGATTGTCAGATATGTACGGTTGGTAGTATCAGTTCAAAAAATAGTAGCTCAATATAACATGCAAAATGCATTAAGATTATAACAACCAATCTTTATTTCAGACTCAGCAAATACAAACATTATTCAAGTAGTCCGCACGAGGTTAAGTAGTAGTTTTCTGGAGTAGTGACTACGTAGGCCAAGAAAACGCGATAAATAGATATGTGTAGAAATATACAGGGTGGGTGAAAAGTCTAGAACCATAGGAGAAATTGGTTATAATCAGGGATGGGAAACCGAAATGAATTTCGATTCGAGTTTCGATTTCAGTTCATAGTTTTGAGAAATATCGATTTCGGTTTCGATTTCGGTTTTTTCATTTTTTTTCGATTCAGGTTTTTTTTTCGATTTCGGTTTTTCATATCTATTTCGATTCGAGTTTCGAGTTCGATTTCAGTTTTTCAGATTTCAATATAATACGTACATTATTTACATATAATATGAGCTTTTATCTATTATTTCTGCACACTTATTCCAAATAAAAAAGTTGTGCTATTGGATGATTATTTACATTTAATCAGTAGGGCCTACTATATCTTGAAGTTGTCTTCATTTTTTTTCAGTAAACTTTTTCATATTATTTTTACAACTTCCCAATTAAGTTGTAAGATTATCTTGATTTTGCATGAGTGGAAAATAACATGGTTGCTAGTATATAAATTTGTAATTAATAATATTTAGAAGGAAATTAAACAAAAAAAAGTGATAACATTTTATTAAATGTACAACAATTATAATTAGAAGTTAAAATTTGATCGAACAACTAAAATGTTGTCTATGTTTTCAGGTAATAAATTGTTCTTTTGAGGACTTAAAACCATTCTAAAAATAGAAAATAGTCTTTCTACGCTTACTTGAGTCATAGGAGAAGCATGCACAACTAAAGCTAATTTATACAGATCTTCATATTTAAATTAATTAGCATTCCACCAGGTAATTAAATTTGTTTCTGCTGGTACCCTATCAACGCGTGGAAAATCCTTAAGAGATGAAAGGATGTCAAAGTTTTTTTCACTCTTTGCACAGTCTTTAATCCCCGGAAGTTGATCAACTCTCCTTTAATAGAAAGCAGTTTGAATATTAAATTTTATTTCTTAATTTCGGTTTGAACTATTTTTTATCGATTTCGATTCCGTTTCAAGTTTTTTTATTCTTTTCAGTTTCGGTCTAAATTTCGATTTCGGTTTTTCCAAAAATATCAGTTTCGGTTTTTTTTTCGATTTCGCTTCAAGAAAAAACATCGGTTTTATCGGTTTATCGATTTTGATTTCGATTCGGTTTCCCATCCCTGGTTATAATATTTTTGGGGGGTTTGTTTCAGGATATCCGTGAATGATGGCGTTAAGTTTACAAGAGCATATAGAGATTATTCTTCTGTGTGGACGTGATGGGTGGTCCCACAGAAGTGTGGCAGATCAATTTAACGGTCGTCATCCTGAAAAAAGTCCAGTAACACAGCGCGGTTGGAAAATTATTGAAAAAATTAAAAGAAACTGGCTCTGTAGCAGACAAACCACGTTCAGGACGTCCCAGAACCGCGGAAGAAGTCCGTGAGACCGTAATGTCGAAAATTTATGCTGGTCCTAAAAAGTCATTGTTATTTTTTATTTTATTGGGTTCAGAATCCCAGCTGAGCCCTGAACGGCCATGCTCTGAAGGGCCAGTTTAACCTACAGCCCAAGTTAAGCTAGACTAAAAACTTACGGACTTGGAGGTCCTATTAGGTCCTACCTCAGGGTTGCTGACTCGATGTGGGCCTACCTTAGGCCTCAGTTGCATAAAATTAAGATAAAAAACAAAAGAAGCACTATTTATGGTCTTCTTTCTAAACCTTGCAACAACACAACCTGCACCATTGCACGATGCAACAATCTTGTATCTAAACAACCAAACTGAATTGCAAGAGAGCTCTCTATAAGACCATGCCCTGTAAGTGCCGCATTCAACAAACGAGTAGGAAGGACGTGCAGTGCCCCCCAAAAATGATGCCACAAGAGCAGGGCCGTTTCTAGCCATTAGGGGGCCCTAAGCAGTATACCCATTTGAGGCCCACCCCTCCATCCACCAACTCACGCCTTATTACATCACCTCAAAACACACATACAAAAAATGGCTGTGTTAATAAAAAACAATTATGAAACATTTATGTCCAAAACAACAAATATGTACTTTCAGAAGCCAAACAGAAAAAATACTCATGAAATTTCTGAAAATTAGCTTATACATTATTTAGAATAAAAGACACAGAACTACGTATAAAAAAATAATGCAATTATCAACTACCAAACAATTACTAACCAGTGGTGTAGTGCTAAATAAAGAAATGAGGGAACGCATTTTGAAAGTGTTACTCAGATGCGGGGGGGGGGGGGAGAATGGCGAGCGCGGCGAGCCCATACAGCTAGGGGTCCGGGGGCACTGTAAGTCCCCCTTGAAATCTTTTGAAATCTGACCAATTTCAGGGATATTTTGAGGTCATATGCACTGGATATTAGGATATATTCCAAGGTTGAAGATGCAGTATTTCCAGTGTCATTAGATATATGACATCCAGTACGATCAATAAAAATAGCTAACAACTGGAATGATTAACTAAAAAAAAGTTAACAACTGGTACGCCGTGGTGACTGTTTCACCAGATCTTTATAGGCTAGCATTGCCTCAGTCGAAGCTAAAAGAAATGAAACAGTTAATGATTCTTTCTCATATTTCTTCTAGGGGTGGGAATTAAAATTTCATGACGTTAGAGATTTGTAAGTTCGGATTTATTTGAAATAGTGAGGGAACGCCGTTCCGTCTACCAAAAAAAGTAAGGGAACGCCGTTCCCACGCGTTCCCACAGCACTACACCAGTTACTAACTCTACGATACAATCGTGTAATAGCTAACAGTTATACAGAACAGTTTGTATCTTCAAAATTTTTGCCTCCTAGATTTTGTCTGGGCGAAATCATCAATAACATCATCATATGAAATCTCCCTGCCAACGTCCAGGTTGATGCTAATGATGCCAAGGCCACTGAGGCGATCCTGCCCCATTGATGATCTGAGGTAGTTCTTGATTAGCTTCAGCTAAGAGAAGCTTCTCTCGACTAACGCTACTGTCACAGGTAGAGTGCAGGCAATTTTTAGTGCAACCCAGAGATTGGGGTATAATTCCTCCAGTTGCTTCTGATGAATGAAGGAGAGAAGCTCCAATGCAGTCATGTTTTGTGAAGGTAAAGTCGGCAAGTTCTTAATTTCGAGGATCAGTTCTCTTCCATTAATGTCAGAGTCAGCTCCAGAGCTCAGTATCTTAGAGAGCTTTTCACACTTCAGCTCATTTGAATGATGTTTCCTAGGTAACTTGAATTACTATATTGGCCACTTTCGACTCTGCTGATGTGTTGTTTCATCACTGGATCAAATTTGGCAAGCAGCTCAACCTCCTTCAAGAAGTTGCCATTGTCTCGATTGTACAATGTAGAGGAAGACCCCCTGAAAGCAAGGTTTCTCTCTGCCAGTGATTGGATTATACTTACAAGACTGTGAGAACATCTCGCCAGCGTCTTCGCTCTAACTCCATTAATGACATTTCAGTTTGGTCAATGGTCCTCCCAGTTTTTAGCCGCAGTTTCAGATCCTTCCATGTTGCCCTGTTACCTGCATGTTCTGAACTATTTTCATGGCCTTTCAGAAGCGAACCAACGTTTATCCAGTCTGAAAGTCCATCCGTAATTAGTTTGTACGACTTCCTTGAAAACAACTTGCAGCAGAAGCAATAAACAGCATCATTCCTTCTAGAGTACATCAGCCAGCTTCGCTTTATTTTTTCCCCATTAATTAATGTTCTGTACATGTAATGGTGATGAACGCTTCTACCGTCCTCTCTTTTAGGGAATGTGAAATCTGGACTGATTTGAAATGGTCCTCGAGACACCAGATCTGTCTTCAAGGCATCTGACAGGACAACTGGCCAGTCATACGGATCAAGCGGTGGAGCAGATCTTGGTTCTTGTTGCTCAGTAGAAATGCTTGTGTGTGGTGTTTGAAGCTGAACAGAAGATGGGCCACTTGTTGGTTCATCACGCTCTACTTCTACTGGTGTTTGAGGTTGCATAGAGGATGGTCCTACTGTTGGCTCATAATGCTCATCAGGCTTTGCTGAGGATGGCTTTTCCAAATATTTCAGTAACGCTCCTGAGAAGAACATAACATTATATATTCTGTTAATTTTTGCTAAAATACTCTTTCTTATCTTGTTTGATAATTATTGATCTGTGTGAACAGAATTTGAGGTGATGTGATCCATTAAATTTCACATTTCGAAATATTATAAATATTACAGAGACTAGCTTACTCTACACGATTCCTGAGCACTTGCCTAGTTTGATGGTCTACCTAACCTAGTTGCCTGAACTGTAATCATAAGAATATACAAGTGGCACATTTCACCTGTGCTACTTGAAAGCTTCTCCTCCCCGATTTTCTTCTTTTTCCGTTTTTCAGCTCCTGATGGATAATGTCGTGTCATTTTCCAAGATGCACGAAGTCACATCTAATTAACCACAACTAATCTGGTAAATAATAATAATAATGATAATAATAATGATAATAATAATAATAATAATAATAATAATAATAATTGTTATAATTGTAACGTTAATCAAACACATTCAAATAATCAGACCATTTAGGTTTTAACCAACAAAATTCACATTATCTGAAAAAGATGAGAAAAGAATTAATAAACTTGAAAACATAAAGAAATTAATCCTAGGTTTGAAAGTGTTACAAAATCTCTTAATAATTAGTAAGTTAGTGAAATAATGTTTTACAATACTAGAAAAATTAAGCATTTAGGAAAGTATAAACATATAGTAAGAATAAAGTTAAATAATATAGAAATAAGATCTCACAATAGTTATATACACATAACGACCAAAACGTTTCGTTTGTCTCCGTTTTATCACATTTGTCTCATACAAAAACTTTAATTAATACCACAATAATAATAATAATAATAAAGATAATAATAATAACAACAATAATACAGGGTGTCTCAAAAGTCACTATCTATTTTGAAAAATAATGGGAATTACGAAAAACTGGTTTAAGACATGAAAAATATATTTATTTCAAAGTAAGTGCCACAAAGAATTAGTGCTATTTATTTATCTGTCTCCACATGGCGACCATCAGTGTCTCTACAGAGCTCAAAGCGATAAGTTGTTTCCCGGAACACACTTTCCAGCATTTGAGGTGTTATTTTCTGAACTGCATCGGTCATACGATTTCGAAGTTCGGCTACATCACTAATTCTTCTACCAGTGTACACCTTAGACTTAATGAAACCCCAGGCGAAAAAATCTAATGGTGTTAAATCGGGTGAACGTGCTGCCCATGGTTGTGTTCCTCCACGACCAATCCAGCGACCGGGGAAGCGTCTGTCAAGATAATCACGTACAATTATTGCATAATGGCACGGTGCTCCATCCTGCTGAAAAACTACTGTGTCAAGAATGCCATCTGTAAGAAGTTGAGGTTCGAGGAATTGTTCAAGCATGTCAAGATAAATTTATAAATTACACAAAATTCGAAATAAACCAATTAACTTTTTTTAAATACACAAATTTGCACCAGAAGTACATATCTTTATGCCAGCATAGCATTTTTAAAAAAAACATCTAATGTCACCGAAATAGATAGTGACTTTTGAGACACCCTGTATTAATAATAACTTCAGCTATATTCCTATTCTTGCCCACTGAGGTATGACCTGGGAGCCTGTCTAGAGGCCCCCTAGTTTCAGCGGGGCCCTAAGCGGCCGCTTAGTCTGCTTATGCCAGGAAACGGCCCTCCAGAAGAGTGCCCAAACAATGATGCCACAAGAGCCCAAAAATGCTAGCTCTAAATTAAGTGAATGTTTCAGTAACCTTACAATTATGAGATGGATATATAGGGGTTAGACAAAATAATATGAACACCCGCCGATTTCACCGGTTATCTTTACGGACTGCTCAGACACAAAGTAAACGGTCAAATGACTGGCAAACCTATTTAAATGCGTAACAGAGAGTGTATACGTCATGTTATAACCCTCACGTTGTTTTTACAGATCTGAGTGAATTATGAATTAGCAGTTATGAAAGACCTGTCAGACTTCCAAAGAGGGCAAATTGTCGGAGCGCGGATGGCTGGTGCATCGGTGACGAAAACCGCTCAGATGTTCAATGTATCCAGAGGAACTGTTTCTATGGTCATGTCTGCATACAAAAACCATGGAAAGACAAGCACCGACAAATGCAATAGTGGACGCAAGAAGAAGCTGTGTGATCGAGACCGCCGGGTGCTAAAGCGCATTGTGACAAAGAACCATAAGACCACAGCTCCAAAAGTGACTGCAGAGCTTAACCAGCATCTTGCAAGCCCGGTATCGACCAGAACTGTACGTCGCGAGCTCCATGGAGCTGGATACCATGGGAGGGCTGCAATTGCCAAACCCTTCCTTTCGCACATCAACATTGAGCGGCGCAGAAAATGGTGTAATGACCATAAGAATTGGTCAATGGACCGGTGGAAGAATGTAGTCTACTCCGACGAATCCTCCTTTACGCTATTTCCATGTTCCGGTCGAGTTTACGTCTGGAGACAGCCTAAAGATGCTTATGACCCCGACTGCCTGACCCCAACCATTAAGCATGGAGGCGGATCTGTGATGGTTTGGGCAGCAATATCATGGAATACTCTTGGCCCAGCTGTAGTACTGCATGGTAGGGTTAACGCCCAGGTCTATCTGTCAATATTGGCTGACCAGGTCCATCCCATAGTCCAAACGCTGTTTCCCAATGGCGGCGCCGTCTTCCAGGATGATAATGCACCAATCCACACCGCTGGGGTCGTTAAAAACTGGTTTGAAGAGCATGTTAGTGAAGTAGAACGCTTGGATTGGCCTCCACAATCCCCGGATCTTAACATTATCGAGCATCTGTGGTGTCAGTTGGAGCAGCAGGTCAGAAGCCGATTCCCACCGCCGGCGTCTTTGGAGGAACTGGAGCAGGGTTTGCTCGAAGAATGGTTCAGGATTCCTCTAGCCACTGTCCAAAAGCTGTATGAATCAATTCCCCGACGCATTGCAGCTGTTACTGCCGCTAAAGGAGGACCAACTCCATATTAAGAATAAAAACCGCCATTTATCAAGGTGTTCATATTATTTTGTCTAACCCCTGTATATCCACCTTAAATTAATATATACAAGCAATGTTGCATCAATCAGCTTAGTCATCATATCGCCTTAGTACAACAATGGCTCTTCCTCTTCTAGATTTTCTAACACTCCCGACCGAAGACGCATTGTTGTCATTACCTTCTGCAAATTTAGCCAAGCCTTCTCCATGAGACTGTAACTCAAATGTTTCATCTTGACTATCCGAGTTTTTGTATAGGTCTCTTTAATTTTCCTCCTGAAGTCTTTACCAATGCAGACCTAACTAAATTGTCTTTGCCAACAAACAACTCTTCAATTATGCCAAACTTCCAGCATTGCCTTTGTGACGTGTATATATATATATATATATATATATATATATATATATATATATATATATATATATATATATATCAAGCTATTGACTTCTTTTTACGGAAACGGAGCTTACAGATGAAAAGAAGGTCAACACAACGGCAAACATTTTCATTTATTTGTACTTCAGACGTTTCGACAAATCTTTTGTCATCATCAGTGAATTAAGTCTTAACACCTTAAAACAAAAGTAAAAAGTGAAAATTACATCAATACAATATTAAAACCATTAAAATTAAAACCTTAAAGCAAAATGAAAATTGCATCAATACAAAATTAAAATCATTTAAATTTCATCACTATAAAAACTAAAATTAAATTAAATTACCTCAATAGGTAAATACACAATGTTTACATCCACCTCCATACTTGGCAAAGTCTAAGAGAACACTGGATTGTCAGAGGATTAGAAAGGGTATGTGTGAGAGAATCGGTTGGTTAGTTAAAAGAGTTGTAATTTGTAGGATGAGCTATTATTATTAAGGGAGGGTTTGTTTCTATAGATGTACAAAGATTCTAAAATTCGGAGTTCTGTAAGGTTATTGGATCTAGTTAAAATTTCAAACTGAGTTTTGTGAAGGGGATGGTCGTTTTCATTACTATGGTTTCTAATTGCGGATTGTGGAGGGCTACTGAGGGGACGGTTGGTACGGACTGACAAGCCCAAATGTTGAGAAAGGCGCACCTCCAGTTGGAGTTGAGTGCTGCCAATATACGCAGCCTTACAGCTGTCGCACGTGTATTTGTAAACAACATTGGGGCATACAGTTTTGGGGAATTCATCTTTGAACTTTAAAAAATTTGATAATTTAAGTGGGTTGACGAAGGCGAATCTAAAATTTATTTGGGGATAACTAGACTTGAGCAGTTTGGACAATTCGCCTCGAATACGCAATGATAAATAACCATAAAAAGGTAATTTAATATATCTGGTTTCTTTTGTACTGTAGTTATGGGGAGTTTAGTATCAAAAGTGTTATTTAAAAATTTCTTTAATTGGTTATCGAATAGATGAGAAGGGTAGTAATTATTAATAAAGTACTGTTTTCAAAATTTAAATTCTTCGTTTAACGAAAAGTAATCCGAACAAATACGGTAACTTCTTGTTAATAATGTTACTATAGCACTAATCTTATATTTATAAAACATACAACTTAAATAATTGGTTCCCAAGCCACTAAAAGTTTGTTTTCGAAATAGTGAAGTATGGAACCTATTATGAGCCCGTTTAACTAAAACATCCAGGAAAGGTAAACTATTATTTGTTTCGTTTTCACACGTGTACTTAATATTACTATGTTGTTTATTAAGATAATCAAGAAAAAGTTTTACGTGTGAAGGATGGTTAAATATTAAGAAAGTGTCATCCACGTATCTTCTGTAATATGGGTTTAAAACTACTAGGACAACTTTTCAACCAAATTTCTTCGTAATGGCAAAGAAATGCATTTGCTAGTGTTGGGCTTAACGGGGAACCCATAGCTACCCCATCAATTTGCCTGTAAAGGTTGCTATTAAATAAGAAAAGATTATCAAAACACACTATTTCGAGAAGGTTTTTAAATTGAGTCTGAGTGAGGCCATTAATAAGAGTATTATCAGTAGTGAATAACTTATTTAGTATGATAATTAATGTTTCTTTTAACGGGACATTAGTAAACAATGACGACACATCAAAACTGGCCATAGTAAGAGAATCGGCATGATTGATCTCTTTTATCTCTTTAGCAAAATCAAACGAGTTGTTAATAGAATAATCATTAAAGGTGAGTTTTGAGAGCAAGGGAACGAAGAATTTGGCTAAATTATAATTGAATGTACCACATGCCGAAAGAATAGGTCTTAGTGGGAAATTTGGCTTATGGACTTTAGGTAAACCATATAGAATTCCTGGATTGGAACCAGAAGCAAATAAAAAATTGTATGTATTGTCAGCAATAATATTACTATTTTTTAATTTACGTAAACACCTATTAAGTTTATCTTCGAGTTTTAGTAATTTAGACAGAACATTCTCTTTTATTCTTTTAAATTTAGACGTATCCGACAAAATTGTCTCCATTCTATTTATGTAAACTGTTGAATCAATCAGCACTACTCCTTTACCCTTATCCGGTTTTGTAATGATGACAGAGTTATCCTTTTTCAAATTATTAAGAATTTTAAAATCTTGCTTATTAAAGAGGGGAGAAAACACCTTATGGGGTTTAAAATTATAAAAATTCTTAAAAGAGATGCTCTCCACTTGTTTTACCAAGTTATGAAACGAGAAATTTGGTCGGATCTCACAATTCTTAATATTCATGAGAAGATTTTCAAAGCCAGAGAAAAATGTATAAAAATTTAGTTTATAATGAGGTAGATCAAAATTTAAGCCTAACGACAATATTTCTTTCTCTCTAATACTTAAAACTCTATTAGAGAAATTAAAAATAAAATTATCTGGATTATTAAAAAACGACTGAGTGATTCCCAATTTTTCCAATTTGGCAGCATGTATCCTTTTATGTCTATTGACAATTTTATCACAGCAAGTTTGAAATTTAGTAACTAAACAATGATAATCAATATAAGACACCCTAGATTTTAGACCAAACAGAGAATTCTTATATTTCAGCTTGAGAAAACTCACTGTTTTAGTTTTCGATTGAAGCTCCAAATTTAATAATTTATGTTACCATGATTTATATAGTTTGGAGTTGTGGAGGCGTTTATTATAAAGTTTAAATCTAAGGAAATTAGGCACAATATTATAACTTTTGCACTTACACAAGAAACTCTCATCACAAATAGCCTTGTTAAGTTTCAAATAGACTCTTTCACATTGTCTGTAATAGTTCAATGTCGATCGGCCATATCTCTGGGTTAATATCAAAGCTATTGACTTCTCCTTAGGGAAACGGAGCTTACAGATGAAAAGAAGGATCAACACAACGGCAAACATTTTCATTTATTTGTACTTCAGACGTTTCGACAAATCTTTTGTCATCATCAGTGAATTAAGTCTTAACACACAAGAAACTCTCATCACAAATAGCCTTGTTAAGTTTCAAATAGACTCTTTCACATTGTCTGTAATAGTTCAATGTCGATCGGCCATATCTCTGGGTTAATATCAAAGCTATTGACTTCTCCTTAGGGAAACGGAGCTTACAACTCGTTTGATTTTGCTAAAGAGATAAAAGAGATCAATCATGCCGATTCTCTTACTATGGCCAGTTTTGATGTGTCGTCATTGTTTACTAATGTCCCGTTAAAAGAAACATTAAATATCATACTAAATAAGTTATTCACTACTGATAATACTCTTATTAATGGCCTCACTCAAACTCAATTTAAAAACCTTCTCGAAATAGTGTGTTTTGATAATCTTTTCTTATTTAATAGCAACCTTTACAGCCAAATTGATGGGGTAGCTATGGGTTCCCCGTTAAGCCCAACACTAGCAAATGCATTTCTTTGCCATTACGAAGAAATTTGGTTGAAAAGTTGTCCTAGTAGTTTTAAACCCATATATTACAGAAGATACGTGGATGACACTTTCTTAATATTTAACCATCCTTCACACGTAAAACTTTTTCTTGATTATCTTAATAAACAACAGTAATATTAAGTACACGTGTGAAAACGAAACAAATAATAGTTTACCTTTCCTGGATGTTTTAGTTAAACGGGCTCATAATAGGTTCCATACTTCACTATTTCGAAAACAAACTTTTAGTGGCTTGGGAACCAATTATTTAAGTTGTATGTTTTATAAATATAAGATTAGTGCTATAGTAACATTATTAACAAGAAGTTACCGTATTTGTTCGGATTACTTTTCGTTAAACGAAGAATTTAAATTTTGAAAACAGTACTTTATTAATAATTACTACCCTTCTCATCTATTCGATAACCAATTAAAGAAATTTTTAAATAACACTTTTGATACTAAACTCCCCATAACTACAGTACAAAAAGAAACCAGATATATTAAATTACCTTTTTATGGTTATTTATCATTGCGTATTCGAGGCGAATTGTCCAAACTGCTCAAGTCTAGTTATCCCCAAATAAATTTTAGATTCGCCTTCGTCAACCCACTTAAATTATCAAATTTTTTAAAGTTCAAAGATGAATTCCCCAAAACTGTATGCCCCAATGTTGTTTACAAATACACGTGCGACAGCTGTAAGGCTGCGTATATTGGCAGCACTCAACTCCAACTGGAGGTGCGCCTTTCTCAACATTTGGGCTTGTCAGTCCGTACCAACCGTCCCCTCAGTAGCCCTCCACAATCCGCAATTAGAAACCATAGTAATGAAAACGACCATCCCCTTCACAAAACTCAGTTTGAAATTTTAACTAGATCCAATAACCTTACAGAACTCCGAATTTTAGAATCTTTGTACATCTATAGAAACAAACCCTCCCTTAATAATAATAGCTCATCCTACAAATTACAACTCTTTTAACTAACCAACCGATTCTCTCACACATACCCTTTCTAATCCTCTGACCATCCAGTGTTCTCTTAGACTTTGCCAAGTATGGAGGTGGATGTAAACATTGTGTATTTACCTATTGAGGTAATTTAATTTAATTTTAGTTTTTATAGTGATGAAATTTAAATGATTTTAATTTTGTATTGATGCAATTTTCATTTTGCTTTAAGGTTTTAATTTTAATGGTTTTAATATTGTATTGATGTAATTTTCACTTTTTACTTTTGTTTTAAGGTGTTAAGACTTAATTCACTGATGATGACAAAAGATTTGTCGAAACGTCTGAAGTACAAATAAATGAAAATGTTTGCCGTTGTGTTGATCCTTCTTTTCATATATATATATATATATATATATATATATATTATATATATATATATATATATATATGAAATAGGATCCCTCCTAAGGAGACGTAGTTTTACATTTAGGATAAAAACGAAGACGTAGAGCAAAAAAGTCATTATATTTGGCTGCAGCCGACGTTTCGGGCAACTCTACCCATTTTCAAGGCCTAATAAATAAAAAGCTAAAATTAATGGATGACAAAAATATACGAATGTCAAAAACTAAAACTAATTTATAGTACAGAATAAAACCACTTCAAGAATAAAAATTTAAAAGCATAAAACAAGCATAAGCCAAAAACAAAAGTAAAAATTATATACATGACAAATATACGCATGATAAAAATAAAACTTAAAAACTAAAAACATTCAAACATAAATTAATTAAAAACTTTACTAATAAAAGTTAAATGAAAAACGCAAAAGTGCACCAAACATACCATGCTCACTTGACAGCCACAAACAACTGAGGCGAAAAGGAGACAGGGTCAAGGGGAAAAAATGGAAAAAATAAAAAAATTTTAGTTTGTAGGTATTCTAATTAATATAAAGTGGGTAACAGCTAGAATCAATATTTAAACTGGAGTTCAGAAATTTAATGCACAAAGATTCGTAAATACGGAGAGGACGGGCATTTTAATGATTTAAGAATTTTAAAGTTATTAACGGAAATATCAACCTTACACTTAACAGAATGATTTCTAATGGCAGACTGTTCCTTTTTCGATAAAACTTTCCCTGTCCTATGGCTAATACCCATATGGGAGCAAAATCTTGCCTGCAAAGAACGAACTGTGCTGCCAACGTAGTTCCCCTGGGAACACCCAGGGCAGGTAAACAAATAAACGACAGAACAGTTCATCGCAGGGGGGATTTTGTCCTTACAACGGAAAAAACATTCAAGAGTATTATTATTTACAAAAGCAACCTTAAAATCAGTGTGAAAATAAAATTTCCTCACCACACTCAACAATTGCTTTTTCACAAAAGTGTTAAAATGGTAAAGATCAGGTAAAACAATATTTACAATTCTTAGGAACATCATACGTTGGGATAAGGTTGGGGGAATACACATTATTAAGAAATTTACCAATAATACCTTGTACAAGATCCCGTGGAAAACCATTTTTAAAGAAAAAATCAGTAAGGAATTCAAACTCATTATGAAGCAGAGCAAAGTTTGAGCAAATATTATAAGCTCTATGCACTAAAGTGCGAATGGAACTTAGTTTGTAATTAAAATCGCAAAAACTATAAAAATTAAAACCTAAATCCGTAAAAGTAGGCTTCCGGTATGTAGAAGTTAAAACAGTCGAGCCTGATTTGGAAACCAAAACATCAAGGAAAGGAATAGAACCTTGAACTTCCTTTTCCTGCGTAAATATAATGTTCTCATGTAGTGTGTTCAGAAAACTTAAAAACTGAACTGATTGATTATCCGTTTGGAATAAAGCAAACGTATCATCAACATAACGTCTGTACAACTTCGGCTTAAGGTGAGGGGGGGCACTCACAGAAGGCCCTTTCCTCAAGATGAGACATGAAAATATTCGCAAAAACGGGACCCAAGGGGCTCCCCATCCCCACTCCATCCAACTGACGGTAAACTACCCCTTGAAAACTAAAAAAGTTATCCTTGACTGCCAAATTCAGAAGCTGCTCAAACTGTGCTCTGCCAAAGCCGTGAAAAAGTGAGTCCGGCTGTGAGTCTTGGCCTTAAGTTCAAGTTTCCCAACTTGCGTTTTAAACCTGCTGACTTTTATTTTTATTTTGAAAGGATAGCCCATGATCTCAAAGTTCTTCCAACCGTTGATGCTAATGATTTTGGTAAGGTTAGACAACATATTTCCCAATTGTCCCATGAATTGTTTTCTAAAATTAAAGCTTTTAAGTTTTCTACAATTTTCCTGCATAGGGAGGACCGTGAAATTTTAAAAGGTTTGGGTGTAAATGAATCTATAGTTATTACTAAACCAGATAAGGGTAGTGGTGTTGTGGTTATAAATAAAGCGGATTATATTAAAAAAATGCTTGATATTCTTTCAGATTCATTAAAATTTGTTAAGGTAGATGAACAGGCTTCTAAAATTATTCAGCGATTGGAAGACAAGGTTAACCGTGTTTTGCTTAAGCTTAAACACGATTGTGTTATTAACTCCTCCACTTATGATGAATTGTTCGTTTCAGGCTCTTATTTGGGCCTTATGTATGGTCTGCCTAAGGTTCATAAAGTCGGTGTTCCATTGCGCCCAATTTTAGCGTCTTATCCTTTGACTAATTACAAACTTGCCAAATTTCTTGTCCCACTGTTATCATCATTTACTGCGAACTTGTAAAGTGTTAAGGATAGTTTTTCTTTTGTGTCGGAAATTAAGAAGTTTAATATGAATTCTTTGTTTATGACAAGTTTTGATGTATCATCCCTCTTTACAAATGTCCCCTTGGATGAGACCATTACAATTATTTTAAATAAAGCTTTTCCACAGCCGGACTCACTTTTTCACGGCTTTGGCAGAGCACAGTTTGAGCAGCTTCTGAATTTGGCAGTCAAGGATAACTTTTTTAGTTTTCAAGGGATAGTTTACCGTCAGTTGGATGGAGTGGGGATGGGGAGCCCCTTGGGTCCCGTTTTTGCGAATATTTTCATGTCTCATCTTGAGGAAAGGGCCTTCTGTGAGTGCCCCCCCTCACCTTAAGCCGAAGTTGTACAGACGTTATGTTGATGATACGTTTGCTTTATTCCAAACGGATAATCAATCAGTTCAGTTTTTAAGTTTTCTGAACACACTGCATAAGAACATTATATTTACGCAGGAAAAGGAAGTTCAAGGTTCTATTCCTTTCCTTGATGTTTTGGTTTCCAAATCAGGCTCGACTGTTTTAACTTCTACATACCGGAAGCCTACTTTTACGGATTTAGGTTTTAATTTTTATAGTTTTTGCGATTTTAATTACAAACTAAGTTCCATTCGCACTTTAGTGCATAGAGCTTATAATATTTGCTCAAACTTTGCTCTGCTTCATAATGAGTTTGAATTCCTTACTGATTTTTTCTTTAAAAATGGTTTTCCACGGGATCTTGTACAAGGTATTATTGGTAAATTTCTTAATAATGTGTATTCCCCCAACCTTATCCCAACGTATGATGTTCCTAAGAATTGTAAATATCTTGTTTTACCTGATCTTTACCATTTTAACACTTTTGTGAAAAAGCAATTGTTGAGTGTGGTGAGGAAATTTTATTTTCACACTGATTTTAAGGTTGCTTTTGTAAATAATAATACTCTTGAATGTTTTTTCCGTTGTAAGGACAAAATCCCCCCTGCGATGAACTGTTCTGTCGTTTATTTGTTTACCTGCCCTGGGTGTTCCCAGGGGAACTACGTTGGCAGCACAGTTCGTTCTTTGCAGGCAAGATTTTGCTCCCATATGGGTATTAGCCATAGGACAGGGAAAGTTTTATCGAAAAAGGAACAGTCTGCCATTAGAAATCATTCTGTTAAGTGTAAGGTTGATATTTCCGTTAATAACTTTAAAATTCTTAAATCATTAAAATGCCCGTCCTCTCCGTATTTACGAATCTTTGTGCATTAAATTTCTGAACTCCAGTTTAAATATTGATTCTAGCTGTTACCCACTTTATATTAATTAGAATACCTACAAACTAAATTTTTTTTATTTTTTCCATTTTTTCCCCTTGACCCTGTCTCCTTTTCGCCTCAGTTGTTTGTGGCTGTCAAGTGAGCATGGTATGTTTGGTGCACTTTTGCGTTTTTCATTTAACTTTTTATTAGTAAAGTTTTTAATTAATTTATGTTTGAATGTTTTTAGTTTTTAAGTTTTATTTTTATCATGCGTATATTTGTCATGTATATAATTTTTACTTTTTGTTTTTGGCTTATGCTTGTTTTATGCTTTTAAATTTTTATTCTTGAAGTGGTTTTATTCTGTACTATAAATTAGTTTTAGTTTTTGACATTCGTATATTTTTGTCATCCATTAATTTTAGCTTTTTATTTATTAGGCCTTGAAAATGGGTAGAGTTGCCCGAAACGTCGGCTGCAGCCAAATATAATGACTTTTTTGCTCTACGTCTTCGTTTTTATCCTAAATGTATATATATATATATATATATATATATATATATGCTGCAAACCCACAAGGAAAAAGAAAACGATTCCAAGGCCTTTCGTGTATTCAAAGCTACACCTCGTCAGGGAATGAGTTAAAAGGCGAGAAGCCCATATATATATACAACGTACAGGAAAAACAAAACAATTAGCACATACTTAACAAGGGTTAATGAGAGGCAAAAGAAATTTTTAACATGATATCGTCAATTTTATAAGTCCCCGAGCTGTTATTGAAATTGTTTTTAAAATGAATAAATGCACATTCTAGAATATTTCGTTCTATTATATCCTGTTTTTAACAAGCGCTTTAGAACTATCCCACTTGATGCTATGGTTACATCTATACATATGGTTAAATAAAGCATTGGAAGTACTAGCTGTTCTACAAGCATATTTATGCTGTTTTACCCTAATATCTAACGTTTTACCGGTTTGGCCTATATATACTGAGTTACATTGTGTACATCCGATCGAATACACACAACCAACAACATTATCAGGGCTATTCTTTATTAGGCGTGATTTAACAGTATTATTATACTTAAAGATTACATTAATGCCAATTGCTTTAAGTACAGTTGGAAGGTATTGAAAATTAACATGGTAAGGTAGGCTAAGGATATTTTTTACGCTGAAATTCCTTTACAATTACATTATTATATACCTATTCTTGGCTTTCTTAAGACAGTTATCTAAAAATGAAATAGGATAACATAATTTAGTACCAATATTCATGATATTGCATAACTCGGAATCTAAAAATTCAGGACTGACAACTCTCAATGCTCGAAGAAACATAGCAGAGAAAATAGAGGATTTAATCGAATGATGATGGTCAGAATAAAAATGCACGTAAGAGTTATTATTAGTAGGCTTACGGTAGACTTCATATTTGAACTGATTAGAGCATCTCCAAATTTTTAGATCAAGAAAAGGTAGGCTTCCCTCATTTTCTTTTTCAACTGTAAACTTAATAGATGGGCTAAATTGTTGAGCCTACCAAGAAATAAGTCCACATCCAATTATTAGGCCAAAGGCATAAAATATCATCTATATACCTGTACCAAACCAGGTTAAAATTAACAATCGTAGGCAAAATTCTACTTTCAAAAAATTCCATATATAAATTAGCTAGTACAGGTGAAAGGGGATTTCCCATAGCCAATCCAAACGACATAACATAAAACTTATTTTCAAACTGAAATTTACAATCTTTTGACACACAGCTTAATTAACTCAATAAGAGTGTTGTGTTGAACAGGGAAGAATATTCAGAAATCTTATCTTTTAAGAAATCAAGTAGGTCATCAACAGGGACTTCAAATATGAAGTCTACCGTAAGCCTACTAATAATAACTCTTACGTGCATTTTTATTCTGACCATCATCATTCGATTAATCCTCTATTTTCTCTGCTATGTTTCTTCGAGCATTGAGAGTTGTCAGTCCTGAATTTTTTAGATTCCGAGTTATGCAATATCATGAATATTGGTACTAAATTATGTTATCCTATTTCATTTTAGATAACTGTCTTAAGAAAGCCAAGAATAGTATTATAATAATTGTAATTGTAAAGGAATTTCAAGCGTAAAAATATCCTTAGCCTACCTTACCGTGTTAATTTTCATACCTTCCACTGTACTAAAGCAATTGGCATTAATGTAATCTTTAAGTATATAATACTGTTAAACGCCTAATAACGAATAGCCTGATAATGTTGTTGGTTGTGTGTATTCGATCGGATGTACACAATGTAACTCAGTATATATAGGCCAAACCGGTAAAACGTTAGATATTAGGGTAAAACAGCATAAATATGCTTGTAGAACAGCTAGTACTTCCAATGCTTTATTTAACCATATGTATAGATGTAACCATAGCATCAAGTGGGATAGTTCTAAAGCGCTTGTTAAAAACAAGATATAATAGAACGAAATATTCTAGAATGTGCATTATTCATTTTAAAAACAATTTCAATAACAGCTCGGGGACTTATAAAATTGACGATTCTGTTAAAATTTCTTTTGCCTCTCATTAACCCTTGTTAAGTATGTGCTAATTGTTTTGTTTTTCCTGTACGTTGTATATATATATGGGCTTCTCGCCTTTTAACTTCATTCCTGACGAGGTGTAGCTTTGAATACACGAAGGCCTTGGAATCGTTTTTCTTTTTCCTTGTGGGTTTGCAGCATTCATTCATTTCACGTGTTTTATTGTGAAATTCATCCATATATATATATATATATATATATATAATCTAAAGTCACTAAAGGGAAAATCATTAAAAGAAAACTGAATGGCAACACGAGGGGATAAACAGAGCAACGCCGGCTGTTCGTTGGGTTTTTGGCTGGACAAGAACATGGTTATTCATATCTGACTAAATCGTTGGTGCTAAGTTTAATTTGGTGATGTTTCTAAGGTGACAAATGGGGTAAAAAGTTGTAAGTAAATAGTAATAGTTAGGAGTAATGTCTATAGCTTCTAAATTAGTAAAGTTAGAGAGTTTAGGTAGACTGCTTTGTGGGATGCAGGAAATCTATGGTATGCCCTAAAGAATATCTAATTCAACGCACCGGTAAGTGCCTTTGTTTGTTGTTTAGAAACCTAGTAACTTAGCGGGGTCACTAACCTCAAGCTATTACATTTGGCGACGAGGATGGGATTCAATTTGGCTCATTGGAATAAATTTGGTTCATTGAATTTAATTTGGCTCATTGAATTTAATTTGGCTTATTGGGTTCAAGTGGTTGTTTGGAAAATTGGATGTAGCCTAGTGGATCGTCCGATTTGGTTGGCTTGTATGGGTAAGCTACCGTACTATAGCTTAGGTCCCGCCGGCCTAACTCTAATACTAATTCCTTCTCAGCCCTAACTCTAATACAATTTATTATTCAGCCCTAACTGGGGAGTAACTAGATCAAATTTAAACCAAATCTAACCTACTTCACGTTATTTGGCCTAAATCTGTTTTGTTCTAGTATGTCGGTGATTGGCCATATAAGCCCCTACGAAGACTCTGGGGAGGACTTCGAAGCTTATGCCACTAGGGTGAGGTTGTTTTTCGAAGCAAATTCCATTCCTGATGCTAAGAAAGTACCTACCTTTTTAACTATAATAGGCCCTAAAACGTTTGGCTTAGTTATGGACCTAGTTTCTCCTAAAGCACCGGAAACTTGCACCTATAGTGAATTGGTACAGGCCCTAACCGATCACTACAAACCCCGAGTAGTTCTCATCTATGAACGTTTCAAATTTTATTCGAGGCATCAGATGGTGAATGAAAGCATTGCAGATTTTGTTGCAGGAATAAAAGCCCATAGCCGTACTTGTAAATTTGGGACAAATTAGACGAAATGCTAAGAGAGGTTTCTAATGGGTCTCAAAGAGGAATCTACCCAGAGAGCCCTATTAGCTATACAGGACCTAACTTTTAGTCAGGCTGTAGAAATAGCTGCGGCTAGAGAAGCAGCTGCTAAAGATGTTAGAGCGTTTGGCAGTCACAGTAGTAAAGCTCAACACGTAAATAGCTGTAAATCTTCTAGGCCTGGCAGGCCTAATGAGCCTACTAGACAGACAAATACGTAAAAGGTATGCGGCAAATACGACTAAACCTACTAATTCAAATGCTAAACAGGAGGAAACGCCTTCCAAGCCATGTACTGGGTGTGGAAAACACATTGGAAGAAGGACTGCCCTTTTAAAGAAGCAGTTTGCCGAAACTGTAGTAAAATAGGCCACATAGCTAAAGTTTGTTTTTCAAAGAAAACAAGGGGTGAAAATTCTAATTATAGCATTTCTAGTGTAAATCCTCAAAAGGGAAATACTTCGAACATCGGAGTGGAGTACCTTTTTTATGAGCAGCAAAGTGGTGATAATACAGACCCATATATTGTAGAGGTAGGCCTAAATGGAATTACAGTTCCTCTAGAACTAGATACAGGTGCTGCCCGAATTGTCATGTCCAAAACAGTTTTTGACAAAACTTTCAAAAATACACCTAAACTACATGCATCTAAAACAATAATAAAAAATATGGGGACATACAAATACCTATTTGTGGAGAAGCATCCATCGCAGTTACACTCAACATGAAAACTTTGTCTCATCCTTTAACTCTTTTATGGTGTATGAGCAAGGGCCTACTCCACTAGGTCATGATTGGATTGATGCTTTGAAAATGCCGATTGACAAATTTTTGCCAAAGGGTCGGCAGATGTGCATACACTATCATATCCGTCTGACATAGACTCATTGTTAAGGGAGTTTTCTTCTGTTTTTGGGCCTGAAGTAGGCAACCTAAAAGGCCATCAGGTCTGTATAGAAGTAGATCCTAATGTAACTCCGAAATTTTGTAAGGCTCGTTCAATTGCGCATGCACTGCGGGAGAAGGTAGATTTAGAAATTGACAGGCTGCTTAAAGATAAAATTATCGAACCAGTCACACACGCTAAGTGGGCTGCCCCAGTAGTTCCTGTACTAAAACCTGACAAGTCCGTGCGGTTATGTGGGGATTACTGTTTAACAGCAAATAGAGCAGTCCTTCTAGATTGCTACCCTATACCCAAGCCCGATGAATTATTTAGCTCTCTTGCTGGGGGTAAATATTTCACAAAACTAGATATGTCCCAAGCCTATGCTCAACTAAGTTTAGATGAAAATTCTAAAGAACTAACTATCATAAATACGCACCGAGGCCAATATAAATACAATACAATATGCTATGCTCTAGAATAGCATCGGCTCCGGGTATTTTTCAGAGGACAATGGACTAAGTTCTAGGTCACATTCCGGGGGTACTTTGTTTTCTAGATGATGTCCTCATTTCAGGTTTGTCTAAAAAAGAACACCTAACTAGATTAACCACAGTTCTAAAAAGACTCCGGGATGCCGGACTTCAGCTAAAGAAAGAAAAGTGTTCGTGAGTCACTAACGATGTTTCATATTTAGGGTTCCGCATGGATGCCTCAGGCATTCAACCAACGGTGAATAAACTAGAAGCAATAAAAAATGCACCACCTTCGCAAAACATCACACAGTTACAAGCTTATTTAGGTCTCCTAAACTTTTATAGGAAATTTTTGCCTAATGCATCGACTTTCCTTGAACCCCTAAATAAGCTATTACGATCTGGGGAACAGTGGAGATGGGAGAAAACCCAAAAGGAAGCATTTAAGGCTTCCAAGGACGTACTACTAAAGTCCACTCTCCTAGTGCATTATGATCCTAAACTTCCTCTCATAGTTTCAGCAGATAGCGGTTCTTATGGAATTGGGGCAGTGTTGTCTCACCACATTGATGGTGTAGATAGGCCTATCTGTTTTGCTTCTAGAACACTAACTGAGACTGAAAGACGATATGCACAACTTGAACGTGAAGCCTTAGCCTTAGTATTTGCAGTAAAAAAAATTAATTTCTATCTATGGGGTCATGAATTTAAACTAATTACTGACCATAAGCCTCTTTTAGGTTTATTTTCACCTGATAAAAATATTCCAGTTATGGCCTCAGGTAGGATTCAACGATGGGCACTGATTCTACAAGCCTATAAATTTGACTTAGTACATCGGTCAGGCAAACTTCTAGGTACGGCTGATGCGCTAAGTAGGTTGCCTTTAGAAAATCCAAATGAATGTGTACCTATACCTACAGAGTGGGTTCACTTGGTGGAGTTTTTGGAATCCACTCCAGTATCTGCGGTACAAATAGAGCAGTGGACAAAATCAGACCCTATTCTGTCTAGGGTCATCCATTACTGCTCAGTTGGTTGGCCTACTAAGGTTGAGAGTGAATTACAGCCTTTTTATCAACGTCAGTCTGGACTCTCGATCCAAAATGGCTGTCTCTTATGGGGCCACAGAGTGATAATTCCGAATGAAGGCAGGTCGAATTTAGTGAAGGAACTTCACGCTGAACACATGGGTGCAACAAAAATGAAAGAGCTGGCGAGAGCTTATTTCTGGTGGCCCTGTTTAGATGCAGTGATGGGCATCGATACATGAAAATCACTAAAGCGATACCGATACATCGATACATGAAGAACGTCTTAGGCGATACCGATACGCCGATACTTTCTAGATGTATTGAGCGATACCGATACATGCATCGCCGATACATGTATCGCCGGTACATTTTTATAATTATTCATTTAATATGTAGGTATTAGATATTATTGTTTATACTAGTAATTTGTACGCACTGTAGGTAAAATCAACGAAATTTTAATGGGTTTTATAGATGTAAATAAAAACAATTGCTTTATTTAATAAAAGTATGTTTTAATTTTGTAGGATACATGAATGACTGAAAATATTATACTAACAATTAAAAGTAATTACTATTACCCTTTCTATATTATATGAGCGTTTCTATATTATGAGCGTTTCTATATTATGGTTAATTAATCTCAATAACACAAGTACAAACGTGTTTAAACGTTGCCCCGTACGGTGTGACGTGACCAGTAGAGTAGTACTGTCATTAAATAAATATTTAATAATGTTATTATTTATGTATATTCATAAATATAACTCAGAAGCGTCATATTATAACATCTATTTAAATATTTAAAAATTCTTATTAATGTATCGATGTATCGAAGTATCGATTTTTTCCGATACATTTAAGAAAATTGACCTCAGCGATACCGATAAATCGATACTTTTGTCAAGTAGCTAAAGCGATACTGATACCGATACAAAAGTATCGATCGATACGTATCGGCGATACATGTATCTAGACACTGCCCATCACTGTTTAGATGGATAACTCGAATCATTGGTTCGTTCATGTCAAAGCTGCCTAGAGAACAGAGATCTCCCAAGGAAAAGTCCACTTCATCCTTGGGAATGGCCTACTATACCTTGGCATAGGATCCATGTTGACTATGCAGGTTCTATAAATAATACTTATTTCCTAGTCATTGTGGACGCCTACTCTAAGTGGGTGGAAATTTTTCCAACCACTTCCACGACTTCGGGTGTTACTATTCGCTTACTTCGTTCATGTTTCGCTCGATGGGGTTTACCCGTAGTCCTGGTTTCCGACAATGGTACTTGTTTTATCAGTGAGGAATTTCGTTCTTTTGTCCACCTAAATGGCATTAGACATGTCCGGTCTAATGTTTTTCACCCGTCTACTAACGGTCTCGCGGAAAACATGGTCCGTACTTTCAAGTTGGCCTTGCGTCATTCTCGTGGAGAGGAAATGCAAGTGGTGTTGGATAAATTTTTGTTTAAATATCGACTAACACCTCACACAACGAACGACGGGGGTGCCTCCTTCTAAACTTATGATTGGCCGGGGAATTCGTTCAGTCATCGATTTGTTATGTTCAACCGAAACGTTACAACGACGAGTTTTACGCCATCAGGAAAAACAGAAGTACCACGACACTAAAAAAGGGAGAGTTATAGAAGCGCAACCTAATGATCCAATTATGATTCGCAACTATGGGGCTGGACCAAAATGGGTTCCTGCAACTGTGCAGGAGAGAACGGGCCCTGTTTCCTTCAAGTGCCAACTAGAAGATGGTCGTTCTATTAAACGCCATCAGGACCAGATATGGGAACGTGAATTGCAGAATGACCGGAGTCTTCCGGAAGAGAGAACCGATCCTCTGGAAAATGGTTCAATTCGCCTGCCTATGCATGTTGCACCTATTCCTACTACATCAACTCCGCTCCGCAGGTCGTCTAGGGTCTCTCACCCCCCTGACAGGCTAAACTTGTAGGGGAGGAGTGAGGTAACGTGTGTATATATATATGTATATAGTCTAAAGTCACTAAAGGGAAAAATCACTAAAAGAAAGCTGAATGGCAACACGGAAGGATAAACAGAGCAACGCGAAACACGAACGGAGTAAGCGAATAGTAACACCCGAAGTCGTGGAAGTGGTTGGAAAATTTTCCATCCACTTAGAGTAGGCGTCCACAATGACTAGGAAATAGGTATTATTTATAGGACCTGCATAGTCAACATGGATCCTATGCCAAGGTATAGTAGGCCATTCCCAAGGATGAAGTGGACTTTTGCTTGGGAGATCTCTGTTCTCTAGGCAGCTTTGACAGGAACGAACTAATGATTCGAGTTATCCATCTAAACCGGGCCACCAGAAATAAGCTCTCGCCAGCTCTTTCATTTTTGTTGCACCCATGTGTTCAGCGTGAAGTTCCTTCACTAAATTCGACCTGCCTTCATTCGGAATTATCACTCTGTGGCCCCATAAGAGACAGCCATTTTGGATCGAGAGTCCAGACTGACGTTGATAAGAAGGCTGTAATTCACTCTCAACTTTAGTAGGCCAACCAACTGTTGAATGGCAACACGGAAGGATAAACAGAGCAACGCGAAACACGAACGGAGTAAGCGAATAGTAACACCCGAAGTCGTGGAAGTGGTTGGAAAAATTTCCACCCAAATAGAGTAGGCGTCCACAATGACTAGGAAATAGTTATTATTTATAGGACTTACATAGTCAACATGGATCCTATGCCAAGGTATAGTAGGCCATTCCCAAGGATGAAGTGGACTTTTGCTTGGGAGATCTCTGTTCTCTAGGCAGCTTTGACAGGAACGAACCAATGATTCGAGTTATCCATCTAAACCGAGCCACCAGAAATAAGCTCTCGCCAGCTCTTTCATTTTTGTTGCACCCATGTGTTCAGCGTGAAGTTCCTTCACTAAATTTGACCTGCCTTCATTCGGAATTATCACTCTGTGGCCCCATAAGAGACAGCCATTTTGGATCGAGAGTCCAGACTGACGTTGATAAAAAGGCTGTAATTCACTCTCAACCTTAGTAGGCCAACCAACTGAGCAGTAATGGATGACCCTAGACAGAATAGGGTCTGATTTTGTCCACTGCTCTATTTGTGCCGCAGATACTGGAGTGGATTCCAAAAACTCCACCAAGTGAACCCACTCTGTAGGTATAGGTACACATTCATTTGGATTTTCTAAAAGCAACCTACTTAGCGCATCAGCCGTACCTAGAAGTTTGCCTGACCGATGTACTAAGTCAAATTTATAGGCTTGTAGAATCAGTGCCCATCGTTGAATCCTACCTGAGGCCATAACTGGAATATTTTTATCAGGTGAAAATAAACCTAAAAGAGGCTGATGGTCAGTAATTAATTTAAATTCATGACCCCATAGATAGAAATTAATTTTTTTTATTGCAAATACTAAGGCTAAGGCTTCACGTTCAAGTTGTGCATATCGTCTTTCAGTCTCAGTTAATGTTCTAGAAGCAAAACAGATAGGCCTATCTACACCATCAATGTGGTGAGACAACACTGCCCCAATTCCATAAGAACTGCTATCTGCTGAAACTATGAGAGTAAGTTTAGGATCATAATGCACTAGGAGAGTGGACTTTAGTAGTACGTCCTTGGAAGCCTTAAATGCTTCCTTTTGGGTTTTCTCCCATCTCCACTGTTCCCCAGATCGTAATAGCTTATTTAGGGGTTCAAGGAAAGTCGATGCATTAGGCAAAAATTTCCTATAAAAGTTTAGGAGACCTAAATAAGCTTGTAACTGTGTGATGTTTTGCGAAGGTGGTGCATTTTTTATTGCTTCTAGTTTATTCACCGTTGGTTGAATGCCTGAGGCATCCATGCGGAACCCTAAATATGAAACCTCGTTAGTGACTCACGAACACTTTTCTTTCTTTAGCTGAAGTCCGGCATCCCGGAGTCTTTTTAGAACTGTGGTTAATCTAGTTAGGTGTTCTTTTTTAGACAAACCTGAAATGAGGACATCATCTAGAAAACAAAGTACCCCCGGAATGTGACCTAGAACGTAGTCCATTGTCCTCTGAAAAATACCGGAGCCAATGCTATTCCATAGCATAGCATATTGTATTTATATTGGCCTCGGTGCGTATTTATGATAGTTAGTTCTTTAGAATTTTCATCTAAACTTAGTTGAGCATAGGCTTGGGACATATCTAGTTTTGTGAAATATTTACCCCCAGCAAGAGAGCTAAATAATTCATCGGGCTTGGGTATAGGGTAGCAATCTAGAAGGACTGCTCTATTTGCTGTTAAACAGTAATCCCCACATAACCGCACGGACTTGTCAGGTTTTAGTACAGGAACTACTGGGGCAGCCCACTTAGCGTGTGTGACTGGTTCGATAATTTTATCTTTAAGCAGCCTGTCAATTTCTAAATCTACCTTCTCCCGCAGTGCATGCGCAATTGAACGAGCCTTACAAAATTTCGGAGTTACATTAGGATCTACTTCTATACAGACCTGATGGCCTTTTAGGTTGCCTACTTCAGGCCCAAAAACAGAAAAAAACTCCCTTAACAATGAATCTATGTCAGACGGATATGATAGTGTATGCACATCTGCCGACCCTTTGGCAAAAATTTGTCAATCGGCATTTTCAAAGCATCAATCCAATCATGGCCTAGTGGAGTAGGCCCTTGCTCATACACCACTAAAAGAGTTAAGGGATGAGACAAAGTTTTCATGTTGAGTGTAACTGTGATGGATGCTTCTCCACAAATAGGTATTTGTATGTCCCCATATTTTTTATTATTGTTTTAGATGCATGTAGTTTAGGTGTATTTTTGAAAGTTTTGTCAAAAACTGTTTTGGACATGACAATTCGGGCAGCACCTGTATCTAGTTCTAGAGGAACTGTAATTCCATTTAGGCCTACCTCTACAATATATGGGTCTGTATTATCACCACTTTGCTGCTCATAAAATAGGTACTCAACTCCGATGTTCGAAGTATTTCCCTTTTGAGGATTTACACTAGAAATGCTATAATTAGAATTTTCACCCCTTGTTTTCTTTGAAAAACAAACTTTAGCTATGTGGCCTATTTTACTACAGTTTCGGCAAACTGCTTCTTTAAAAGGGCAGTCCTTCTTCCAATTGTGTTTTCCACACCCAGTACATGGCTTGGAAGGCGTTTGCTCCTGTTTAGCATTTGAATTAGTAGGTTTAGTCGTATTTGCCGCGTACTTTTTACGTATTTGTCTGTCTAGTAGGCTCATTAGGCCTGCCAGGCCTAGAAGATTTACAGCTATTTACGTGTTGAGCTTTACTACTGTGACTGCCAAACGCTCTAACATCTTTAGCAGCTGCTTCTCTAGCCGCAGCTATTTCTACAGCCTGACTAAAAGTTAGGTCCTGTATAGCTAATAGGGCTCTCTGGGTAGATTCCTCTTTGAGACCCATTAGAAACCTATCTCTTAGCATTTCGTCTAATTTGTCCCCAAATTTACAAGTACGGCTATGGGCTTTTATTCCTGCAACAAAATCTGCAATGCTTTCATTCACCATCTGATGCCTCGAATAAAATTTGAAACGTTCATAGATGAGAACTACTCGGGGTTTGTAGTGATCGGTTAGGGCCTGTACCAATTCACTATAGGTGCAAGTTGTTTCCGGTGCTTTAGGAGCAACTAGGTCCATAACTAAGCCAAACGTTTTAGGGCCTATTATAGTTAAAAAGGTAGGTACTTTCTTAGCATCAGGAATGGAATTTGCTTCGAAAAACAACCTCACCCTAGTGGCATAAGCTTCGAAGTCCTCCCCAGAGTCTTCGTAGGGGCTTATATGGCCAATCACCAACATACTAGAACAAAACAGATTTAGGCCAAATAACGTGAAGTAGGTTAGATTTGGTTTAAATTTGATCTAGTTACTCCCCAGTTAGGGCTGAATAATAAATTGTATTAGAGTTAGGGCTGAGAAGGAATTAGTATTAGAGTTAGGCCGGCGGGACCTAAGCTATAGTACGGTAGCTTACCCACACAAGCCAACCAAATCGGACGATCCACTAGGCTGCATCCAATTTTCCAAACAACCACTTGAACCCAATAAGTCAAATTAAATCCAATGAGCCAAATTAAATCCAGTGAACCAAATTAAATCCAATGAGCCAAATTGAATCCAATGAGCCAAATTGAATCCAGTGAGCCAAATTGAATCCCATCCTCGTCGCCAGAGGCGTACCAATACTTTTTGCCGCTCGGAGTGAAAATGCCAACGCCCCCCCCCCCCCCCCCCGCAACAATTTTCAATTTTAAAAACAATTCCTTTACAAAAATACACTTCTAAACAAAACTTTTATTGGAAGAAAAACTTAAATAAAGCAACTTCAATTTTAACAATACTACATAATGTACCGTACATAATATACTACATAATTTTAACAATAACTATATAATGTATAATGCCTAGTTAAATTTTCGGACTTTCATAACAGAAAACTCATGAATGAGTTTTTCTATGTCCATTGTCTCTGCAACTTCGCGTTCAATTGAAATAATCGCCAAATTGCTCAGTCTAGATTGACTTATAGTTGACCTGAGGTAAGTTTTTATAAGTTTCAGTTTCGAGAAACTTCGTTCGCAACTTGCCACGGACATGCATGTAGTTAGACAGATCCGGAGGGCAATTGTTATATGAGGCAAAGATTCCACTAGATCCCATTTGCATACTGCGCCCGCCTGACAGTAATTTGCCGCCCCTCGGGAAGTGCCGCTCGGGGCGGTCGCAACCCTCGCGCCCCTCCCTTGATACGCCACTGCTCGTCGCCAAATGTAATAGCTTGGGGTTAGTGACCCCGCTAAGTTACTAGGTTTCTAAACAACAAACAAAGGCACTTACCGGTGCGTTGAATTAGATATTCTTTAGGGCCTACCATAGACTTCCTGCGTCCCACAAAGCAGTCTACCTAAACTCTAACTTTACTAATTTAGAAACTATAGACATTACTCCTAACTATTACTATTTACTGACAACTTTCTACCCCATTTGTCACCTTAGAAACATCACCAAATTAAACTTAGCACCAACGATTTAGTCAGATATGAATAACCATGCTCTAGTCCAGCCAAAAACCAACGAACAGCCCGCGTTGCTCTGTTTATCCCCTCGTGTTGCCATTCAGCTTTCTTTTAGTGATTTTTCCCTTTAGTGACTTTAGACTATATATATATATATATATATATATATATATATATATATGTGTGTGTGTACACGTCACCTCAGTAGGATTGGAATCCCTCCTCTTTTAGCAGCCCTTTTGCAGCCCTTTGCAGCCATTTTGCAGCCTCTTTTGCAGCCCTTTTGAAGGTTTTTGCATTATCCGATATGATTTTATTTGGGAAACCCCTTCTGTTCACAAACCTTTTAAAGGCTAAAAGAAATACATCACTACTTAAGTTGCTTACCAACTCCAAATGGATTGCTCTGGTGGTAGCACATGTGAAAAGACATATATAACCTTTGTTAGACTCCCCTTGCTCATACACATAGACTGCACCTGCGAAGTCTACTCCTACTACATCAAATGGGGCAGTATAGACACATCGTTCTCTTGGAAGTGGAGCCACCTTTTCATAATAAGGCTTTACACTCCAACGCTTGCAAGCCAAACATTTATGCAAGACCTTTTTTACTACTTGTCTAATTTTGGGAATCCAAAACTGTTGTCTGATCTCTATTATCACTTCTCTAACTCCATCATGTAACAATTTATGATGCGTATCCAGGATCAAAAGTTCCACAAAGTGCCCCCTAGAAGGTAGCAAAATTGGATGTCTTTTCTCCTCTGGAAGCCCAGAAAACTGTAGTCTACCTCCTACTCTCAATAAGTCCTAATCCAAAAACACATCCAAACCCTTGAGAGCAGAATGTGTTGGCAGAACTTGTAATGGACTGCTGGTGAGCAATTCCCTCTCTTCATCAAATTTTTCCTTCTGCACATATACCACCCAGTATTGCCTGGCTTGCTGAATCTCCTTACTGTTCAGAATTCCTTCCCTTCTTGTTTCTCGCTTAATGTTGTTTGTAAATCTATATACCCATGCTGTCACTCTTAACAACCTTTTCAGACTGCTAATGTCCTCAAGCTTCAATATGGGGTCCTGCTGCATAACTTGACAACTGTTCACAGTGCATTTTCTCATTTCACTCACCCATTCTTCTTGAGCCTGGCATTCTCCTACAATAGGCTGATTAAAGGCCAGTTTTCACTTCCAAGTTTTAGCCACTCCGGCCCATTCCACCACAAACTTGACTGTGTAAGATCTTTCACTGAAATTCCTCGTGTTGGTAAATCAGCTGGGTTTTGGGTGCCTGGACAATGCTTCCATTGCTTGGGAGCTGTGTGTACTTGAATTTCCTCCACCCTATTGGCAACAAATGGTTTCCATTTTCTTGCCTGGCTTCTTAACCAGTGCCAAACTCTAGCGGAGTCCGTCCAATAATAGCTTGGAATTTCATAGAGGGCCAAAGACTTTTGCACTGTAACTCCAAGCCGACTAGCAATAACTGCACCCATCAATTCCAACCTTGGAATAGAAAGCCTTTTCAAAGGTGCTACTCTGCTCTTTGCAGCAACCAACCTGCAACTTACTTCCTCTTTGAATGTGCCTCTTATATAAATACAAGTTGCATAGGCTTCCTCACTTGCATCACAAAAGATGTGCAGCTCTAAATTGTCTGGACTATTGTTCAACTCTCCAAAGTACCATCTTGAGATTCCAATGTCTCCAAGATGTGCCAATTCTTTGAACCAATATTTCCACCTCACCACCATATGATCAGGTAACTCTTGGTCCCAACCAAGTCCAATTTCCCAGAGGCTCTGAAACCAAATTTTTTACTTTATCACAAATGGAGCCAGGAATCCAAGAGAATCAAATACCTTTGAAGCCAAACTAAGAGCTGTACGTTTTGTCCACCTTGTCTCATTCTCAGCCAGCTCTACTAAAGATTTCCCATTGAAGGTAAACAAATCCTCTCCTTGCTGCCAAACAATGCCTAGCACCTTTGTGTCTATTGCCCACAACTCCTTAATACCAGAATCCTCAATACTTTCTGCTGCATCAGGTACTACAGAGGACTGACTCATAAACTGTTGTAATTAAGAATGATTGGTCTGCCATTTTCTAAGCTCCATGCCAGCCTCCCTCATTATAGCTCTAGCCTCCCCGAATATCTATTTATCCATTTCTGTATTATCCACGGAACACAGCAAATCATCAACATAATTTTTCCTTATGTGTTCAATAGTGTTAGGATAGACTTCAGTATATTTCTTAAAATGGTACTGCATAGTAGCTGCCAACAGAAATGGACTAGAGCTGAGGCCAAACAACACTGACTTCATTCTATATGCTTGAACCTTAGGCTCATTTCCAACAAGTCTTTCGTATCCGCCCACAGATACCTTACTGCATCTCTGTCCTCTGGTTTTAACTTTATCCGCAAAAAGGCTTGCTTCAAATCTGCAGTCAATGCTACTCTACCAAACTTGAATCTCAGTAACAAGGAAAATAAATCTGCATTTAAATTTGGCCCAGCATCCAAACAGTCACTCAAGGACACACCACCTTTGGGTTTGGCTGAGCCATCAAAAACTACCCTCAGTTTGGTGGTAGTTTTGTCTCGCCGTACCACTGCATGGTGTGGCAGATAATGTGCCTCCTGGCTCACCAGCTCACCTTGCACCCTTTCAGTATAGTCCTCTTTTACATAGTTTAGGATGGCCTCATTGTATTCAATTAACAACTCCTCATTTTTTCTTAGCCTGTACGATGAAGTCTCCAACCCAGGGCCGTTTCTAGCCATTAGGGGGCCCTAAGCAGTATACCCATTTGAGGCCCCACCCCTCCATCCACCAACTCACGCCTTACTACATCACCTCAGCACACACATACAAAAAATGGCTGTGTTAATAAAAAACAATTATGAAACAATTTTAATGAAACATTTATGTCCAAAACAACAAATATGTACTTTCAGAAGACAAACAGAAAAAATACTCTTCATGAAATTCCTGAAAATTAGCTTATACATTATTTAGAATAAATGACAGAACTATGTACAGGGTGGGGCACGGGAACAAAGTGTTTTTGGAATAATCAGGAAAATGATATTTATTTTTGTAAAGAAAATATATTGGTAGAACAACATTCGTAAGAACATAGCATTTCATGTCATAATAATCATGTACCGAAAATTATATCTGGCATATGATGTCCTTGGCCGTCGACGCATTGTTGAAGGCGTTTACGAAAATTGGCCTCCACTCTTCCCAGCAGGTCTCTGTTGATTTGGATGATTTGTTGACGGATCGCTTCCTTCAATGCATCTAATGTACGGGGCTTGTCCTCGTAGACACGTGACTTGAGGTACCCCCATAGAAAGAAGTCACATGTGGACAAGTCAGGGGACCGAGGGGGTCATGCAATGTCACCAAATCTCGAAATGAGATGGTTGGGAAACAGGGGGCGAAGAACAGCCATTGACGCTCTGGCGGTGTGTGGCGTGGCCCCATCTTGCTGAAACCACAAATGTCGACGAGCAATACGCCTTCTTCGTAACTCAGGGATGAAAAAGGTGTTCACCATCTCAATGTAACGCCCAGATGTTATGGTAACGGTAACCCCATTTTGTTCGAAGAAATAGGGACCGATGACGCCAAACTTTCCCACCGCGCACCAAACTGTAACCTTAGGGCTATGCAGCGGTTTTTCATGGAGTTGTCGCGGATTTTCAGCAGCCCAATACCGACAGTTTTGATTGTTGACGGCCCCATTAAGGTGGAAATGGGCTTCATCACTCATTACCACCATCATGTTTTCATTCTGCTCATAAAGTGCAAGCATTTCTGTGCAAAATTCAGTCGTTGGGGGCAATCGTTTACATTCAATTCCTGCACCATCGCTAACTTGTATGGGTGAAAATGTAATTCTTCATGCAAAATCCGTCTAACAGTACGATTGCTGATTCCGAGTGCAGCTGAATGTCTCCGAGCAGAGCGGCCTGGGCTTTGCAACATCGCTTGTCTGACCCTTTCAACGTTCTCTGGAGTACGCACAGTGCGTTGCGGCCCCTTCGGTTTTGTCTTTCATTATTGAGCCTCCTGTTCGAAGATTGTTAACCCAACGTAAGATTGTGTCACGAGCGGGAACAGAGTCATTTCGATGAATGTTGAATCTGCGGCGAAACGCACGCTGAACTGCTGTCACTGACTCGCCACTCCTAACAAAATGATCATACGCGAACATGCGGTGTTCTAACGTCCACTGCTCCATGATGGCACCTGAAAGATAAAGGTGAGTGTTAGTTAAAGTTAAATGCTATGAACCCAGGAATGGAATGCTACCTACCGCACGCCCCTCCCATTCCTAATGGCCGATTACTAGCTATTCAAAAACACTTGATTCCCGTGCCCCACCCTGTATAAAAAAATAATGCAATTATCAACTACCAAACAATTACTAACTCTACGATACAATCGTGTAATAGCAAACAGTTATACAGAACAGTTTGTATCTTCAAAATTTTTGCCTCCTAGATTTTGTCTGGGCGAAATCATCAATAACATCATATGAAATCTCCCTGCCAACGTCCTGGTTGATGCTTATGATGCCAAGGCCACTGAAGCGATCCTGCCCCATTGATGATCTGAGGTAGTTCTTGATTAGCTTCAGCTTAGAGAAGCTCCTCTCGACTGACGCTACTGTCACAGATAGAGTGCAGGCAATTCTTAGTGCAACCCAGAGATTGGGGTATAGTTCCTCCAGTTGCTTCTGATGAATGAAGAAGAGAAGCTCCAATGCAGTCATGTTGTGTGAAGGTAAAGTCGGCAAGTTCTTAATTTCGAGGGCCAGTTCTCTTCCATCAATGTCAGAGTCAGCTCCAGAGCTCAGTATCTTAGAGAGATTTTCACACTTACAAGACAAGTCTTCCTTGTTCATTGTGGTGAAGTTTAGGAGAACCCCAAATATGTCCCTCACAAAGGACTAGAAATAACGTGTAAGTTGACAAGTAGAAGGTTCGAGACAACAGTTGGCAAAAACTTTTTTACGCACAGAATAGTAAATAGCTGGAATAGTTTGCCGGTAGAAGTAATTAGTAGCACGTCTATAAACATGTTTAAAAATCGATTAGACGCATATGTTCATAGATTGGGTATAGTTTAAGGTAGTAAAATTAAGGCTTTGTGGTGATAGATCCCACAGCTCAACACAAGTGTTGTGGGATATAGGGAGGCAGCATCTTGGGTTAGGGGATACTCTCTGTCCTTACACACCCCATTTAAAGAGATTCCTCCGCCGAGCGGTGCCCCCCATAGTACTGTGAGATATTGAAAAACTCATGATCTTCACTTGCCCCGCAAACACCTTTAAATGGGAGACCCAAAATGGGTGCACACACATTTCTACATTACTGTAGAGTCTTTACAGCCGCACCTACACTTTTCCTCCTTAGTGTATATATTGTAATTGTGTATACTGTATATATTGTAATTGCAAGGTACTGGTAGTGATGGATACCGTAATGAAATTGACTGGATTCTTTGGATCTGATATATTTGCATTTCGGTTATAAATAGATATAGAGTGTAACATATTTGTGGATAGTAGTCTATCCTGACTTGATCCTCTGGATCGAGAGATTCTATCTTTAGTTTTTAATTGATAATTAATTAGTTTTAAATTGATAATTATTTAGTTTTGTAAAAATTGGTTGTTGCCAATGTACAGGCAGATTTTACATAGTGGAGCCACCTCGATGGGCCGAAGTGGCTCCTAGTGTGCCCACTATAAAAATTTCTCATGTTCTTATGTTCTTGTGGTTCGGAACCCACGTAAAATTGTAGGTCCCCTTCGCCACCACGGAGGACATGTACAATACACAATTACGAACGCAGTTAGGTAGACCAGCCATGAGTGGATCCTAGGGTCTTTGTTGGTCTGAAACATTATAACTCATCTAAAGTTTTGAATCTCTCATTTATTGACCCGATGGCACAATCCACCACCACATTGAAAAATTTGACTTCCAGCCTCTTTAAGGCTTCTGTAAATGGTTCGTCAGGAACTTCGTGAGCAAAGTGCTTTTTTGTGGATCTGAGCCTCTTCTCCTTCAGCACAGCCTCCACATTCATTTCCTCACATATGTCCCTAGCTACGACTTGTGCTGCAACAAAGCCTGTGTTTCTGTAGCTGGTGAGTGAGTTTTGTTTTTGTGAGGAGGTTGACTGCCATATCAAACTGCATTGTAGGAGACTGCAGAAATTTGCTCACATGGTTAACTGCATGAAGAATGTCATACCATACTACTGTGCAAATCTGAAAGCGATAAGACCCTACCTCTTCTGCAAGTGCTTGTGCTTCAGTCCTGGTTATGGCATCTGTGGCATTGTTTCTGACTTCCAGCAGGGCCTCTCTGATGTTGTGGCTCTGGTATCGCACAGCCTCAATGCTCTTAAGTCGGCTCTCCCACCTGGTTTCACTCCAAGACTTGAGTGTTATGTTCACGTGCTTCTTTAGGATTGTCCATCTCTGTGTAGCTGCTGCAAAAAGGTTGTACAATTTTTGTACGTTGCTAAAGAAGCTGATGGCATCTGTGGAAGCTTTCGCTGCATCAGCCACTACAAGATTCAGAGTGTGAGCCCCACATGGAACATAGAGTGCACGACAGTTCTTCTCGAATAACCTTGCCTGAACACCTTTGTTCTTGCCCTTCATGTTCGCTCCGTTGTCATATGACTGCAGTCACCAAAGTGAATATTCAGTTCATCTAGTCTCTTCAGATTCAGAACTGATAAACCCAGGCCTGTACTTTCTGAAGCCTCAAGAAAGCCCAAGAGTGCAGTCTAAAATGAGTGAGTAATATTTAGCTTGTTTTATTTCTGCAACAATGGCATCTAAGATCTTCCCACTAATGGACCCAATGAGCTCATTTTGAATGATGTTTCCTAGGTAACTTGAATGACTATATTGACCACTTTCGACTCTGCTGATGTGTTGTTTCATCACTGGATCAAATTTGGCAAGCAGCTCAACTTCCTTCAAGAAGTTGCCATTGTCTCGATTGTACAATGTCGAATATGACCCCCTGAAAGCAAGGTTTCTCTCTGCCAGTGATTGGATTATACTTACAAGACATGTGAGAACATCTCGCCAGCCTCTTCGTTCTACCTCCATTAATGACATTTCAGTTTGGTCAATCGTCCTCCCAGTTTTTAGCCGCAGTTCAAGATCCTTCCATGTTGTCATGTTATCTGCATGTTCTGAAATATTTTCATGGCCTTTCAGAAGCGAACCAACGTTTTTCCAGTCTGAAAGTCCATCCGTAATTAGTTTGTACGACTTCCTTGAAAACAACTTGCAGCAGAAGCAATAAACAGCATCATTCCTTCTAGAGTACATCAGCCAGCTTCGCTTTATTTTTTCCCCATTAATTAATGTTCTGTACATGTAATGATGATGAAAGCTTCTACCGTCCTCTCTTTTAGGGAATGTGAAATCTGGACTGATTTAAAATGGTCCTCGAGACACCAGATCTGTCTTCAAGGCATCTGACAGGACAACTGGCATACGGCAGTCATACGGATCAAGCGGTGGAGCAGATCTTGGTTCTTGTTGCTCAGTAGAAATGCCTGTGTGTGGTGTTTGAAGCTGAACAGAAGATGGGCCACTTGTTGGTTCATCACGCTCTACTTCTACTGGTGTTTGAGGTTGCATAGAGGATGGTCCTACTGTTGGCTCATGATGCTCATCAGGCTTTGCTGAGGATGGCTTTTCCAAATATTTCAGTAGTGCTCCTGAGAAGAACATAACATTACATATTCTGTAAGATTTTGCTAAAATACTCTTTCTTATCTTGTTTGATATATAATTGATCTGTGTGAACAGAATTTGAGGTGATGTGATCCATTAAATTTCACATTTCGAAATATTATAAATATTACAGAGACTAGCTTACTCTACACGATTCCTGAGCACTTGCCTCGCTTGATGGTCTACCTAACCTAGTTGCCTGAACTGTAATCATAAGAATATACAAGTGGCACATCTCACCTGTGCTACTGGAAAGCTTCTCCTCTATTTCCTTCTTTTTCCGTTTTTCAGCTCCTGATGGATAATGTCGTTTCATTTTCCAAGATATACGAAGTCACATCTAGTTAACCACAACTAATCTGCGAAATAATAATAATCATGATAATAATGATGATAATAATAATAACAATAATAATAATAATAATTGTTATAATTGTAACGTTAATCAAATACATTCAAATAATCAGACCATTTAGGTTTTAACCAACAAAATTCACATTATCTGAAAAAGATGAGAAAAGAATTAATAAACTTGAAAACATAACGAAAATAATTCTAGGTTTGAACGTGTTGCAAAATCTCTTAATAATTAGTAAATTAGTGAAATAATGTTTTACAATACTAGAAAAATTAAGCATTTAGGAAAGTACAGGGTGGGGCACGGGAATCAAGTGTTTTTTGAATAGCTAGTAATCGGCCATTAGGAATGGGAGGGGCGTGCGGTAGGTAGCATTCCATTCCTGGGTTCATAGCATTTAACTTTAACTAACACTCACCTTTATCTTTCAGGTGCCATCATGGAGCAGTGGACGTTAGAACACCGCATGTTCGCGTATGATCATTTTGTTAGGAGTGGCGAGTCAGTGACAGCAGTTCAGCGTGCGTTTCGCCGCAGATTCAACATTCATCGAAATGACTCTGTTCCCGCTCGTGACACAATCTTACGTTGGGTTAACAATCTTCGAACAGGAGGCTCAATAATGAAAACAAAACCGAAGGGGCCGCAACGCACTGTGCGTACTCCAGAGAACGTTGAAAGGGTCAGACAAGCGATGTTGCAAAGCCCAGGCCGCTCTGCTCGGAGACATTCAGCTGCACTCGGAATCAGCAATCGTACTGTTAGACGGATTTTGCATGAAGAATTACATTTTCACCCATACAAGTTAGCGATGGTGCAGGAATTGAATGTAAACGATTGCCCCCAACGACTGAATTTTGCACAGAAAATGCTTGCACTTTATGAGCAGAATGAAAACATGATGGTGGTAATGAGTGATGAAGCCCATTTCCACCTTAATGGGGCCGTCAACAATCAAAACTGTCGGTATTGGGCTGCTGAAAATCCGCGACAACTCCATGAAAAACCGCTGCATAGCCCTAAGGTTACAGTTTGGTGCGCGGTGGGAAAGTTTGGCGTCATCGGTCCCTATTTCTTCGAACAAAATGGGGTTACCGTTACCATAACATCTGGGCGTTACATTGAGATGGTGAACACCTTTTTCATCCCTGAGTTACGAAGAAGGCGTATTGCTCGTCGACATTTGTGGTTTCAGCAAGATGGGGCCACGCCACACACCGCCAGAGCGTCAATGGCTGTTCTTCGCCCCCTGTTTCCCAACCATCTCATTTCGAGATTTGGTGACATTGCTGACCCCCTCGGTCCCCTGACTTGTCCACATGTGACTTCTTTCTATGGGGTACCTCAAGTCACGTGTCTACGAGGACAAGCCCCGTACATTAGATGCATTGAAGGAAGCGATCCGTCAACAAATCATCCAAATCAACAGAGACCTGCTGGGAAGAGTGGAGGCCAATTTTCGTAAACGCCTTCAACAATGCGTCGACGGCCAAGGACATCATATGCCAGATATAATTTTCGGTACATGATTATTATGACATGAAATGCTATGTTCTTACGAATGTTGTTCTACCAATATATTTTCTTTACAAAAATAAATATCATTTTCCTGATTATTCCAAAAACACTTGGTTCCCGTGCCCCACCCGTTATAAGCATATAGTAAGAATAAAGTTAAATAATATAGAAATAAGATCTCACAATAGTTATTTACACATAACGACCAAAACGTTTCGTTTGTCTCCGTTTTATCACATTTGTCTCACACAAAAACTTTAATTAATACGACAATAATAACACCGTGTAACACAAAATTTGTCCATGAGTTAAAACTATTATTTTCTGATTTTTTAGGGCATGAATAAGTAAAAATGAGCAGTCACCAAGTTCAGACTTCGGTTCTGAGTTCATGAGATCGATTTATTGATTTTTTGCCATTTTTGCCTATTAATTTAAGGGTTTTTCACACTATCTGATTTTAAATCAAATGAATCCTGTTAAGTATAATTTTAAATGATGTTAACACGATTATTATGATAAATCAATGATGAAAAATGAAGTTCTCCAGGCCCCGTCTTTAGAAATGAAAATAAAAAGAAGGAAACGAGTAGGGAATAATTATGTATTATAATATGTTAATACACAGACAGTGATACAGTGCAGTGATGCTGAGCGTTGATAAAGAGTATTGCTACGGAGAATTGATACAGAATTGATACAAAAATTCTAGCGTTATAGTTTAATCAAAAAGAAGTTTGTCTACGAGATTGGCGATTGTATTTCAGTTCACTCTCACGCAAAAGGTTCCAGATATAGTCCCCCATCATACTTTCGTTGTACTGTCCCTTGTAGCGTTCCTCGAAAGATCTGACATCCTGGTGAAATCTTTCACCATGTTCTTCTGAATAGTCTCCCATGTTTTCTTTGAATTCATCAAGGTGGGCATGTAGCACGTGCAGTTTCAGCGACATCCGGCAGCCCATACTCCGGTACGTTTCCACAAGTTCGTCAACGATTTCCCTGTAGTTCTCCGCCTTGTGGTTTCCGAGGAAACCTTTGACTAGAGAAACGAAGCTTGTCCAAGCTGCGCGCTCAACTTCTGACAGCTTCTCAGGAAAGCTGTCGGAGTCAATAAGTCGCTTCACCTGAGGGCCCACAAATACTCCTGCTTTGATCTTCGCCTCCGACAACTTCGGGAACAGCTCCTGGATGTGCTTCAAGGCCTCACCCTCTGGATCCAGCTGTTTAACAAACTGCTTAATGATGCCCAATTTGATGTGCAGGGGTGGCATCAGCACTTTCGTTGGCTCCACCAGCGGCTCTTGCTTCACGTTATGGGCCCCAACCTCATAGCCGGTCCTGAGGGGCCAGTTCCTCTTCTCGTAGTGAAGGGCTGTATTTCGGCTATCCCAGAGGCACAGATAGCAAGGGAACTTGGTGAAGCCTCCCTGAAGCCCCATCAAGAAGGCCACCATCTTGAAATCGCCAATGACCTCCCAGCTGAATTGGTCGTACTTCAGTGCACTCAGCAGGATTATGACGTTCTGGTACTCTTCTTTCATGTGCACTGAATGAGCCAGAGGAATCGAGGGCCACTGATTTGTGTTGTGCAGTAAAACAGCCTTGAGGCTTTTAGATGAACTGTCGATGAAGAGCCGTCAGTCAGAGGTGTTGCAGGGAATGCCCACAGCGTCGAAGAGTCCTCTGATGTCATGGCAGTAGCACAACCCATCTCTAAGAGTGAAGAACACTGAAAAGCCGCGATGCCGCTTCCTCTGGGAAGTAATTCGAACGCTGTCGTCCAGTAAGTCCCACTGCTTCAGTCTGGAAATGAGCAGCTCGGCGTTGGACTTTGTCAAGGCCATTTCCCTGATGAGGTCGTTGATGTCCTCTTGGTTGGGGTAGTAGGGGCACCTTTCACCGGCCACCCGGCGTCGACGGCGCGCAGCAGATGACGCACCTTGCTCCTCCTCGGAATCATCATAGCTTGCTTCTTCTGCTGGACAAGATTGATCTCTCAAGGGAGGCTGTTGCACAGGTAGGTCCGTCGCGTTATGGGGAACAGGTGCAATAGATGACGGAATGTCAGGGTACTCAATGGGAGGCGCATTCTTCCCCTTTCTTCGTTTTGTTGGGTCCACCATACAGAAATAGCAGTCCGTGAGATGGTCTGAGGGCTCACGCCAGACACGGGGGATAGCGAAACGCATTGCCCTCTTCTCTCCTCTAAACCAACCTTCAAGAGTGCGGCGGCAGTAGTCACAGATGACATGTGGTGCCCAGCGTTTGTCTTGGTCACCGACTGGCATTCCGAAGTAGGCATGATAGGCTTCCTTTGCACGGGTGCAACTGTCCAAGCAGTGTTTTTTAGCCGTCTTTGCGAAGAACTCGCCGCACACGTAGCAGAAGGAATCCGCTGGGTATTTGCAACCACGAGCAGCCATAACAGTAACTTCGTCACACGTCACACGTCTGAAAAAGTAAAAATAATGGATTAATTTAACCCTATATGGACATAATTCTTATTTTTGTCTTAAATTTTTTTTTACCTATATTAAACATTCATTTAGAGTACTTTGAACATAAATATGTGATTTTTAATGTAATATATATATATAATAATATATATATAAATAATATATATATATATATATATAATAATATATATAATATATTATAATGTAATATATATAATACAAATTGGACAACCTTATACCACGTGGCAAAGAAGGCATGGATGTCAGAGCCATCAATATTGTTACGTTTCAATAAAATATTCTAGTGCTCAGTTTATCAGAATTGTTTTATATTACTTCAGCCACTCTAACAACATATATTGATCAATAAAAAATTATTCAACTTACCTTTAATCAAATAAAGTGATAAAAAATAAAAAACGAACTGCGTAACCATACACTTTTACTTCTACTGACGCACTAACTTATTTTTTTCATTAAAGCTCGGTTTTCTGCAGTAGGAGTTGCCAATTCGTGATATAAACTCCTTGAACCGTTACAAATTTGACGATATCGTCATTTAAGTTAAAATGTACTTGTTTCGGTAAATATATAGTAAATTTTGAAGCGTTTACAGATCTGTCGCAGATGTCCATATAGGGTTAAAAAATAATAATATTCTTATTTCAACAAAATCGATGTACTGACAACAAACCCGAAGTTTAAAATCACTGACAGCTTTTTTCCAGTGATTTGAAGCATAATGAATCAGAAAATAAAGGTTATTGCCCAGAAACAAAGAAAATTTTTTTTTTTTACACGGTGTAATAATAAAATAATAATAATAATAATAATAATAAGGATAATAATAATAACAACAATAATATTAATAATAACTTCAGCTATATTCCTATTCTTGCCCACTGAGCTGTGACATGGGAGCCTGTCTAGGGGCCCCATAGTAGCAGCGGGGCCATAAGCGGCCGCTTAGTCTGCTTATGCCAGGAAACGGCCTTGCTCCAACCTTCTATTAGTTAGGTGAAGGTTTGAACTGAGTTTGCAAGAATCCTTCCAAGGGAGGCCAACTTCATAGCAACCATCTCTAAACCCAATCCCTTTTTCAAATTGCTGTGACATGGGAGCCTGTCTAGGGGCCCCATAGTAGTAGCGGGGCCATAAGCGGCCGCTTAGTCTGCTTATGCCAGGAAACGGCCTTGCTCCAACCTCCTATTAGTTAGGTGAAGGTTTGAACTGAGTTTGCAAGAATCCTTCCAAGGGAGGCCAACTTCATAGTAACCATCTCTAAACCCAATCCCTTTTTCAAATTGCTCTAAAACATCACTGTTCACTGGACTCGCCTGCTTCTCCTGTTTGTCCTTTATGCCAATGGATTCAAGTTCCCAAAAGGCTTTCAAATGCCTTTCCAAACCATGGCTGTTCTCCTCATTCTTAACAAAAAGAACTTTAACCTCCATTTCATTGCGATGGCCTCCCATGTAGCATCCAGCCTAGCTTACTTTCAATAGCTACCGGACCTCGAGATGTGCGGACAATATTACCAGTGATGAAGTCCCAATAATAGTCAGCTCCAATCAAAAGCCTAATATCTTCTGTTCCTTCAAACTTATCATTTCCCAAATTAATTCCTTTAACTTACAATTCTTGGACACATGCCATATCTAAACAAGTAGTGACTGGAGCACAAAGTTCCAAAATCTCTACAGCTTGGACCTTGATAGTGGGACTTTGTGGTAACAACCCCTTTACCAGAACTTCTATTTTCTTAACTTTGGTTCGGTTTTGAACGAAACCCCCAAACCCAGAAATTCTTAAATTTTCCCTCTTAAGTTCTTTAAACTTCAATTTTCTGGAAATTCTGGTCTTAATAAAGCTACACTGGCTACCACTATCAAACAACACTCTTACAGTAGCTTCTCCATCATTCCCAATTAATAATGCTGCAGCTGTTTGCAATAATCCCCCCTTTACTTTTACTCCCTTTCATAGCAGTGGAATGTGCCAATTTGTACCACTGATATCTCTACTTCTGGGATAGGCCTACTGGGAGTGTTTTCACACAATAATGGCTGCTGCCGGCCATGGCATTTTTCACACAAAATTTTAAACTTACAAAACCTTGCTCTGTGACCTTTCAAAAAACATTTAAAACATGCTGTGGACTTAGTTACCCTGTCCTTTCTCTTCTCAAAAGGTAAAGCCTCAGCCACCTTACATTTATATGACTTGTGGTTGCCTTCGGAAAATATGCATTCCTTGATTCCCTTTAATTTATTCTCAGAGGATGCATGTAGAGCTGACACTGTGCCTGGGCTATTCCTTTTTGTAGAAACTTTGGTGCTGTGCCTTTGTCCCCTTGTTTAACATCTCACTGTGCAAACTCAATTCCCTCTCGTCTTGCTAATTCTGTGGCTAAAAGACTTAACATCTGCTGAAGGGGGATGTACACATGTTCTGTAGAGTGTCCCCTACTTAATTCAAGCAAAATTGAGCTAGGCAATTGTTGAGCCAAAATAGTGTCCAAGATTAAAGGCTTTATTAAACTCAAAATTTAAAATACAAGAACACATAAACTGCAAAAGAGAAACATAATTAGTTTAGCAACTAATGAGACAACTAATAGCTTACACATAAATTAGCAACTAATATACAGACGATTAGATTAAAAAGAAGCAATATAATTATCATAACATTTTTCCCTTCTTTCATTTGAAGAGATTTAGTGAAATTTATCGCGTAACATAATGCGCATTATTAATTGGAAATGTTTTATAGTTAAGCATCACAAGCTAGAGCACTTAATTGCAATAAAATAATACGAATAAAGTAACGATATTTGGAGAGTTGTGTAATGGCGATCGCACTAAGAATTTGCATCGTGATCTAGAGGTTGATTCTTTGTACGGGTTTCCGAGATCTATTAGATCTTCGTGGCGGTTCATTTTCAGCCGTTCATAAGTCGGCTGAGTGGGTGTGCTGGAAGTATCAGTGATAGGAACTTATGCATCGTTCTCGGTTGGAGGCTCCGTTTGTTTATTTTCTTCAGGATTTTGAAAATTTTCTTTTAGATGGAAATCGATGTCGCCGCTAGGAGAAAGGTCTTTGATAGAAACTGTATCCTCTCTGCCATTCTGAAAGCGTACGTGGGCGTAGTGCGGATTAGCTTCGGTGAGTTCCACTGTGTCAACGAGAGGCTCGAACTTCGAATGGCGAACGTGACGTCTCAGTAAGACGGGTCCAGGAGTAGAAAGCCATGTTGGTAGAGCAGTGCCAGTAGATGTTTTCCTTTGGAAAGAGAACAGTCGTTCATGTGGCGTCTCGTTCGTGGATGTGCAGAGTAAGGATCGGATAGAGTGAAGAGCATCGGGTAGCACTACCTCCCAATTACGAACATTCAATTTTCGACTTTCCAGAGCGCAGTTGATAGTGTTCCATATGGTAGCGTTATAACGTTCGCATTGAGCGTTTCCCGTGGGATGATATGGCGTGGTACGACTCGTAGAGATGCCGTGAGAAGTGAGAAAAGTTCGGAATTCCGCCGACATGAAGGAGGAACCCCTGTCAGAGTGCACATACGATGGCATGTCAAATATCGAGAACAAGTGCGTTAGACAGTTTACTACGGTTGATGCGCTGACGTCTTTGCATGGATACGCGAACGAAAACCGAGAGTATTCGTCAATAATGACACGATATGTATTTTGAGTTGCGCTTGGTAACGGCCCCTTGAAATCGATGTTTAGGCGTTCGAAGGAAGTAATAGCTTTAATTAACTGAACATTATCATGTTTATAAAAGTTAGGCTTGCATCTTGCACACAGTGCAGCGACTGGTAAAGCGTCAGACTTCGTCTACTGAGTACGGTAAATTGCGGGTACGGACAAAGTGTAGCATACGTTTAGTGCCGGGATGAACCAGTGATTCGTGTAGTTGCTCGGGCGAGTTCGTTGAACAAGTGCTGAAGCAGTACCTCGACAAAACGTCAGCAGGGATATTTTCACGCCCAGGACGATATCGGATGGTGACTGAGAATGCTGCTAGCTCTATCCTCCAACGTTGTATTTTGTCGTTTTTAATACGACTTGCGGCAGTTTGATCGAACATAAAGGAGACACTACGTTGATCAGTCAACAGATAGAAGTGCCTAGTCAGAAAATGTTTCCATTTACGAATGGATTCGACGATTGCGTACGCTTCCTTCTCTACTATGTGTAGGCGTCTTTCTGTAGCGTTAAGAGAACGTGAGAAAAACGCTACAGGTCGTTCGTTTTGAGTTAGAGTTGCAGCTATGGCGTTGTCAGAAGCGTCGGTTTCGATAACGAGTGGAATGTCTTCGCGCACTGCTTGGACAAAGGCTTTGCAGAGAGTATCTTTCAACAATCGTATAGCGATTAGTGCCGCCTCTGACAGAGGAAAGCTCGTGGTCTCTAAGAGAGGTTTTACTTTCTGAGAATACTGCGGAATCCATTTTGCATAATATGCAAATAATCCTATGATCTTTTGAAGAGATTTGCTGTTCGTTGATGTTGCAAGTTCTTGCAGAGGTCGCAAACGGTCTGGATTAGGTCTCAGTTCGTTGTGCGATATCGTGTACCCCAGTAGATTAACGGAAGTAACGGCAACTTTACATTTGTTTTTGTTGAACGTCAAGCCTGAGCGTTCCGCTACTTCGAGAAATCTTGCGAGATTGTGATCATGTTCAGCGCGGGTATTTCCACAAACTGTTAAATCGTCTAAATAAGCGTAGGTACTCTGTAATTAGTTGCGACTAATTATATCGTTTATAACGCGTTGGAAAACTGCGGCTCCGTTTGTCACTCCCATAGGGATTCGTGTGAATTGATAGAGTTGCCCGCATGCTTGAAATGCAGTATAAGGTCTTTCGTCAGCGCCTATTTCCACGTGGTAGTAAGCTTGCGAGAGGTCGATAGTGCTGAAGTAGTGGTGTTGCGCAACGTTATTTACCAATTCTTCTATGCGGGAAGCGGATACGCATCTGGTTGAGTAAATCTGTTTATCGTTTTTGAGAAATCGACGACCATGCGTTTTCTCCGAGATTTAGTCGCGACGACCACTACTTGGGCGCGCCATGGCGAGCTGCTTGGTTCGATTATACCCTCTTTCAGCAAACTGTTGATGTGGTTTTTAATGAATTCATGATCAGTAGAACTGTATTGGCGACTTTTAGTAGCGATTAGGTAACAATCTTTGGTTAGATTACTGAAGAGTTTTGGGGTTTCAATTTTAACCTTGGCAAGGTTGCAATTTTTAATTATTTCTAATGGTGGTATGTTACCATTAAAATCGATGTGCAACTCCTTATGAAGACTGAGAAACGGTAGACCTAGTATTATCTCTGTACAGAGTTCGGGAATTATTGATAGTTCGACGTGTTCGTATTGCTGTCCGTTAATAGAGATAGTAGCGATACAGTATTCTGTAACTGAAGTGGAGAACGAAGATGAGGCCATTGTAATTGTTGCTGTTCGTGGATGTTTTGGCAAATTTAGCAGTTCGACGATGTCTTTTTGAATGAAATTGTCTGAACTTCCAGTGTCGAGAAGAGCGTTACAACTTCTATCATTAATTCGAGCTAGTACAGTTGACGGAGCGAGTCCAGTGGACGCGGATTGAATTGATGCTAATGTAACGTAGGGAGATGACGTAGTGATAGCAGCGCAATCAGTTGATGATTTGCAAACTTTTGACCAGTGTCCTTTCTTTTTACACTTATTGCACACAGAATCTCGTGCAGGGCAACGTGAGCGGGCGTGACGCATTTGACCACAAAAGTAGCAAGTCGTGGAAGTAGCCTTAGAGTTGGACTGTCGAATAATGGCGGCTGATTGTTCGTCACTACTGGTTACGTCATCTACGCAAGCAGTTGGTTCCATTTGACTAGTATGTTTGATGGTTGCTGCTGCTGTGGGCATGTAGGCATTGCTGTATGATTGCGCATTTCGTTGGGCTTGATCTAAAGCTCTAGCTTGATTCACAGCTTCGTTCAAAGATAGCGTCTTATTTTCGAGTAGTCGCGTCCTAATGTTGCCGTCGCGCAAGCCACGAATAAATGAATCTCTGATATACGAGCACTTATTCTCATCAGCGGACACGCTTTTGAAGCTGCAATCATTAGCTAAGTGGTTTAGTGATCGCAAAAATTCATCAATGTCTTCATTATGCTTCTGGGAGCGAGTTGAAAGCAGGTGGCGAGCGTAGATTTCGTTAGGAGTTTTAACGTAGGCGGCTTCCAAGAGTCCTAGAGCTACGTCGTAGTCGGTGCAGTCTTGGATAATGTCTACAACATTCGGGCCGATGTGAAGAAACAAAAGTTCGAGTTTATCAGGGTTGTGAGCTTCTAGTGTAGTAATGAAATATCGGAAACCTCTGATCCATAGTTTCCAATGCCTGTCACATTGAGGAGAGTTAGGGGCAACGTCAAACTTTTCTGGGTGGATGATCTTGTCCATAACGACCCAAAATATTTGAGTTTAATAAATTGTTGAGCCAAAACAATGTCCAAGATTAAAGGCTTTATTAAACTCAAAATTTAGCATACAAGAACACATAAACTGCAAAAGAGAAACATAATTAGTTTAGTAACTAATGAGACAACTAACAGCGTACACATAATTTAGCAACTAATATACAGACGATTAGATTAAAAAGAAGCAATATAATTATCATAACAGCAATTTAGATTCCAGTATAGTGACCAACATTATACCATACCTCTCCATTCCTACACCCAAGTTGTCCAGGGACCTAGTTCTAACTTCAAATTCATCATATAACTGCCGTAACTCCTTGACACTATTGGGATTATTAACAGGAGGTCTAAAAGTTCACGGAGGTGACTTTTAATTAAGATCTCTGGTTTACCAAACCGTTTCTTTAATGTATCCCAAGCTACATTATAATTAGCCTCTGTTAATGCTAATCCTGCTATTGTCTTTGCTGCCTCTCTGTTAATGCTAATCCTGCTATTGTCTTTGCTGCCTCCCCTTCCAAGAGGGACTGCAAATAATTAAACTTCTCCACCGCACTTAACACTTGACTAGAATGAACTGCTGATTGAAAACTGTCTGCCCATCCTTGCCATTCCTGAATACTCCCAGAAAATGTTTTGAGTACAAGCCTCGGTAATTGAACTGCAGATCTGTTAACGTTAACTTCACAAACACCATTTGTTGATGGTTGTGTTTCATTATTAGATCTGGTCTCTAACTGTACTGAGCTGCTAAACTCTTTTGCTCTGTGGAATACTTTAATTATGTCATCAGTAATCTCTTCAAAGTAAATTATGTTATTTTCTATTTCATCCTCTTCTATAAGAGCCTCAATTTTAACATTTTCTTCGCTTAGAGCAACCTTTTTAGTTTCTAATATGGAAAGCTGCGCAGTCACTAAGCTTAAATCCTCTTGCTCTATGGCAGAATCTATAGTGGCAATGACCTTTGTAATTAGACCTTTGTAGGCGCTTCTCTTTCTAAACTTGTTCAATTCAGCTACACTCATCTTCAATGCAAACAACAATTGGGCTCAATACCAAATAAGCTGAATTGGCAAAAATACTTAACCAAACTGATCAAACTCAAATTTTGCTTTTTTCAAATAAAGTGAATTGCTGGGTGGGGTACTGACCAACCACCAGTATGGAATACCAAATTTTCCACCCAAGTAACTGGCGCACTGGTCTGCAACCTTCGCCTACGAACAATAAACCAAAATTAACCAAACCGGTAAAATGTAGGCCCAAAACAACGAGAGACTAGTGGCCAAGTTTCGCAATTGGGTGACCAAACTTTCTACCCTGGGACTTTAACTCAATTATGTTCAACCCGTCGAGGCCTAACTTGGGCTACAATTTGGACAATCAGAACTTTGCCGGAAAATAGTGACTGACTCAGTCTTGGGCTAGAATCCGGCTTCGAAGGACCATGTTATTTTTTATTTTATTGGGTTCAGAATCCCAGCTGAGCCGTGAACGGCCAAGCTCTGAAGGCCCAGTTTAACCTACGGCCCAAGTTAAGCTAGACTAAAAACTTACGGACTTGGAGGTCCTATTAGGTTCTACCTCAGGGTTGCTGACTCGATGTGGGCCTACCTTAGGCCTCAGTTGCATAAAATTAAGATAAAAACAAAAGAGGCACTATTTATGGTCTTTCTAAACCTTGCAACAAAACAACCTGCACCATTGCACGATGCAACAATCTTGTATCTAAACAACCAAACTGAATTGCAAGAGAGCTCTCTATAAGACCACGCCCTGTAAGTGCCGCATTCAACAAACGAGTAGGAAGGACGCCCAGTGCCCCAAAAAAATGATGCCACAAGAGTGCCCAAACAATGATGCCACAAGAGCCCAAAAATTCTAGCTTTAAATTAAGTGAATTTTTCACTAACCTTACAATTATGAGATGGATATATACACCTTAACTTAATATATACAAGCAATGCTGCATCAATCAGCTTAGTCATCATATCGCCTTGGGACAACAATGGCTCTTCCTCTTCTAGATTTTCTATCAGTCATTAAGGCGTACAAGCTTGGAAATTGGAATACCAAAAGTACCATCCATGATGTTTTGAAACGCGTGTAAAGAAAGTGTTTCTCCTATGGTTTCAGACTTTTCGGACACCCATACTAGTGTTAGAAAATCTAGACGAGGAAGAGCCATTGTTATTAAAGAGCGATATTATGACTTAGCTAATTTATGCAGGGTAAATCTTAAGGAAACGTCATCACCTGCAAAATCATACCAAATGTATTTTTCTGATAGTATTTGATGTGATTTATTCAAATCTGATATTCATCTGCTGTGTAAATGAGCCGAAACCAATTTTTTTTAAAGTTGAAAATCATGATGTTTCAGTTCAATTGCGCAGTAATTTACCAAGATTGATTGATTGAATTTAATGGTGCACCAACACAATGGGTTATTAACACCAAACCAAAAATTAGCTTATTAGGTTAGGTTAGGTTTACCAAAATGCTTTTTTATAGTAGTATTTGATGTGATTTGTAATGTCGTATATTAATGTCGACTGGAGGGACCGTAGGCTGATAAAAAATCTATATCTTGGGCAGACTGTGAATGTTAGAGTTGCAGGAGGAGAATCGGAGCGTGGATTGGTTGGGAGAGGGGTCAGGCAAGGATGCTCCCTGTCCGCCGTGTTATTTAACATCTATGCAGAAGCAATGATAAAAGAAACACTCTCAGATCTGGAAGAGTGAATCAGAGTGGGAAGTAAATTAGTCAAATTTGTAAGGTTTGCATTTGTTTGTAGTACATTTGTTTGTAGTACTGAGGAAGGACTGCAAAGAATGGTCAATAGCTTGACAACAACGGCGGAAGAATTCAGAATGAGAATTAATGAGATCAAGACAAAGGTAATGAAAATTGCAAGAAGAAAATGAGCAAAAATGAACCTAACGACAGGAAATCGGACCTTAGAAGAAGCTGAACAGTTTAAATATCTGGGAAGTTTATTAACCAACAATGGAGATTGCAATAAGAAAGTAAGATCTAGAATTGGTATGGGTAAGTTAGCTTTTGAGAGGCAGAAAAGACTACTTACAGGTAAACTCAACTTGAAACTGAAGAAAAGGTTGGTAAAAAGCTTGATATGGAGTGTGGTACTGTATGGAGCAGAAACATGGACACTGAAAACAACTGAAAAGAAACTCGTGGAAAGTTTTGGATTTGGAAAAGAATGCAAAAGATAAGCTGGAGGGAACACCAAAGTAATGAGGAAGTACTGCAACAGGTGAGGGAGGAAAAAAGACTCATTAAGGTGATAAGAGAAAGACAGAAGAAATGGATCGGACATGTGTTGAGAGGAGAAGGATTGTTGAAGGAGGTGATAGAGGGTAGATATGAAAGTAGAAGGCCGAGGGGAAGGACAAGGAAAGCAATGCTGGATGATTTGAAGGCAGGCAGGAGCTACCATGAGATGAAAAGGATAGCTCAGGGTAGAACACTTTGGCGGGACACACGAGTTGGACCTGCCTGATAGACAAAACACGATGTATGGATGGATGATGTGGTTTACTCAAATCTTATATTTATTTAGTGTGCAATTGAGCCGAAACGTCATGATTTTCAACTTCGAATAAAATGGGTTTCGGCTAATTTGCACAACAAATCAATGTCAGATTTAAATAAATCACATCAAATACTACTAGAAAAATGCATTTTGGTATGATTTTTCAAGTGACGACATTTCCTTAAGATTTATCTAATGCAGCATTGCTTGTATATATTACGTTAAGGTGTATATATTATATATACTCATCTCATAATTGTAAGGTTAGTGAAAATTTTTCACTTATTTTAGAGCCAGTGCCCAAAAATTCTGCTACAAAAGCCCATAAATGTTGGTTCTAAAATAAGTGAAAAATTTTCACTAACCTTACAATTATGAGTTGAATATATGTAATACAGGGCGTACACAGCCTTTCTTAAAGGGGAGGCACACAAACACATAATACATATATATATATATATATATATATATATTGTGTGTGTGTGTGTGTGTGTATGTCAGCTCAAAATTGATGATGATTGATTTGGAATCAAAATGAATTGTATCTTGGAAGGCTTCAGTTGTATTTTATTTCCAATTTATGGGCAAATAATTAAATTTGCACAAATTAATCGTACGTATAAAGACATATACACGTACCTAAGCCAGCCAAAATTGATTTTGAGTTTTGAGTTAATAACATGTCCTGGTCAGGGCCGGATTTAGGAGTGGGCAAAGTGGGCAGCTGCCCATGGGCCTCCACATCTTGGGGGCCTCCACATATTGACAAGCCATTATCAAAATAGAAAAAACCCGAAACTAGAAAAACCCGATAGATGATCAACAAAAAAACACGCGCATCCAATACCACTGTAGTACATAAACTTTTACCAATTACTATTTGTTGTGTACTGATTATTATTTTGTTTTTATTACTCTTTTAGGCCTACTCTCACTATAATGGAATACCCGAGTAACCCGAGGCTTTCATTTTTTGCAGAAATGAGTGGAATGGACAGACACAAGAGTGCACGATGTTTTGAAAGTGTATGTATGTTAATTATATTATGAATCTTATGGATGACTTCAATTATGTCTTCCCCTAAGGTAGGGGGGCCTCCACATGGAGGCTGCCCAGGGCTTCCACACGTCTAAATCCGGCTCTGGTCCTGGTAACCATGAAATAACTGAAATTCCATGTGACATCAAGATTTTTTGTGGTGAATGTTGCAAAGTTATCGATTTTTGAAAATTTCTTTTTCAAATATCTTTAATGAGAGTAGTAATAATTTTTACAATGGGGAACCTATGCCCCCTATGGACCCCCCTTTTGTACGCCACTGATATAATATATACCTTAACGTAATACAGTAAATCCTTGATTTAACGAACTAATTCAGCCACCCCATTCCCTTAAATCGAAAATTCCCTTAAATTGTACAAAATTTCAGGCATTGAAAAAAATTATGCATAGTGCTTAGGAAGAATTCCCTAGACAAAAAAAGTAGACATGGCTTACCTTAAAATTTGGAGGTTATGGTGTTTGTTGCAGGTGGCCTGACACAGGTATGACCCCCAAACCTGTGCCAGGCTTGAGGGGGTGAATTACCCTGTTTCAACATCACCCTCCAGAAGCACGGCAGGTACCTCTGGGGTGACTGGCTCTGGGGTAGTGGAAGCACTAGCGAGAAAAGCTGAGGGTTGGAGCTGGTGAAGATGATGGGGTTGATGTCAATCCTGATGTTGAGGGTAGTGGAACATCAAGAGAAGAATGGCTGTCAGATCTTCGTCTTTGAGGGGCAGGAGGCTTGAAGAAATCATCAATCTTAGTGTGGATCGGGGCACACATGGCTTGTTGTTTCTTGACGACCCTGGTTCTCATCTTCCTCAGATGGTCATAGAAGAGCTGCAGGTCTTCATGCTCGTGATCAGGAAGATGAGGAGCGCATCAAGATTATTTCGCACCTCAGACAGCTTCATCGATGGAGTTTTAGATGTCTCTTCTTCTCCTTCTTCCAAACTTGTTTCTGAGGGACTTGAGGCCAAAGAAACTTCTGCAGCAATCTCGTCTTCGGATTGGATGTGGTACCCGGGGTCTCCACCATCAATCTCCAGCCACTCCTCGATGTCCTCTTGCTGTACATCGTCCTCTCCACCATTGCGGAAGACCGTTCTGCATTCCTCTACCGTCAATCCCTCGAAGTCTGCTGTCTTCTCTTGCAGCTGGGTTTGATGGTTGTGTCCAAACAAGGCATTCCAGCCATGGACCAGGGTTCGAACACTCACCGTATTCCATGCTTTTTTTACATTGTACACTACATCATAAAAGTTGTAGTTCTTGTAGGCCTGCAGACTTCTTTCTCCTCTTTGCTCTTTGTATCAGTTGTACACGGCGTCGTCCAGGTCTTGATGTGATGGCTTCTTTAATGACTTTTTTTCGAGAGCCTTATTTTTGTCACTAGCACTCGTCTCATGCTGCAGCCTATAGCTCTTAAGGTGCTGCTTATCACCTTTCAGTTGGTAAACTTGTGTTTTTCTAATGTTATACTCTGCCATCACAGCAGCCACTGATGCTCCTTTCTCAAGCTTTTCAGTTATCTCTAACTTCTGCGCAATAGTTAAACGCACTCTTTTCACCTTCTCACCACCACTTGTTCTCTGAGATACTTTCGGCATGATAATAAAAGCACAGTTAAACACAAACACAATGAGTAGCAATGCAACATAGCGGCGAGGCGACAGAGTACAGACAAAGGTGGGCACCCGGGCCTCAAAAAGGACCGATGGTCCCGGTCCCGGTCCTTGCCTCAAACTGGACCGACGGTCCCGGTCACGGTCCTTTCTGAAGATAGGACCTAGGAACGACTCGGTCCTCGGTCTTTATATATAATATAAGTGAAAAATTTGATTAAAATGAAAAATGAAATTAAAGACACCGGAAATCTTTAATTTTATTAACGTAAATTATAATTAATACAATACATAAATGATGAAAAAAAGTTATTAAGTTAAATGCTTGAGTTTCCCTTCAAGAAGACTAGCATTTCAAAATGGCTGTCACTGAGCCCTGACCTTTTCGGCTTGAGGACGTCCTTCCCCAAAGAGAAGAGCCTCTCCACGGCGGCACTGGATGGGATAGGTGTGTTAAACTTGATGAACACAGCAAGCACTTGTACTCCAGGTTCTGCTCACCCTTGGGGCCCAGGTATTCAAAGTATTTGTCCAGGTACGGCCAGGGATTGCCGGGTTCAGTTCCTCCGCTAGGAGCTCCAGTTGCTTGACTTGAAGTTGAAGCACTAACATCAGTAGATTCTTCGTCTCCTCCAGGTGTTGAAACAAGTTTCTGTTCAGTCTCAGTCTCTTTCTGAGTCTTCTGGAGGAAACGATCCATCTTCTTTAGAACTTCAAATAATCACTAAATACATTAAAATCACTAAAAAAGACCGTCCGGACCGGATCGTCCGGAATTGCTTAAAAATGTACCGTCGCTCCTCATTTTGGTCCTCACTGAGAAAAGGACCGACTTTCCCGCTCACGGTCCTTAAAAAGGACCGAGTTCCTGGAGTTCGGTCCTTTTGGAACTCGGTCCTGCCCACCTTTGGGTACAGACTGGTCACATGTAAACAAAACACGAACACTCGAAAACACGTGCGCGTCCGTCCCTCCTTTTTACGGAGCACTATTCTGATTTAACGACCTAGTTCGCTAAATTGATCACTCAATAACGGAGAAAAATTCACCCGCTAAATCGCTCCTCCGTTATATCGAGTTTCGTTATATCGAGGATTTACTGTATATACAAGCAATTTTGTATTAGGTAAGTCTTAGGGAAATGTCGTCACTTGAAAAATCACACCAAAATGCATTTTTCTAGTAGTATTTGATGTGATTTATTCAACCCTGATATTGACGACCAAATTTAGCATTTTCATGCTAGATTTAGCATTATTTTGGTGATTTTCGTTGATTTAACATTAAATCTGGCATTTTGAAAAGTTTAGCTTTTTTTGAGCATTATCGTAGGAATTTGGCATTTTTCTAGCATTTTGCTAATTCAAGCTTTAAAATTACTGTAAAAAGCCAGACTGCAAAGTATGGCAGATTTTGACAAGATCTTGTTGGCGCACTTCTATCAATTGGCGTGCATTTTGTGCACAATTTACAAAAATGGCACACATAGCTATGTGAACTTAGCAAAGACCACTCAGTGCATTTGTAATATATCCCTGGTTTCAGAGGCGGGATCTTTTCGGTTTGACGGCCTGTAATATTTTTTAACATTACAGTACTTGTTTTTTATTGTCCAGTTTTTTTAATCGAGGATTTCAAAAATAACATTCATGTTTTAGAGAAACAAATAGTGAGGTAGTTACATGCAATTTAACAAATTTAAAATATATATTTTTAAACCGTATTCGGATCTTTTTTGGTTTGACGGCCGGCGGAAAAAAACGAGTCATAGCTACGGGACCGTCAAATTCTAGACTCTACCAACTGGTTAGGTTAACTGAATGCCCAGTTAGGTTAACAGAATGCCAGGTTAGGTCAACTGTACGCCCTTGACAATTGGTTAGGTTAAGTCATGATATTTTCGTTAGTTTACTGTCAAAACAAACGAAAATATCATGACTTAACCTAACCAATCGTCCTGAGCGTACAGTTGACCTAAAATTTTCAGGGATTTTGGAATCTTAAAGCATATATGATATTCTCTGAAACTAAAATGTATAACTGCCCCACTATTTGTTTCTCTAAAGCCTTGTTCACACTCGGTAACATGTTATATTTTCTATTGTGGCTTTCCTGACGCCACTGTTTTATAGTGTCTTCATGGACAGAGATGTTGGGGGGTTGTTACGATTGGGCTCTAGCGGGTTCTTTGTCCTTCCTTAGTTTATGGAGTCGTGCCATCGTGCCCTTCTAACGAGGTTTCATATTTAGGGTTCCGCATAGATGCCTCAGGCATTCATCCAACGGTGGATAAACTAGAAGCAATAAAAAATGCACCACCTCCACAAAACATCACACAGTTACAAGCTTATTTAGGTCCTCTAAACTTTTATAGGAAATTTTGGCCTAATACATCGACTTTCCTTGAACCCCTAAATAAGTTATTACGATCTGGGGAACAGTGGAGATGGGAAAAAACCCAAAAGGAAGCATTTCAGGCTTCCAAGGACGTACTACTAAAGTCCACTCTCCTAGTGCATTATGATCCTAAACTTCCTCTCATAGTTTCAGCAGATAGCAGTTCTTATGGAATTGGGGCAGTGTTATCTCACCATATTGATGGTGTAGATAGGCCTATCTGTTTTGCTTCTAGAACACTAACTGAGACTGAAAGACGATATGCACAACTTGAACGTGAAGCCTTAGCCTTAGTATTTGCAGTAAAAAAATTTAATTTCTATCTATGGGGTCATGAATTTAAATTAATTACTGACCATAAGCCTCTTTTAAGTTTATTTTCACCTAATAAAAATATTCCAGTTATGGCCTCAGGTAGGATTCAACGATGGGCACTGATTCTACAAGCCTATAAATTTGACTTAGTACATCGGTCAGGCAAACTTCTAGGTACGGCTGATGCGCTAAGTAGGTTGCCTTTAGAAAATCCAAATGAATGTGTACCTATACCTACAGAATGGGTTCACTTGGTGGAGATTTTGGAATCCACTCCAGTATCTGCGGTACAAATAGACTCAGCCTCACTGCAGGGACGTGCGGTGCGTAATAACTCAGGGTAGGCAGTAGGCACTAATAAAATCAATTGCCAACAAAGGGTCTGAAAACTGTATTAACAATAATTACCATCGAAATATAGAAATTAGGCATGCATCGCATTGTTACTCAACTTAATAAAACTGGTCAGAATTTCATAGCTATTTTATACCAACTAATATCCTGGTAATTAATAAAAATATTAAAAGTTCAAAATAAAATTTTAGTTATGTAAGTATTTACTTACATTTGTAGATAAATTCCATTCGTCTCTCCTTCAGAAGAAATATTTCTGTAACGATGTCATAAAAGTTGTGTGTAGTACTTTGTTCTAATTTCATGAACCTTTCTTTTTCTATAGAGATTAAAGCAAGCGATGAAAGCCTTTTATGTGTCATTCGATTCCTAGTGCATGTTTTAATTCTTTTTAAAGCTGAAAATGTTCGCTCAACTGAAACAGTTGTAGCTGGAATTGTAAGGACCAATTGTAGTAGTTTCACTGCTTCGAGAAATGTTTGTTCCAGTTCATTTTTAAAAATGAAGACAAGCAAATCTTTAATAGATTTGTCTCGTAACATTGGTGCATTATAGATTTCAACCAAATCAGCTTTTAGTCTTACGAAATCAAAGAAGTTAGCATAATTCTTTTCTAAACTTTCTTGTGCTTCCCTATCAACTTGACTAGCCATTTCGGCAAACTTCTTACTATCAACTAAAGTAATAAACCGCAAATTTTTGAAGTCATTATATCTAGCTTCCATTTGTTTAATTATATCATTCAATATAAGACAAAAAATTCTTTCTCTTTCTTCCTTAATTGGATGTTTTATGCAACAATTGGATTCAGCAAGGTTATTTTCTATGCAATTCTCTTCTAACTTCTCATGAAAAACACCAAAATTTTTACGCATATCTTCTAATGATTCTATTGTGTCATTGATTCTTTCAATGCAATATGGAATATCTATTATTTTAGTTTGCAAGATATTAAAGAGTAGCTCAGTTTTACTGAAAATTTCTTCATAGGTCATTAGTAGAAAGTATGTTGAGTCTTTTGTCAGCCAATTATAAAACCCATTACTCTTTATCAAGGTATCTGCATCCCAAGATAAAGGATTGCTGTTCATATCTTGGAAAACTGCAGTTGCGTTGCCACGTTGCTACATCATACGCCCGCCCCATAGATTGCTTCGTAGGCAGGTTAAAAATTGCCTTTATTTCCTATTGTTTTAAAGGAAAAAGCTTGGATTGACGGCACGCGCTACGAAGAATTTAGCTATTATAATTTATATGCAGGCATGGGCGTCCGGAGGGGGGGGGGCAAGAGGGGGCAATTGCCCTGCCTTGGAAATTTGTGTTTGCCTACGCAACGACTTCTATAATTCTACTGCAGCTCAGTCAGTGTTTCCACATTCAAGGAAATGTCGTTTCCTTTACCTTTACTTTACCGAAGAGCCGTGTCGTTGAACTTAGAAGTGTTAAATAAACTATACTGAAAGATATAGTAATGGAATTATTTGCAAAGATCATTATATTGAGTGTTTTATTTATTTTTTTCCCTCGAAAACTTTTTGGTCAATTTCACTGAAACTTACACGATTATAGTTAATCATAGTATCAGATAACATATAAAAAATGGACTTGACTGGTAGAAAAAAAAATGCACTGCGACCACTACGAGTAAAAACCGTCATCTCCCCTTATCATAGCCTGCTTTCGGTGCTAAATTTATGTACTTAGTATTACATAAATTTAGCACCGAAAGCAGGTTATGATAAGGGGAGATGACGGTTTTTACTCGTAGTGGTCGCAGTGCATTTTTTTTTCTACTTAATAAAGAACTAATAAGAACTAAGAACTAATAAGTTAGTTTTGCCCCCCCTTGCGAAAAATCCTGCGGACGCCCCTGTAATGCAGGATAAAAAGCATAGCAATATGTGCCTGCTTCAGCATTACACATAATGCTACATACAGAATTAGCATGAAATTTGTATGTATTTTAAGAGAAAGCATTAAGGAACTGAAAGAATGAAGTTTAAATAACGAAAAAAGTTACTTTTTTATATTTTTAGATTTTATGCTAGGGCAGGCACTGCCTACCTTGCCTACCTGACTGCACGTCGCTGAAATAGAGCAGTGGACAAAATCAGACCCTATTCTGTCTAGGGTCATCCATTACTGCTCAGTTGTTGGTTGGCCTACTAAGGTTGAGAGTGAATTACAGCCTTTTTATCAACGTCAGTCTGGACTCTCGATCCAAAATGGCTGTCTCTTATGGGGCCACAGAGTGATAATTCCGAATGAAGGCAGGTCGAATTTAGTGAAGGAACTTCACGCTGAACACATGGGTGCAACAAAAATGAAAGAGCTGGCGAGAGCTTATTTCTGGTGGCCCGGTTTAGATGGAGAACTCGAATCATTGGTTCGTTCATGTCAAAGCTGCCTAGAGAACAGAGATCTCCCAAGGAAAAGTCCACTTCATCCTTGGGAATGGTCTACTATACCTTGGCATAGGATCCATGTTGACTATGCAGGTTCTATAAATAATACCTCTTTCCTAGTCATTGTGGACGCCTACTCTAAGTGGGTGGAAATTTTTCCAACCACTTCCACGACTTCGGGTGTTACTATTCGTTTACTCCGTTCGTGTTTCGCTCGATGGGGTTTACCCGTAGTCCTGGTTTCCGACAATGGTACTTGTTTTACCAGTGAGGAATTTCGTTCTTTTGTCCACCTAAATGGCATTAGACATGTCCGGTCTAGTGTTTTTCACCCGTCTACTAATGGTCTCGCGGAAAACATGGTCCGTACTTTCAAGTCGGCCTTGCGTCATTCTCGTGAGGAGGAAATGCAAGTGGTGTTGGATAAATGTTTGTTTAAATATCGACTAACACCTCACACAACGACGGGGGTGTGTCCTTCTAAGCTTTAAACTTATGACTGGCCGGGGAATTCGTTCAGTTTTCGATTTGTTATGTCCAAACGAAACGTTACAACGACGAGTTTTACGCCATCAGGAAAAACAGAAGTTGTACCACGACACTAAAAAAGAGAGAGTTATAGAAGCGCAACCTACTGATCCAGTTATGATTCGCAACTATGGGGCTGGACCAAAATAGGTTTCCTGCAACTGTGCAGGAGAGAACGGGCCCTGTTTCCTTCAAGTGCCAACTAGAAGATGGTCGTTCTATTAAACGCCATCAGGATCAGATATGGGAACGTGAATTGCAGAATGACCGGAGTCTTCCGGAAGAGAGAACCGATCCTCTGGAAAATGGTTCAATTCGCCCGCCTATGCATGTTGCACCTATTCCTACTACATCAACCCCGCTCCGCAGGTCGTCTAGGGTCTCTCACCCCCCTGACAGACTAAACTTGTAGGGGAGGAGTGAGGTGACGTGTGTGTATGTATATGTATATAGTCTAAAGTCACTAAAGGGAAAAATCACTAAAAGAAAGCTGAATGGCAACAGGAAGGGATAAACAGAGCAACGCGGGCTGTTCGTTGGGTTTTTGGCTGGACTAGAGCATGGTTATTTATATCTGACTAAATCGTTGGTGCTAAGTTTAATTTGGTGATGTTTCTAAGGTGACAAATGGGGTAGAAAGTTGTCAGTAAATAATAATAGTTAGGGGTAATGTCTATAACTTCTAAATTAGTAAAGTTAGAGAGTTTAGGTAGACTGCTTTGTGGGACGCAGGAAATCTATGGTAGGCCCTAAAGAATATCTAATTCAACGCACCGGTAAGTACCTTTGTTTGTTGTTTAGAAACCTAGTAACTTAGCGGGGTCACTAACCCCAAGCTGTTACACCTCTCAATCGCTTGCACGTGTTGCAGTAGTTTCTCCACGGTTGCATCTCTGGCCACTCCACAGGCGGTGTGGAGGAAATCTCCATTGCGTTGATGAGTCCCCGTGGGCTGCGGACGTCGACGTCCTCTCGTTGTAGGATGTCGAAGAATGTGCAAATCACCCTGCTTGCTTCTATTATTTGGTCGTGGAGGTTGTCCACTCTCCTACGGATGAGATGCAATTCTGATACGAGTCGTGTTGTCCTTCAATTCCCCATATGATCGCAGCGCGTGATCGCACTCGATTTGTAGTAACTCCATTTTCTTCCGAAGGGCGTTCAGATCATTTAAGTATGTGGTTACGCTCATCTTGACCGAGAACACGTACGTTGGTCCACCTGGGATGAGGGTCCCCTGCCGGGAGTAGAAGACCCCATTCGCTTCCATTCCTTGGAATCCGGCGACCTCGGCTCGCATCGACAGCGTCAGGGTTGCTATCGTCATTACCTGCGAAAGAAAATCATGCCCACGTAAACGCGGAACAAACGGGATAATCCTTGGGGTACAAGTGCCCCTTCTTACAAAATTTACTTATAATTTATATTAATTAATTAATCAAGTCATTTACTTAATTAATTCCCTCTATCTACCATTGCATATCCTCTATGACATCAATTAGCTTAGGTTAAATTTATAATTGATGTTAAATTTTAATGTCATTTCTATCTTAAATTTAATTGACCTGTGGCATTCCCTTTTCGTTTCCACGTGACCCTTCCTAAATTCGTCGTCTGGAATTGCACTGACATCCACACTTACACTTGCACAGATGGAGACGTTGGCAAACCTTCCAATATTTCCTTATGCATAGTGGCACACTCCCATGCACACTCGCTAACTCACATGGGCCCATATGCACGCATACACATCATGCCGTACACGTACACATGCTTGCGTGCATCATATTATGATTATATTATTTTATATATCCAAGCATGCCTTTTTATATTCAAGCATTCCCTCATAGACACACACAGAGTCGTGTACACACACACACACACACACACAAACAATTTTCCTATACCAGATTTCCAAATTAAAAGCAGATCTTTGGCTTGGGAAGGGACAATTAGGGACATATATAGACATATATATATATATATATATATATTAGGGTGCCACTTATTTGGGATGTTTTTCATTTTTTGGGAATTTCTATCAGGACGGGCGCATTTCTGGTGTTATTCCGTCTAAAAACATTGTGTGTAAAATATTTTTGAAATAAAATAATAATTAGAACTGCCTCAACGAGGTCAAAGTTTATACTTTTTGTCGAAAAGTACTCATGGCGTTTGTTATCATGTCAGTTTTCGTTTCGATAGCTGCTGTAGTTTCTGAGTTGAAAAATGATAACAGACAGACAGACGGACGGTCAGAGTCGTTGGTTTAGTCTTCCGCACTGGTGTACAGAAGACTAAAATGAGGTATTATACAGGGTGTAACACGAGTTTATCCAAATATTGATACAGGCGAAAGAACATGTTATTCTAAGTAGAAAATGGGTTGGGACGAGTTTTGCCAACACTAACAGTGTTTCATTCTCTTTTTCAGTGAGTTCTGAAACGACGTGATGGCTTCGGCAACAAGATCTAAAACAGCAGTCTATCTCCTGGGGACCGTGGACCACAGCATCACAGGAAGCATGCTGCCTACGGGAAAGCAGGCGCTTCAGTACTTTTTCCACCTTCACCTTGACGTCAAGAAGCCGATCAAGGAAGCAGCCGCTGAGACAGTGACCGCAGTCAAGGAATTCTGGGAGCGGTCCCGTATTCCTACGCAGAAAGACCAACGCGCAAGGGACAAGGTTCTCCGAATGTACGAGAAGTGGCGGGCTCTGAACAAGAACTCGAAACGGCGCACTGTGACCCAAATCAGGAACGAGGCCGAGTTCCTCTCATCCCTTGACCGCCTCTTCGACATCGCACACGAACAGGCGATGTCGATGATCACAATCGAAGAGGACAGGGAGTTCCTGACGGGACAAAGGGCCGAGGTGCGGCGCGGCCGCATCTCCTCCACACGTGACATGACGCTGCACACTGAGGAGGAGCGTGCGAGGAGACAGGAAGCGGAAAGGAGCCGCCGGCAAGATGATGAAAGGGCGAACAGAGAGAGCCGAGAAGAACTCGTCGAACTGGCATCGAGCTCCAGCTCAGGTGCAAGCAGCCCGACTCGGTCACCGACACGGCGTCGTCGCCGAGAAGAAGAGGAAGAGCTCTCTCTCCCGGGCCCGTCCACGTCGAATGCAGAAGCATCTACGACCCCTTTACCACCCAAGCGATTCCGCGCGTCGAAAAAGATGATCACCCCTGATCTCTCCGCAGCGATGGATCGGACGAAACTTACCGACCGAGGTGTTTTTTTTGCTGTCGGCGGCTGCGAGGAGCTTGGGCCACGACCCTGAGGAGCTGGTCTTGAACCGCGAATCCTCCCGCCGCGACCGAGCAAAGTTCCGTGCTATGGCAGCAGCGGAAATGAAGGCAGCCTTCCATCCTACTGTGCCGCTGACCGTTCACTGGGACGGGAAAATCGTACCAGCGGCTGACGGAGGCCCTGCTGAAGATCGCCTTCCAGTTCTGGTGTCTGGGGAGAACGTCGACAAGCTTCTGGCTGTGCCCAGCCTCCCCGACGGCACCGGCCGCGCCATGGCGGAAGCCGTCCTCTCTGCCCTCGAGGATTGGGACATCAAGGGACGGATCTGTGCCCTCTCTTTTGACACCACCGCCTCAAACACAGGACTCTCAGGAGGAGCTTGCTATATCATTGAGCAGAAACTCGAGAAGACAGTGCTTCATTTGGCTTGCCGCCACCACATCCACGAACTGGTGTGCGAGAAGGCATTCACGGCGTGCCTCGGTCCCTCTACTGGTCCTGACATCCTCCTGTTCAAACGATTCGCCGCCCAGTGGGACTTCATCGATCAAACCAAAGCGAAGCCCTTCGAGGATGGAACCATGCCGCAGCACCTGAAGGACGCCCGCGACGACCTGCTGATCGAATTCAGCCGCCTCCTCGACGGTCAACATCCACGTGATGACTACAGGGAACTTCTGGAGCTCTCTGTAATTGTGCTGGGCGGTCCGAACAAGCGGGTGCCCGGTTCGCTCGTCCCGGCGCCTTCCATCGCGCGCGCTGGATGGCAAAAGTCATCTATGCCATCAAACTGTTCCTGTTCCGGGAACAGTTTCAGATGTCGTCAGGCGAAGCGGCTGGAATCCGGCGATTCACCATCTTCGCCGTGTCCATCTACGTGACGGCCTGGTACAAAGCGCCGCTACCGGCAACGGCCCCAGCCGCGGACCTCGCGCTGCTCAAGGCCCTCGTCTATTATCCGGACTCAGCGGTGGCCAAGGCGACGGCGACAGTCTTCGCCAGGCACCTATGGTACTTGAGCGAGCGCCTCGTCACCCTGGCCATCTTCGACGAGGGTATCGACTTGGCGACAAAGCGGGAGATGATTAAAGCGATGGAAGAAGAGGAAGGATCGGAGGATCCCCCGCGGCGTATCAATGTGGACCTGTCCACCGCCTCAATCGCCAACAATACATTGGCCAAGTTCACAACGACTACATCAAAGGAATTCTTCAAGGTTCTGGACATCAGCACCGCCTTCCTGCTCAAGGATCCGGAGGAGTGGCGGACGGACCCAGCCTTCATCGCCGCATCCCGCCGAGTCCAGGCCCTTCAAGTTGTCAATGACTTCGCGGAGCGCGGGGTGGCGTTGATGCAGTCTTTCAACCTGGCCCTTACCAAGAGTGAAGACCAAAGGCAGTTCCTCTTACAAGTGGTCGAGAAGCACCGCTGTGACTTCCCAACCGCCCGCAAGTCCACCGTGACCTCTGCAAAGTAGGCAACAATGAGAGGGAGATGGGCGCCCATGATACCCCCCCGCCCCTTGAGGGGCTAATACTCGAGTTGAGGGGGACCTAGAGTTGAAAGTATGAAGTCCAGTTATATGTTTTAGGTTAAGATTAGTAGCTTGAACAAACTAGAAGTGATATTTTATTTGCTAGAGGCATAGAACATCATGATCTAAAATTTCTACTTTTCGAGAAAATATACAAACTTTGACCGTATTGAGGCAGTTCTAAATATTGTTTTATTTCAAAAATATTTTACACACGATATTTTTTGACAAAATGGAACCAGAAACGCGCCCGTCCCGATAAAAATTCAAACTTTCGAAAATAAGTGTCACCCTAATATATATATATATATATATATATATATATATATATATATATATATATATATATATATATATATATATATATATATATATATATATATATATATATATGGATATAAGACATAATACCATGCATAATACCATAAATAACATAAGACCATAAATACTAAATACTACGAAATATAATTTTCCAATATAACTTAACCAGTATTATTCGAGATTCCCACGTAGCTGTAGAAAACATAACACAATCCTTTTCTTTCTTTCTGATCGGATGTGTAAAGCAAAAAGAAACTCGTTTATTGATAACTCTGGTTGATAAGCTGCTAGCTTTCGCAAACGACTCCAACTTAAGCACTGTATATAATATAATATATCGTATGTAAAATATAGGCAATATATATATATGAATATATCTTATATTTTAGTATCTTTTGATATATTATGTATATCGCGTCTCGTTAGAATCGCACGATATAAATAATACATCCTGTAAATCATTGAGTAACGTTAAGAATTGTTTAAAATTAATAATGGTGATCATACTAATTAATGATAATATTTGTAGCGTTGATATCGCTCTTATTGCTAATAATGTAAATAAGGATAATATCCACAATAACAATAAACAATCTTCAAATATACAGAATGCTCCTAATTGCATGTCAAAGTATAATAATAAATTTGATGGCATGAATAATGCCTTGATAATGAATAATGACATGAATAATGAAAATGAAGAGAATAATAATGTGAATACAGATATAACCGAACTATGATTAGAAGAGTTATCATAAAGAGTCATGTTTTGCATTGCGTTTACTCCTTGGTATATTTAATTGTCCCAAGTGGCGTCTTACCTCATTGTCGAAAGCACTTCTATGTTCTGAAATCAAACTTAATCACCTAATTAAAAATGAGAAATGATATATTTACAAATGACGTTAAAATCCTTTTATGTTTCCTATATCGAGACACTCGCTAAACAAGCACTTTCCCAATTATTTATATATCATGCGCGCTCCTTCGTCAGGTTGTAAGAGGCGGGTTTCAGCGGGAGTTCTCCCTAATGAAACTCATCACTTCTAACGTTCCGACAAGATCGGTTGCCTTTCTTTAAAAATAATTACAGAAAGATCATTTATGCCTCGACACTGCCATAGTCAAATCCGTATCCTAAGATGTAGGGTAAGAACTAAGGCCCGTGTCCACCGGACCCTTTGATCGCAACGCGTAGCGTGATGGCGTTACGACAAAGTGCTGGGGACTGTCACCTGATGTTGGTGGTTCTGTATCTACGTCTATATCCACTGGACACTTGGATCGCAACGCGTAGCGCGATGGCGTTACGGTTGAGCCTGGGAATGTTACGCGGTTTCGGGTCCTTTGTCATCTTTAAGTTTTTCCGCACCGGATTTGTGGGAGGCAGACTTGGTTGAAGGGATATTTTAGTCTCAACCCTGTCTGTATTGTCCGGCGTTCCGTCAAATGCGAGCAGAGTTGAATCGAATCTCCTTATCACCTGACGTCTCTCCTCTGGTTGCCCTTGCCTCAGGGGAGAATGTAAGTTTTGATGACCTTCGAACTGTGGATCTAATTTTTGTCTGGACAGTTCCCTAATAATGTGATCCAGCTTACCTTCCACCCTTTCCATTTCCGAGGGCCGGCCGTGGGCCCTTTTCGTTACCACATTTTCCGCCGTTCTGTCGATCGTGGGCGGTGGTCGATCAACATGAGCTGAATAATCCTTCGTCCGTCGAGGATGCTCCTGTCCTGCATTCGAAGGACATTCCTTAACCGCGGATTCGGCGTCCTTTTCCACCGATTCGTTGGTGTCTTCGGGTTTGTGATCATTTTCGGGATCTTCCTCTTGTGCGGTGTTACCCTCCTCTGGTATCGAGCTATCCCTTCTTTCTGTTTTCATGTTATCAAGGTGGACTCTTCTCTCCTTTCCTGTTTCCAGGTGTCTAATGAGGAAGACTTGAGGGTTGAAATTTTTTTATGATCACATAAGGCCCATCCTAGACCTGCTGTAAGGCCTTTGGGACACCCGGAGTGGGTACCCTCCTTACGTACAATCTCTCCCCTACCTGAGGCATTCTTAATTTCCTGTGATCATACCTTTCGCTCATCTCCCTCTTCTTTCTTAACAGTTCCTTCCTCACTGTCTCAGAGGCATCAGTAGTATACCCGCAAAATGCATAATATTACGTAATGTTGCAAGAGTGCCAACCCCCACCCACCTTTGTTGCAAAAAAATCCCCACCCCCCTTTGTTGCCAGCCCCGAAATGGGACTGCAAGGGGTATGCAACCTGGAGTTATCCCCCAAGCTGATCCCCCCAAAGGGGAGTGCCAACCTTTGTTGCCAACCCCAAAATGGGATTGCAAAGGGTATGCAACTTGGAGGCGGAGTTCTCCCCCAAGCTGATCCCCCCAAAGGGGCATACCTATCCTAAGGGAGCCTCTTTGGGGAGGAAGGGGAAACCTCACCCCCCAAAGGAGCAGAAAGAGATAGAAGTAGGGGAAGAGGAGAGGACCCAGAGGTCCTTGCTCGGCTGATTGCCGAGCGAATATGGGGGTCTTCATCCGCCCGCCGCCCTCTTATAGGGTCCCAAACAGCCAGTTGGCTGAGTTGCCAGATAGCGCCATGTATTTAATTCCTCAGCCAATAGAAGCATGAGTTGCCAGATTCGTTATTTATTAAATTAATTCATATATTACTCAGCCAATCGGCTGCTGAGTTGCCAGATAGCACTATTTATTTAATTATTCCTTATATTATTCAGCCAATCGGCTGCTGAGTTGCCACATAGCAATATTTATTTAATTATTCCTTACATTATTCAGCCATGTGGATGCTAAATACCACCATTTATTTTAATTTATATTAGGGAGAGTTGCTAAATACCACCATTTATTTATATGATGAGAGTTGCCAGGTACCACCATTTATTTTAATTCGTTACCACAGCAGATGAATCTTCTCCTTAAAGAGAACTATTTATTTTAAAGGAAATTCTGTTTATTAAATAAATAATTAGAATTTAAACACACACATTCCTATACATACGACCGAATGACTAAATTATCCCATATATTCATCCATTAACAGACTTAGAAGACCGATTTGAGAAATAGCATTTAATTAATTATTCAGAAAACCAAACAAATGATATAATTGTGTACAAGGAATAAATAAATCATTTTATTACTTAATTCCTATTTTTATTATTATTAATAACACAATTTTCGATCAAATATTAGTACAGGAAAAATATAGTTATATTATCAAATATTAGTACAGGAAAATATTGTAGTAATGCCTAGTTAAGAATATTAATTTTTGTTTAATTAAGATTATAATGTTTAATATAAATTATTTACTAATAATTGTGAAATCACGATAAAGTATGTTTGTTAGATTATAATTGTTCAAAATTGGAAGAGTTGGCAATCCTGAACAGAGGCCCAGAGAGCGGACTACCCCAAAAAGAGGCAGTCATTCAGCAGCGCGATAAGCGTAAAGTTGTGGTAATGTAAGCTTAAATTTAAATTGCTCTTTGTGCCCTCTCTGACGTAAAATACTATAGTAAAACCTCCCCACTCGCGTCCCCCCGTTTAACTAAACCATTTTCGGAATTAAATAAAGTGTTAACAAGCGTTAAAAAGAGTGTTAATGAACCCCCTTCCACCTTTGTGTTGTAACGGCTTTCATAGTCTCGGCGTGGTTACCATAAATTTATACGGTACAGTGAAAACGAGTGTACAGAGAAAGCAAGCGATAAATGGAATAGCGAGTAAAAAATAATGAAATATAATTAATGAATGAGGTAAACACCACTTTTCTTTTAAATGTAGTGTTTACCTCATTTATTAATTATATTTCATTATTTTTTACTCGCTATTCCATTTATCGCTTGCTTTCTCTGCACACTCGTTTTCACTGTACCGTATAAATTTAAATAGCGAATAAAAAGTAATGAAATATAATTAATAAATGAGGTAAACACTACATTTTTTTTAAATGTAGTGTTTACCTCATTTATTAATTATATTTCAAAAAAACAAAAACAGAGACCTTGGGGGACTATGGCACCATCTCAAAACTACAAAAAATTAATGAGAAAAAAATCAGCATGGAAAGGTGCCATCATCAAACTGTATAATGATTACAAACAGAAAGAACCTACAAGATATGATCTTGAAACAACATTAAATTCGGTTAATATTCGTCTTTTAACCCGCTCACGCGCGGCTAAATCAGTACAATATATTGAATTGCCATTCAAAACTGACTAAGAAAATATATATCTTATGTTGTACAAATTTGTTGAAATGTACTTTTTTTAATAAAATATGTTTCCTGTTTTGGCTATAATGTACTTTTTTCATAAAATATTTTTCCTGGTTGGGTTATTTTTTCACTACTCTGCGATTTAATTAGCTGGTTGGGTTTTGTTCTGGCTATTTTTTCAAATTGGATTCAGTTTAGTGGTGTTTGTGATAGAATTATGACGTGCCACTCGTGTGATTTTGACCTGAGTCGTCATGTGTCCTAGATGAAGACAAAGGATTGGATGTTTTTATCAATTACGGCGTTATTCTCTCATCCTTAACTTGCCCGAAATGTGACAGTGAGTGCCTAACACGAAAAGATCAGAAGATATTTAGGTGAAATAACCAATATCAGCCTGTTAGGTGAATTGAATGTCCGGCTAGGTTAATTGAATGCCTGGTTAGGTCAACTATACACCCTTGATGAGCCAATAAAACATGTTTATGGCCTACATTTCTAAGTTTAAACGTTATAACTGAATGCTCAGAGTGTGAAAAAGTAAACTATATATATATATATATACACAAACTCAGAATGGTCCCCTGAGAAATTTATATGTTAAACACAGACCGTGCATGGAACAAGGAACTCTTCTTGGAAAATTAAATCCACTATAGTCCGAATAAGTAATGGTAAATGACAAATACCATAGTTTTTCTTTTTCATGATGCTAGCCCGACGTGGGCAACGGGTCTCTCGCAAAGAGATCCCATAAATATAGCTTCCCTCACCAGCTATCTGCAAAGCAGACAGGATCCAGCTTTGGGACATGGACCTAGGGTTTAAAGCAAGCCTAGTCCCTACATTCAGAACCTCTATATAAGTAAAAGACTCGTTGCATTCACGTCGGATTGAATAAACAAAGAAAAAGGGGTAACTATTGTATTTTTAGCCAAAAAAACCAAAACTTAAACCTCTATCGGGACATTGAGCGTCCACTTTTCAAGGCACGTAACACGTAACACGTGCCTTGAAAAGTGGACACTCAATGTCCCGGTTGAGGTTTAAGTTTTGGTTTTTTTGGCTAAAAATACAATAGTTACCCCTTTTTCTTTGTTTATTCAATCTGACGTGAATGCAACGAGTCTTTTACTTATATAGAGGTTCTGAATGTAGGGACTAGGCTTGCTTTAAACCCTAGGTCCATGTCCCAAAGCTGGATCCTGTCTGCTTTGCAGATAGCTGGTGAGGGAAGCTATATTTATGGGATCTCTTTGCGAGAGACCCGTTGCCCACGTCGGGCTAGCATCATGAAAAGAAAAACTATGGTATTTGTCATTTACCATTACTTATTCGGACTATAGTGGATTTAATTTTCCCAGAAGAGTTCCTTGTTCCATGCACGGTCTGTGTTTAACATATAAATTTCTCAGGGGACCATTCTGAGTTTGTGTATATTAAATGGACGTGTTACGTGCCTTGAAAAGTGGACGCTCAATGTCCCGGTTGAGGTTTAAGTTTTGTTTTTTTTGGCTAAAAATACAATAGTTACCCCTTTTTCTTTGTTTATTCAATTCGACGTGAATGCAACGAGTCTTTTACTTATATAGAGGTTCTGAATGTAGGGACTATGCTTGCTTTAAACCCTAGGTCCATGTCCCAAAGCTGGATCCTGTCTGCTTTGCAGATAGCTGGTGAGGGAAGCTATATTTATGGGATCTCTTTGCGAGAGACCCGTTGCCCACGTCGGGCTAGCATCATGAAAAAGAAAAACTATGGTATTTGTCATTTACCATTACTTATTCGGACTATAGTGGATTTAATTTTCCCAGAAGAGTTCCTTGTTCCATGCACGGTCTGTGTTTAACATATATATATATATATATATATATGTGTGTTTGTGTGTGTGACATGAGAGCTCTGTGTTGGCCGCAGAGGACCATGAAAAGAGATAATTAGTTGAGAGAGTAGCCAATTTGCTCTTACATATTAAGTTTGAAGATAAGCCAGTACTTGGACCTCTACTTTTTATTGTTTATATTAATGACTTGGAAAGGGGATCTAAACAGTAAAACCTCAATATTTTCAGATGATACAAAAGTGGGCCAAAATGTAAGATCTTGAACAGATGTCATGAGAAAGCAAAAGGCTATTGATGAAGTAGATGCTTGGGCAGATAGATGGGTGATGAAATTTAATGTGGAAAAGTGTAAAGTTATGCATGTTGGTCGTGGCCAGGGCTGGTAAAAACCATTTTTTTTTAAAAAGCCAAAAAACAATAGTTTTTATAAAAGCCAATGGCTTTTTTGGTTTTTTAAAAATGACTTAAACCATGGTTTAAACCAAATGGTTTAAGCCAAACAACCCTGATCATGACAATCCAGAATTTGAGTATAACTTAGTTGGAAGTTGGATAAATGAAGAAAAGGAGCGAGATTTGGGTGTCAATGTGAATCATGCTCTTAAGCCTACAACTCACTGTACTGAAGTTAGAAATAAGGATAATGTTAGATTGAACCTAATGCGGAAACTTTTACAAAAGATCGCAATGATAGGACAAGAGACCCTTGCCTTAAGCTTTTCCAACAAAGATGTAAATCGTAGTTAGTACAACATAGTTTTCAAACAGAATAGTAAAATTCTGGAATAGCTCAGATGAAGAAGTTGTGAGTTCCCGTACTTTGGAGACTTTTAAGAATAAACTAAATAAAATAGTGCCCGAAAGAGATATTTGGTAATGATGTTTTGATGGAGCATGCAATGGTGTGGTGAAGAGGAACGTGAACCCTTCCCCCCCCATATATATATATATATATATATATATTATATATATATATGTGACTTTTTCACACTCTGAGCATTCAGTTATAATGTTTAAACTTAGAAATGTAGGCCCTAAACATGTTTTATTGGCTCATCAAGGGTGTATAGTTGACCTAACCAGGCATTCAATTAACCTAACCAGGCATTCAATTAACCTAGCCGGACATTCAATTAACCTAACAGGCTGATATTGGTTATTTCACCTAAATATCTTCTGATCTTTTCGTGTTAGGCACTCACTGTCACATTTCGGGCAAGTTAAGGATGAGAGAATAACGCCGTAATTGATAAAAACATCCAATCCTTTGTCTTCATCTAGGACACATGACGACTCAGGTCAAAATCACACGAGTGGCACGTCATAATTCTATCACAAACACCACTAAACTGAATCCAATTTGAAAAAATAGCCAGAACAAAACCCAACCAGCTAATTAAATCGCAGAGTAGTGAAAAAATAACCTAACGAGGAAAAATATTTTATGAAAAAAGTACATTATAGCCAAAACAGGAAATATATTTTATTAAAAAAAGTACATTTCAACAAATTTGCACAACATAAGATATATATTTTCTTAGTCAGTTTTGAATGGCAATTCAATATATTGTACTGATTTAGCCGCGCGTGAGCGGGTTAAAAGACGAATATTAACCGAATTTAATGTTGTTTAAAGATCATATCTTGTGGGTTCTTTCTGTTTGTAATCATTATACAGTTTGGTGATGGCACCTTTACGTGCTGATTTTTTTCTCATTAATTTTTTGTAGTTTTGAGATGGTGCCATAGTTCCCAAGGTCTGTGTTTTTGTTTTTTAGTCTGGGTTTTGCCCTTTTGTCCAAGTCTTCCATAATTGTTGTTAGTGTTAAAGTTCTGAGTTTAATTTTATGATGTTGAGCGAGGTAAATTACTGTAATAAATTTTTAATTCAACCTGTGACGCACGTTGAATTAAAAATTTACAATGTTTTAGTTAGGATAGGCCTTGAGTGTAAAGAGTAAGGAACCAACAAGGAAATGAAGATCTCACTATTTCATCATTTATCAATAAAAACCCATTACAAGCCTGTTTTAAAACCGCAAATGTAACTTTAACTCTTGATTGAACATTTGAAACCCTTAAAGTTGTTGTTGTGGGCAAAGTAGAACAAGAAAAATACAAATAGCTGGGTTAAAACAAACTTTGCTACAACTTCAAAACAAATACATGATAGCTGATAAATCCCTTACACTATATACATACCTTAAAATTGTATTTGTGACATCTAAAGTAATTAATTTTAGGTCTTGAATTTATGATAAATTGTTGTAGGACTTTTATAGGTGCCTGTCAGTAGCACCCCCCAAATTAAGAAATAAATTAGATGATAAAGCTTCTAAACTTGTATTTATGTATAAATGTTTTAACAAATAGCTAATGTGAAATAAATTTAGAGGCTATATCTATAAACTTAAAGGCCAAAGAACAGTATATTTTTCTTTTGTTTATCTTTCTATTCAGTACTGTACTATACATTAAAGGGCTTTTATTTTTTAATATTTGTTTAGCTATATGACAAAGTCAAGTTAAATGTTTATTTTATTTAGTTTATGATTAAACTATTGATTTCTTTCTTGTTTCTAATTGTCAGCAATTTAAATTATATGAGAAATACTAAAAGTTTTCAATTTCCTCAATATATATATATATATATATATATATATATATATATATATATATATATATATATCCTACAGGCTGTATATTAAAAACCCATTGGTTTTTGTTTTTTTTCAAAAAATGTTTTTTTACCAACCATGCTCCAAGCCCTTCAAGTATACAGTATTTAACTTCATTATGGTCGCAGATGACACATCAGTCTTTTTTTTTCTTGCAAAGATGGTAATACAGTAAAAGTTGTGGCCTGGCTGACTACTGACAAACTTTTTGAAATACCCATAAGGCTAATTCCATTATTTTCATTAGCAAAGAAAATATACATTTGGACTAACTGAATTATTAAATCTATTATCATAATAGACGTTAAAAAAAATTCATTGGAGTAACAATTGACACCAATTTACCATTAAGAGGCACATAATTATCTCTGAAGATATTTCCAGGAGGGGCTACAATAATGTTTAAACATAAACATGTAGTTCTTAACCTTTTTTGTTCACAAATATTTTCTCTTTAAACCAAAAGGTGTAATATTTATTATTGAAAACCAAGTGTTTTAGTAATGAGTAACTTATATTACTTTCATGAAATGAGGAATCATCGTGCAAAACTTCTGAAATAAATGTTAGTTTTAAACATGCACAGTACAGTTTCAGGAAAAAAGTTTGACAGATAACCACCCCATTCTGTCACTAAAGCAACTGACTTGCTTGCAAATGGTGGTTCCATGCTGTAGGCCTATATGTATAGGAAAGCTTTTACTGATCCATTTTTATATAGTTGTTACAACATCAGTTTATATGTTCTTTGTACATTGTATAAGCAGAGCAATAAATGAATATGAATTTCATTAAATTTGCTGCACTTAAACTCATTCTTATTGAATTAAAGAGCATGATAAATCCCAATGAAGCCTGTTTAGAGCTACATTTCTAAGTTTAGTCATTATAGCCACGCCCCTTGAAATCTTTTCAGCGTTTTTTTATTTACATGAGCAATCCAATGAAGTTATTCTTTTTCCTCTGTTTACTGTTATCTTATTTTGTGCTGCTGTCTAGTGAATACGTAACACAGAACAAGTTAACCTGACATTAAATTTAACCTTTTCAGATGAGAAGATTGGTTCAATCACTAATTATGAAGAACTTTGTGACTTCTGCAGGCTTGTCAGGGCAACATCCTACTGTTTGAGTTTTGTTCACCTCAGTTTAACTACAATTAACATATAGCTAAATAAGATCAGATGCAGTTAATTTGAGGCAGCAATCAAGTACTGAATAGGTCATGCAGATAAAAAATCTGGGGTAGCCTTTGGTGGAAACTTGGTAGGCCCGCTAGTAGGCCCTGGTGCCCTTTGGATACCATAGTACTTGAATGATATATATATATCATTCTAAGTCTTCTCGATGATTAATAAGCCAAATGATGTTGAGAAAGTTAATTAGTTTCCTCCCCATCGAACATGTTAACGTTTTCTTTGTTCCAATTAGGTTTCATTTTCTCCTTTGTGTTTCTCGTTGCCCTACATCTTTTTAAAATTTATAAAATCTGAAACCAAACAAAGTTGAACTAGCGATCAGATCCTATCTGTAAAGGGATCATGCAAATATTTATATCAGAAACAGGTATAAGTCAAAATCAAATCGAGAGTAAAAAATATATAAATGGCAAAAATATACGAGTAATAAAAATAAAACTTCACTAAAGACATTCAAACGTAAAATTGTTAAAAAATTCTGTTCTTCGAGCAGCCAAAATTTCCTTCATGCAATAAAATTGTGAAAATCTATACAATTCTAAGTCTTCTCGATGATGAATAAGCCAAACGATGTTGGGAAAGTTAATTAGTTTCCTTCCCATGGAACATGTTAACGTTTTCTGTATGGGTACGTATAAGGAAAAACGTCATTTGACGGTTACTCTGATAATTTAAATATTTCAGTAATTAAAAACATGCTTGAAGGAGGCCTTTGCTTTGGTACAGGAAAATATCTAAGATGATGAAAAATAAAAAGAGGACATTATGGATCATGAAAGTGGTAATAGTCTACCAATTTTATCTGAATACAGTCAGCTAAGAAACACGTTAACTGGCTTGAATAGGGTGGAGAAAAGTTATAATGAAATAAGTCGAATTATTGCAGAGCAAAATTCCTGCAATACAATATGCCCAATACAGAAACAAATTAACTAAAATAATCGAAATTGCAAAATATAACTATTATAAATACAAGCAAATTTCCAAACATAGAGGAGACATGAAAAACATTTGGTTGTCTATAAACAATCTTCTTGGAAAACAAATTAAGAAAAATCAAAATAGAAATTAAATGTTGATAATAAAGAAATTACTGATGATACTGCTGATGCATACTCTTTTAAATGCACATTTTACTTCAATAGCGGATAAGCATCGCCTTATGGAAAATGCAAATATAGCTAAGGTGAACAGAGAAATAATGATATCAATATTTATGGCTTTGAGTAAGGCGTTTGATGCAATAGACCCTAATATTCTACTTAATAAATTATATTGTTACGGCTTTAGAGGAGCAGTCAGTGATTGGTTTAAAAGTTATTTGGGTTTGTTCAACTATTGCGTTGGTGAATATTGTTTTAGTTGATTAATTCTCTTAAAGGTAAAAAATTAAACGAAACAAGGCCAAAAAGAACTTTTGAACGCCACTATATATATATATACTTTTTTTTTTAATTCTTGAAATAGAGATTACCATATACCAAAATGTTTCCCAGTGTAAATTTACCTTTTATAAATACATTCTTGCCAAAAAATTTTTTAATAAAAAATACTGTGAGGGTTTTTAGAATTAAATCATGAATTGTTTCGATTGTAAAGCGAACTTTGATGAGGAATCGTTGGAGTAGATTGTGACCTTGAAATTTGTGTTGCTAATGTTAAGAAAATTGTCCTTTATTTTTGGCACGTTATAGAATTGTTACAGGTTGTAAATTCGGTTGTTAGCGTGAAATGTTATGTACTAATATTTTGTTAATACTGTGTTTTGTATGATTATATATTTATTCCTTTTACCGAAAATACATCTTGTACCGGAAAATTTGGGTCGAAACACATGCGAAATATAATGGGATACAGCTATTTGTGTTGGCACAGCTTCGTACACGTTTCATTAGATTATGGTGCGTCTGAAGGTTGCATGTGACTCATAGCTATCTCAAAGCTTGCACCGAGTGAAAGTGCAATAGTCATCTGGATGAATACGGTGGAGCTCCCTTTGAGAAGCATTCCCAACGCCTCGTACGACGTCTTCGTGACGAAGTCGTTGCGTGTGTTCAGGCGGGAAACCGATGCCATTAACTGTGTGCTTGAAACGAACTGCAGGCACGCAAGCAGACGTAACGTTATTTATTTAAGTGCCGAGGAGATGCATAAAATCTTCTTGGTGTTTGAGAGGTGGGCTGAGGACCGTTATAAAATCCTGCTGACGTACATACAATAAGAGATGTGATTAGTGACGCCGCCTCATATGCCATTGTTTGCACATTGAGTATAAATAATGAACAACCATGCATTGATATACGAGAGATGTGGAAATGGTCAGCTGATGACGTTCTTGTTCCTACGCAGTACCGTTTCATCCTCGACAGAATGTTTGAAATTGTCGGATTCCGCAGGCTGAAACCTATATTAGACGCGCGTGTTAGGGTTATGCTTTATTTTAATACGGTACTCAAATACGCGTACGCCGCTCTGTTCGATGGGTTTACCGAGTGTAGGGCTGAACAAGGTGAGAATGGTCTAGAGGTTGATGATTATTTAATAAGTTTAGACTCTTCGAAATATCATGAACTTTGGTACAAAACACTTGACCGGTACAGGGCTGAGCTCACCTACACCGTTCACCCTGAAGAACTACTTTATATAATGATCATCTGTTGTAGCGAATTAGATTATCTCGGCTACAGCTATGCATTGTGAAGATGAGTTCACGATTGAAAAGTTCGGGACGTTAAGAAAAAGTCCCCGATTGGAAAGGCATGATTATATATTTGTATTCAATGTAACGGCCCACGATGACGTTTTTGTGCGTGCTTTTGATTGTGTTCTAGTGGCGCTTAAAGACAACTTACCTGCCGAGTGTAAAGTGGGTACAAAAATAGTGTTGAATGATATGAAAGCCATTTACATCGAATATAAACCGCCGTATCAGTTAAGCAGATAGGTGATGCTTGAGCGGCTTTACCACATCGTGCAGAGTAATGCCGATTTTGGATATAGACTCTGTCATATGCGAGTTTAGCGTTTTGCATCGTAGAGCGTAAAGACAATTTATATTTTTCCTGTAATATTATGATTATGCGTTTTGTATATATTTCCTGTAATAATATGATTATACGTTTTGTATATATTTTCCTGTACTAATATTTGATCGAAAATTGTGATATTAATAATAATAAAAATAGGAATTAAGTAATAAATATATTTCCTGTAATAATATGATTATACGTTTTGTATATATTTTTCTGTACTAATATTTGATAATATAACTATTTTTCCTGTACTAATATTTGATCGAAAATTGTGCTATTAATAATAATAAAAATAGGAATTAAGTAATAGAATGATTTATTTATTCCTTGTACACAATTATAACATTTGTTTGGTTTTCTGAATAATTAATTAATTGCTATTTCTCAAATCGGTCTTCTAAGTCTGTTAATGGATGAATATATGGGATAATTTACTCATTCGGTCGTATGTATAGGAATGTGTGTTTAAATTCTAATTATTTATTTAATAAACAGAATTTCCTTTAAAATAAATAGTTCTCTTTAAGGAGAAGATTCATCTGCTGTGGTAGCGAATTAAAGTAAATAGCGGTACCTGGCAACTCTCATCATATAAATAAATGGTGGTATTTAGCAACTCTCCCAAATATAAATTAAAATAAATGGTGGTATTTAGCATCCACATGGCTGAATAATGTAAGGAATAATTAAATAAATAGTGCTATCTGGCAACTCAGCAGCCGATTGCCGATTGGCTGAATAATATATGAATTAATTTAATAAATAACGAATCTGGCAACTCAGGCTTCTATTGGCTGATGAATTAAATACATGGCGCTATCTGGCAACTCAGCCAACTGGCTGTTTTGGACCCTATAAGAGGCGGCGGACGGATGAAGAATGCCATATGAGCTCGGCAATCAGCCGAGTGAACACCCAGCTCTGGGTCCTCTACCTTTCTCTACTTCTATCTCTTTCTGCTCCTTTTTGGGGGTGAGGCGTTCCCTTCCCCGCCCAAAGAGGCTCCCTTAGGATAGGTATGCCCCTTTGGGGGGGTTCAGCTTGGGGGAGAACTCCGCCTCCAAGTTGCATACCCCTTGCAATCCCATTTTGGGGTTGGCAACAAAGGTTGACACTTCCCTTTGGGGGGGATCAGCTTGGGGGATAACTCCAGGTTGCATACCCCTTGTAGTCCCATTTCGGGGCTGGCAAGAAGGGGGGGCAGGGAATTTTTTTATTTTTAGTTTTTTGCAACAAAGGGGGGAGGGGGGTTGTAATTCTTGCAACAAAGGGGGTGGGGTTGGCACTCTTGAAACATTACGTAATACTATGCACCATTGCAATGCAATTGCACTCAGACATTTTTCGGGTATACTACTGGCATCCTGCATCATCTTCAAATGGCGCCAGTTATAATGTCGTCATTTTGATGGTGGCAATCGATAGCATTTATGTTATCAAAATCCTCTTTAATGGGCTCCCTCCCAAAGAAAAGAAAGAAGGGTTTAACACCTGTTGGTGAATGCTTCGCCGTATTGTGTAGATACTGGATCAAGGGCAAGTACTCATCCCAATAACGGGTTGAATGGTCCTCTGTCAAAGTCTTAAGAACGTTTTTAATGGTAAAATTTAGACGTTCTACCTGACCTTGGCTGACCAAGGTCATGACCAATGCATGGTAATTCCGTGAGCCTTGGCCAATCTATCACTAAGCTCGTTCTTAAATTCTGTGCCATTGTCGGTCTTTAAATGTTGCATTTTCCCGTATGTGTATATGTATTTTCCGAAAATGCATCTGGCCACAGAGCTGGCCTTTTTGTCCCTTAGAGCGTATAAATGGAGGTATTTTGACAACGAGTCTTCGACTACTAGAACGTAGGCGGAAAGAGTTTCCGACCGTGGGAGCGGTCCGACTACATCCGCGTACACTATTTCGAGAGGCTTTGAAGCCGTTTCCACCTCTCCAAAGGGGGATTTCCGAGGATGTACGTTCTTAAACTTGTTACACACTTCACAGTTCCTCACAAATTGATATGAATCACCCATCATGTTTGGCCAATACGCAAATTCCATCAGCTGGTCATAGGTTTTCGTATGGCCAAAGTGTCCTCCCATAAGAGAGTCATGCGCTTTCCTGAGGGCTTCCCTCTGCAACTCTTTCGAGGGTAAGAAATACTTGAAAGTATACTTCCCATCCTTACCTTCTCGACCACAGCGTATAGAATATCTTCTATAACCGTGTATTGTATCGGCCTTTTCTTGCTTGGACTGCGGTTCTCCAGTAGCTCTTTAATCGTGCATTGGCATCCTTCATCCTCCCGTTGGGCCCTTTTTATCTCCTCTTCCGAGAGATGCCAACCTTTATGTTCCGCCTCGTTTAATACTCGTTAAGGAGAGGACTCAATTTATCCTCTTCCTGGTCCATCGCTCTCCGTCGGGTAACGGCAACTACCGGGGCGTTACTATTTACGCACCGGCTCATTAAGTCAGCAAGAACGTTTAGCTGACCTTTTACGTACTCGGCCCTTAAATCGTATTCCAACAAAGCCGTAAACCATTTAATGAGCCTTTTAGATGTTTGTTTAACTACCAAACCAATCAAAGGTTTAAGGTCCGTTCGTATGATAACTTTGGCTCCTAATATCATAGGCCTGTAGTGGTTCAGGGCTAGAACAATTCCCAATCTTTCTTTTTCAATGGTGGAATACTTCCTTTGCTTCCTATTAAACCTCTTACTGAAGAACTCGATGGGCTGTTCGATTCCGTGTTGTTCTTGCATAAGTACCGCCCCGCAAGCCCTATCTGAGGCGTCCGTGTATATAATGAACACGTTCGTTAGGATTAGGGTGTCTTAAAAGCGTTTGGACAGAAATTACTTCTTCAATCAAACTCAATGCGACATCATGCTCTTCAGACCATTGGAAAGTGGCACCTTTCCGGGTTAAATCATGTATCGGCGCCAGTATCTCGGGGCTCGGGGTATATATGCCCTGTAGTAGTTCACAAGACCCAACAAAGATTGTAGTTCCGTCACGGTCTTTGGTGGTTGCAAGACCCGTATGGCTGTTACTTTGCCGGTGATGTCGTGACTCAGGAATGTAATCTTTGTTTGGAAAAATTGAGACTTTTGGAGCTTAAATTTCAAATTCTTCTTCTCCAATCGCCTTAGTACATCTTCCAAATTCCTAAGATGTTCTTCCTCAGATCTACCAATTATCAATATATCATCGATAAAGAAAAATACCTTTTTTTCCGATCATATCATTGAACAACTCAGCCATAATCGAGCTGAACACGTTTGGAGCCATTTTCAGCCCAAATGGTAAGACCTTGTAAACATAACTCGCATAGTTAGAAGAAAATGCGGTTAGTTCCTGTGACCTCTCACTCAAGGCCACTTGATGATACCCCATTGAGAGTTCCACCGTCTTGAAGTACATTTGACCTCCCAGCTGTCTAAAGATTGTATATAGATCCGGTAGTTTAAATCTAGAGGTTTTTATGATTTGGTTTATGTTTAGGTAGTCAATGACTATTCGAAACTTATCTTTCTGTTTGACCAATAATAGAGGACTATTATACTGGCTGTTACGTCGTTCAATTAGACCTCTTTTTTCCATAATCCTCTATCTGTCTATTAACTTCCGCGTGATACTGTAGGGGCAAACGATATTGCCTCGTATACACCGGAGTTATCACCGAACCATGATTTTCCTCTAATTCTATATCCAGCTCGTAGTTCTTTAATAACCCAAGGTCATCGCCTTCCACGAACACTGAGTTCATTCTCTCCAACAACAAGTTCTCCAAAAACCTCCTCCTGTCATCCAAATTTGGATGCTTCCGGATGTAATCTCGTATTTGCTCTCCTTTCTCCTCTGGAGGTATCTTTACATTACTAAAATCATATGTCACTTCCTTGGAGTAATCCTCCTCACACAAATCATTCCGATACAATTCTCTTTCGGCAGCTAAGATATCGTTCAGCCCCTCTTCAGGAATATAATACAGTTCTTCTCGTTGCTCTACGTTACATACCAACCGTTTAGAGATCATACACAGGGTTGCAGACTCACAATCGCAATACATTAATAGCTCACCGGTGAGGTGGAGATCGTTATCCCTCATCCTTATTTTATTGCCTTTGGAGGTGTTACACATAATTACGTTAACCTCTCCATATTCGTCCACACATGTAAGTTGGGACAGAATTTCTATTTCGGGGGGAACGCGGCTGTCGGCAATTATTAAAGTAGCCCCTTCCGGCAACTCAGTGGCCATGCGAAAAGGTACACTTGCGCAGTTATCCGGGGTAATACCGACCGCTTTATTTTTAAGGTAAATAGAGATACTACTACACTTCAAGGAATTGGTGGTACCGTGGTACGACCTTGTTTATACCTCCTCAGTGCGTGTGAAGCTACTGGGACTTGTATCTGACCTATGAATACTTTAGATCTCCATCGTTTGGCAGTTAGGCCAACCTCATGCCTTAACATGAAATCAGCTCCTAAAATGACGCTCCCGCGCGCCGGTAATGAGGAGGTGATATAGGCTGTTAAGTCATGCGGTTCTCCTTGGAAGCTCACGCTTATATCGAGCTTCCATATATGGGTACCGACTGGTTGTTTACAGCGGTGCAGTTAATATCCGAGCTCTTTACTTCACTTTATAATCCTAATTGATTTACAAACTTAGAACTAATAAGACAGACCTCTGAACCTGAATCCACCAGGATTAGTGGATCCAGATGACCTACCTGACATCTAATGATAGGTATTACAAGAGGTTGAGGGGTGTCAGGTTTCCTGTTAACCTCATTCACACACTTAATGTTTTCTGAATCATTTCTATCATTATCTATATATGTTTCATTTGCAGTCCCATTCCCGTTTTCGCTGGGACGGACTAATCTCCGATTCTTCTCAAGTGTACAATTCTTCCCAATCCATATTCCATTCGTCACTTGAATCACTCGTTTCTACATTCAATTTCTTACTCGCACTTTCGTATTCATTTGTGTCCTCGCAATCCTCGACTCGCTGCACGCAATTCTCGAACGCGTCACTCATGACGTCAATCCTTTTGCAGACGACATTCCAACAACTTCTTTCACTCATTAATTCACGCATTTCGTACATACTTCCGTACGAGCCAATTGAAGGCTCGATTGTTATCTCACTAATTAATTTATGCTGTTCATTCATACCTTCATTCATGAATTCATGCTTTCCACTCATATTTATGTCTATCCCTTTGGTAAGGACTCGGGCTTCGACGTGGGCTTGAGGCCCGATAATATCTATCCCTAGTCCTATATGACTCGTTTTCTCTCCAACGACCCGGAGAGTAAGAGCGAGACCCATAGTAAAGGCTGGGATCACTCCTATATCCTTCATCTCGCCGGTAACTCCTATCATTCGTCAGCCAGACTCTGTACTGAACGGACGCATTTCCTGAGCTCTCTGATATTGTTTCTACTTTTGCATATTGCTAATAATTTTACTTTTGGAAAGTTTTGAATTTTATATACTTGCGTTTATATTCACATTGTTATAGTTAAGTAATTGAATATTAGTGGTTTTTAGTGATTTAGAAGTTTTCATAGCGTGCCGGCTTAATTTAACTTAAACTTGTGACGGTTATAAACTAATTTTAACTGCGTGATGCCGTCGCAGAAAGCGTCGTGTGTTAGGTGTGGGGTAAACCGGTGGTATTCGGATTTTAAAGATTATAACGGCGGTCCTATGGAGATTACCGAGAGATCAGTTTGTTTCTTTTGCGAGTTAAGGGAGGAAATAGTTGACATAAAACGCAGTGTACGTGAGGTAACGGAAAGACTTGCAACGCTTGATGAGGGCAGGGGTAGGGCTACGGTTGACGAAAGCCGAACCAATACTAACGTTGAAGACAGGGCGTTTCCTGGCATAAGCAGACTAATCGGCCGCTTAGGGCCCCGCTGCTACTAGGGGGCCCCTAGACAGGCTCCTAGGTCATAGCTCAGTGGGCAAGAATAGGAATATAGCTGAAGTTATTATTATTATTATTGTTATTTTATTATTATTATCCTTATTATTATTATTATCCTTATTATTATTATTATTATTATTGTTATTGTCGTATTAATTAAAGTTTTTGTATGAGACAAATGTGATAAAACGGAGACAAACGAAACGTTTTGGTCGTTATGTGTAAATAACTATTGTGAGATCTTATTTCTATATTATTTAACTTTATTCTCACTATATGCTTATACTTTCCTAAATGCTTAATTTTTCTAGTATTGTAAAACATTATTATTATTATTATTATTATCATCATTATTATTATTATTATTATTATTATTATTATCATCATCATCATCACGATTATTATTATTTAGCAGATTAGTTGTGGTTAACTAGATGTGACTTCGTGTATCTTGGAAAATGAAACGACATTATCCATCAGGAGCTGAAAAACGGAAAAAAGAAGAAAATAGAGGAGGAGAAGCTTTCCAGTAGCACAGGTGAGATGTGCCACTTGTATATTCTTATGATTACAGTTCAGGCAACTACAGTAGGTTAGGTAGACCATCAAGCTAGGCAAGTGCTCGGGAATCGTGTAGAGTAAGCGTCTCTGTAATATTTATAATATTTCGAAATGTGAAATTTAATGGATCATATCACCTCAAATTCTGTTCACACAGATCAATTATAATTATCAAACAAGATAAGAAAGAGTATTTTAGCAAAATCTAACAGAATATGTAATGTTATGTTCTTCTCAGGAGCACTACTGAAATATTTGGAAAAGCCATCCTCAGCAAAGCCTGATGAGCATCATGAGCCAACAGCAGGACCATCCTCTAAGCAACATCAAACACCAGTAGAAGTAGAGCCTGATGAACCAACAAGTGGCCCATCTTCTGTTCAGCTTCAAACACCACACACAGATCTGGTGTGTCGAGGACCATTTCAAATCAGTCCAGATTTCACATTCCTTAAAAGAGAGGACGGTAGAAGCTTTCATCACCATTACATGTACAGAACATTAATTAATGGGGAAAAAAATAAATCGAAGCTGGCTGATGTACTCTAGAAGGAATGATGCTGTTTATTGCTTCTGCTGCAAGGTGTTTTCAAGGAAGTCGTACAAACTAATTACGGATGGACTTTCAGACTGGATAAACGTTGGTTCGCTTCTGAAAGGCCATGAAAATAGTTCAGAACATGCAGATAACATGGCAACATGGAAGGATCTTGAACTGCGGAGAAAAACTGGGAGGACCATTGACCAAACTGAAATGTCATTAATAGAGGTAGAACGAAGACGCGATGTTCTTACACGTCTAGTAAGTATAATCCAATCACTGGCAGAGAGAAACCTTGTTTTCAGGGGGTCTTCCTCTACATTGCACAATCGAGGCTATGGCAACTTCTTGAAGGAGGTTGAGCTGCTTGCCAAATTTGATCCAGTGATGAAACAACACATCAGCAGAGTCGAAAGTGGTCAATATAGTCATTCAAGTTACCTAGGAAACATCATTCAAAATGAGCTCATTGGGTTCATTAGTGGGAAGATCTTGGATACCATTGTTGCAGAAATAAAACAAGCTAAATATTAAATGCAAAAAACTTCACTTTTTTACGTGAAGGTCAAAATATGAGAATAAAAACCCACTCTAATAGACAGAGTTTATTTCCACGACAGTTTCGACGCCCACTGGCATCCTCCTCGGGTGGATACAGAAACACAAATGAAACAAAACAAGAGGGAAAAACAGTTCAGGGATCGACCGTTAAGAAATTCGCACCTAGGTTGGATTCCATTCTCTCGAGACAGGAGGGGCATTTTCATTAAGTACATTCGCACAAATTTTAAAACTATCTTCCTGTTCTAAACATACAGATTCTATTATTTTTACATAATTATTACATTTATAATTAAATTTATTACATTTAATATTGCATAATTATTAATTACAGAAATTATAAATTTATTATTACATTGGTTATTACATTGTTGTTTATTATACAGAAATTATAAACCGAAAAACGAATGAAAAAAGGCGATTAGGAAATAATCCAGAGACCATTGAGAAATTCGCACCTAGGTTAGATATCGTTCTCCCGAAACCAGAAGGGCATTTTATTACAGGGTCAGCTTATAACTACATTTCCACAAATTAAAAATATCTTCTTGTTCTATACATACAGATCCTAATGTTTTGACATAATTACTGCATATATTTATTTCCACATTAATTACTTCCATTATTACATTTACTAAAAGCGAGTAAGGAAACATTCCAATCCAGAGACATTTAAGAAATTCACACTTAGGTTCGAACACGTTCCCACGACTCCGTAAGGGATTTATTGACCAAGAATCTCATTAAAGGGTCTAACTTATAAGTACCTTCGCACAAATTAAAATTATCTACTTTTTCTATACACACAGATTCTATTATTTTTCTTTTGACATAATTATTACATTTATAAAGTACCTTACTTGATTCCCAATCTATAGCATGATTATTTTGGCTAGCGTGATAAAAAATGGCATTATTAGTATTACAACTTCTGAAGGCATATTTGTGTTCTTTGATACGGGTTTCAATATTTCTTCCAGTTTCTCCCACGTATACTAAATCACAACTTTTACAGGGAATGCTGTAGACACAGGCTTGTTCCTCTTTTGCAACGTTATTCCTAACCAATTTACTTTTCACGGTAGACGAATATTTGAACGCCAAAGCAAACTTAAATTCTTTCGTCAACGGTTTTACTCTTTCTAAGCCGGCAATGTAAGGCAAACTCACATATTGTTTTTGGTTAACTGAAGGTTCCCGAGGGGCATAAAAAGATTTTCTGGCTTTAAAATACGCCTTTCTGATAAACCACTCAGGATATTTTAAATCCTTAAAAATGTTCCAAATCTTTGAATTTTCCGGATCCAGCAAATGTGGGCTACAAATCCTGAGTGCTCTTAGAAACATGGAAGAAATAATTGAGCTTTTAACCCCTTCATCATGATATGAAAAATAATGAATGTACGAATTACAATGAGTAGGTTTTCTATAGACCGTGAAATTGGGCTTTCCGCTTTCGTTAATGACCAAAACATCTAGAAAAGTAAATATATGCAGTAATTATGTCAAAACATTAGGATCTGTATGTATAGAACAAGAAGATATTTTTAATTTGTGGAAATGTAGTTATAAGCTGACCCTGTAATAAAATGCCCTTCTGGTTTCGGGAGAACGATATCTAACCTAGGTGCGAATTTCTCAATGGTCTCTGGATTATTTCCTAATCGCCTTTTTTCATTCGTTTTTTTTCGGTTTATAATTTCTGTATAATAAACAACAATGTAATAACCAATGTAATAATAAATTTATAATTTCTGTAATTAATAATTATGCAATATTAAATGTAATAAATTTAATTATAAATGTAATAATTATGTAAAAATAATAGAATCTGTATGTTTAGAACAGGAAGATAGTTTTAAAATTTGTGCGAATGTACTTAATGAAAATGCCCCTCCTGTCTCGAGAGAATGGAATCCAACCTAGGTGCGAATTTCTTAACGGTCGATCCCTGAACTGTTTTTCCCTCTTGTTTTGTTTCATTTGTGTTTCTGTATCCACCCGAGGAGGATGCCAGTGGGCGTCGAAACTGTCGTGGAAATAAACTCTGTCTATTAGAGTGGGTTTTTATTCTCATAAGCTAAATATTACTCACTCATTTTAGACTGCACTCCAGACATAAGCCAAAAAGAACAGATGTCGATTATTATCAGAACTGTTAAAATGGGTGAAGTACCGGAAATAAAAGAATACTTCTTGGGCTTTCTTGAGGCTTCAGAAAGTACAGGCCTGGGTTTATCAGTTCTGATTCTGAAGAGACTAGATGAACTGAATATTCACTTTGATGACTGCAGTCATATGACAGCGGAGCGAACATGAAGGGCAAGAACAAAGGCGTTCAGGCAAGGTTATTAGAGAAGAACTGCCGTGCACTCTATGTTCCATGTGGGGCTCACACTCTGAATCTTGTAGTGGCTGATGCAGCTAAAGCTTCTACAGATGCCATCAGCTTCGTTGCAACGTACAAAAATTGTACAACCTTTTTGCAGCAGCTACACAGAGATGGACAATCATAAAGAAGCACGTGAACATAACACTCAAGTCTTGGAGTGAAACCAGGTGGGAGAGCCGGCTTAAGAGCATTGAGGCTGCGCGATACCAGAGCCACAACATCAGAGAGGCCCTGTTGGAAGTCAGAAACAATATCACAGATGCCATAACCAGGACTGAAGCACAAGCACTTGCAGAGGAGGTAGGGTCTTATCGCTTTCAGATTTGCACAGTAGTATGGTATGACATTATTCATGCAGTTAACCATGTAAGCAAACTTCTGCAGTCTCTTACAATGCAGTTTGATGTGGCAGTCAACCTCCTCACAAAAACAAAAGACTCACTCACCAGCTACAGAAACACAGGTTTTGTTGCAGCACAAGTCGTAGCTAGGGACATATGTGAGGAAATGAATGTGGAGGCTGTGCTGAAGGAGAAGAGGCTCAGATCCACAAAAAAGCACTTTGCTTACGAAGCTCCTGACGAACCATTTACAGAAGCCTTAAAGAAGCTGGAAGTCAAATTTTTCAATGTGGTGGTGGATTGTGCCATCGGGTCAATAAATGAGATTCAAAACATTAGATGATGTGAGGGACATATTTGGGGTTCTCCTAAACTTCACCACAATGAACAAGGAAGACTTGTCCTGCAAGTGTGAAAAGCTCTCTAAGATACTGAGCTCTGGAGTTGACTCTGACATTGATGGAAGAGAACTGGCCCTCGAAATTAAGAACTTGCCGACTTTACCTTCACACAACATGACTGCATTGGAGCTTCTCTCCTTCATTCATCAGAAGCAACTGGAGGAACTATACCCCAATCTCTGGGTTGCACTAAGAATTGCCTGCACTCTACCTGTGATAGTAGCATCAGCCGAGAGGAGCTTCTCTAAGATGAAGCTAATGAAGAACTACCTCAGATCATCAATGGGGCAGGATCGCCTCAGTGGCCTTGGCATCATAAGCATCAACCAGGACGTTGAAAGGGAGATTTCATATGATGATGTTATTGATGATTTCGCCCAGAAAAAATCTAGTAGGCAAAAATTTTGAAGATACAAACTGTTCTGTATAACTGTTAGCTATTACACGATTGTATCGTAGAGTTAGTAATTGTTTGGTAGTTGATAATTGCATTATTTTTTTATACATAGTTCTGTGTCATTTATTCTAAATAGTGTATAAGCTAATTTTCAGGAATTTCATGAAGAGTATTTTTTCTGTTTGTCTTCTGAAAGTACATATTTGTTGTTTTTGATATAAATGTTTCATTAAAATTGTTTCATAATTGTTTTTTATTAACACAGCCACTTTTTGTATGTGTGTGCTTAGGTGATGTAGTAAGGCGTGAATTGGTGGATGGAAGGGTGGGGCCTGAAATGGGTATACTGCTTAGGGCCCTCTAATGGCTAGAAACGGCCCTGGTTGAAGACGTTAGTAATTTGAAGGGTGAGGTGCGTAACATAGTTTCTAGTTTAGGTAGCTTATCGGGAAGGTTGGATAGAGTTGAGGAAGGGGTTAAGGTTGGTCCGATATTAGTAGATGGGGAGGGATTTATAGAAGGTAAGGGTGGAGCTAGGACGCGTACGTTAGGTGATAGGAATCCACCCCCGTATCGAGGTTTCGAACCCTTTCGCCCATTTGGAAAGGGACGTGAATGAGGGGGAAACTATTTTAATTGGGGACTCTTTAGTGCGCCATATGGACACAGAGTTCGTTGAACGGCATCCAACCAAGAGGAGGAGGGTCTGTCTCCCAGGGGCCAGGGTTGACAGAGTTAGAGACGAAATGGATAGGATTGACCTTGCCTCCCGTTACTCGATGTTGGTGACGATGGTAGGAGGCAACGACTCGTATAGGCCCGATACGAGAGTGCCTGACCTTTTGGAGAGATATAGGGGGTTAATTAGGTCCCTGAAGGCGAGGTCAGATAGGTCTTTAATTCTAGGTATTACCCCTAGGCACGGTTTGGGTCTTAGGATTACGTAAAAAACAATATTTTTGAATAATAAATTAGAAGAGATTTGTGCTGAGGAAAATGTACCCTTCGTAAAGCTGTGGTCTGAATTCAGTGATCCTAGCCTTTTTATAAAAGATGGGGTGCATTTTAATGAAATAGGTAATGCTAGGCTAGGTAGGTTAATTGAGAAAACGTACGAAAGCTGTATAGGTCGAAGCCTTCTTTAAACGTTGTGGGTCCGGGGAACGCGGGCCCGACGTGAAACATAGTTTAAAACGGCGGCCCGTGGTAAAAAATAACTTAAACGTCTTTTATTGTAACGCGCGTAGTATTAGAAATAAATTAAACGAATTTAAGGCGGTAATTTATCCCGGCAACTACGATATAGTTGCTATCACTGAAACGTGGTTAAATACCTTGACTCGGGACTTGTTGGGGATATTTGATGTACCGGGTTTTAAACTCTTTACTAATGATAGGTTACATAGGATTGGTGACGGCGTTTTCCTGTACATTCGTAATTCCCTTAGGGCTATCGAGGTTACGATAGATTTTCCGGTAGCAATTAATGCGATATGCGTTGAAGTTAGGGCGCGTAGTATTAGTTTTAATTTTGTTGTTTATAGACCTCCCGTTCAACCCATCGATACCGACACTAGATTTTACTCACTTCTTGGTAACTTTATTGACAATCGGAATAGTATAATTGTCGGAGACTTTAACTGCGCTAATGTTAATTACGAGAATTTTACTGGTAATGAGGAGAGTTTGAGATTGATTGAGTTTATGGAAGATAATTTTTTACGACAGATGGTTACCGAACCAACGCGCGGTGACAATATTTTAGATTTGGTGATGACGAACGGCGAAAATATAGTCGAAAGTTTAGAAGTAGGCGAGAGTTTAGGATGTAGTGATCATCAAATTCTTAGGTTTAAGTTATTGATAGAAAACACTAAGGATAGTAACGTAATAGAAGTCCCTGATTTTCGTAGGGCTAATTTTGATAGTTTTGCAGATAGGATGAGAGTAGTGGACTGGGATAACTTATTTATGGGTAATGACACAAATTTGCATTAGGAGGCGTTAAAGAAAGTTTTATGAATATTGAAAGGAAGTTTATTCCTCGTAAGCCCAAGCGCGTTAGAAATCATTTTAGGCCCAAGTGGTGGACTAGGAAAATAGGCGAGTTCATAAACGAGCGTAACAGAGCGTATCGACTTTATAAGCGCAATGGCACGGCAGCTAACTTTAATAGATATATCGAGCTTAGACGTCAGGTTAAAAGATCAGTTAGGAATGCTAAGCGTAATTTAGAGATACTTATAGCTGCGGATAGTAAACATAATCCTAAAAAGTTGTTGAATCCGTCAATAATCGTAAGCCGATAAAAGATAACATAGGCCCTTTAGTGGATGTTAACGGCGCTTTGGCTTCTGACGCTCAGACGATGGCGGGTATTTTCAATAACTTTTTTGCGACAGTTTTTACCGTAGAAGACGTCAATAATGTCCCCGACGTGGACGATATCGTTCCATTTAGTAGCGAGACTATTTTGGATGAAATAACTGTTTACGAGGGTGAGATTGCGCATTATATCGATAGGCTAAAAGTTAGCAAGGCTTTAGGCCATCATATGAGCGTCAGAAGCCAAAGCGCCGTTAACACCCACTAGAGGGCCTATGTTATCTTTTATCGGCTTACGATTATTGACATATTCAAAAAACGTTTTTGGATTATGTTTACTATCCGCAGCTATAAGTATCTCTAAATTACGCTTAGCACTCCTAACTGATCTTTTAACCTGACGTCTAAGCTCGATATATCTATTAAAGTTAGCTGCCGTGCCATTGCGCTTATTAAGTTCATACGCTCTGTTACGCTCGTTTATGAACTCGCCTATTTCCCTAGTCCACCACTTGGGCCTACCATGATTTCTAGCGCGCTTGGGCCTACAAAGAATAAACTCCCTTTCAATATTCACAAAACTTTCTTTAAACGCCTCCCAATGCAAATTTGTGTCATTACCCATAAATAAGTTATCTCAGTCCACTGCTCTCACCCTATCCGCAAAACTATCAAAATTAGCCCTACGAAAATCAGGGACTTCTATTACGTTACTATCCTCAGTGTTTTCTGTCAATAACTTAAACCTAACAATTTGATGATCATTACATCCTAAACTCTCGCCTACTTCTAAACCTTCGACTATATTTTCGCCGTTCGTCATCAAATCTAAAATATTGTCACCGTGCGTTGGTTCGGTAACCATCTGTCGTAAAAAAATTATCTTCCATGAACTCAATCAATCTCAAACCCTCCTCATTACCAGTAAAAGTCTCGTAATTAACATTAGGGCAGTTAAAGACTCAGACAATTATACTATTCCGATTATCAATAAAGTTACTAAGAAGTGAGTAAAATCTAGTATCGGTATCGAGGGGTTGAACGGGAGGTCTATAAACAACAACAAAATTAAAACTAATACTACGCGCCCTAACTTCAACGCACATCGCATTAATTGCTACCGGAAAATCTATCTTAACCTCGATAGCCCTAAGGGAATTACGAATGTACAGGAAAACGCCGCCACCAGTCCTATGTAACCTATCATTAGTAAAGAGTTTAAAACCCGGTATATCAAATTTCCCCAACAAGTCCCGAGTCACGGTATTTAACCACGTTTCAGTGATAGCAACTATGTCGTAGTTGCCGGAATAAATTATCAACTTAAATTCGTTTAATTTATTTCTAATACTACGCGCGTTACAATAAAAGACGGTTAAGTTATTTTTTACCACGGGCCGGCGTTTTAAACTATTTTTCACGTCGGGCCCGCGTTCCCCGGACCCACAACGTTTAAAGAAGGCTTCGACCTATACAGCTTTCGTACGTTTTCGTCAATTAACCTACCTAGCCTAGCATTACCTATTTCATTAAAATGCACCCCCATGTTTTATAAAAACGCTAGGATCACTGAATTCGGACCACAACTTTACGAAGGGTACATTTTCCTCAGCACAAATCTCTTCCAATTTATTATTAAAAAATATTGTTTTTGACGTAATCCCAAGACCCAAACCGTGCCTAAGGGTAATACCTAGAACTAAAGACCTATCTGACCTCGCCTTCAGGGACCTAATTAACCCCCTATATCTCTCCAAAAGGTCAGGCACTCTCGTATCGGGTCTATACGAGTCATTGCCTCCAGGGCCGGATTAAGCATTGTTTGGGCCGGAGGCAATGAATATTTTCCGGCCGGTGTCACTAGAAAGACACTAGAAAAACAATTCTTTACCTGATACATCATACATGAGTGATGTGATCAGCGGACTGGGATCAATCAACAGAAAACGAAACAAAAACAAATATGTGATTACAGAAAATGTATACTTTGTTCACATAAATGGGATACTAAACTAGGTTTTGTAGAAGCGGAATCTAGAATTTTTTTTTCTTCCTCATGGTCGACCAATTATTTCAACGGTAGATTATAGCGTTTACATAGTTTCTTGGGGTCGGTCAGCATCTTGGGGCCGGTCAGCACCTGGGGCCGGGGGCAAATGCCCCCTTTGCCCCATTATAATCCGCTACTGGTTGCCTCCTACCATCGTCACCAACATCGAGTGACGGGAGGCAACGTCAATCCTATCCACTTCGTCTCTAATTCTGTCAACCCTGGCCCCTGGGAGACAGACCCTCCTCCTCTTGGTTGGATGCCGTTCAACGAACTCTGTGTCCATATGGCACACTAAAGAGTCCCCAATTAAAATAGTTTCCCCCTCATTCACGTCCCTTTCCAAATGGGCGAAAGGGTTCGAAACCTCGATACGGGGGTGGATTCCTATCACCTAACGTACGCGGCCTAGATCCAACCTTAACTTCTCTAAATCCCTCCCCATCTACTAATCTCGGACCAATCTTAACCCCTTCCTCAGCTCTATCCAACCTTCCCGATAAGCTACCTAAACTAGAAACTAGGTTACGCACCTCACCCTTCAAATTACTAACGTCTTCAACGTTAGTATTGGTTCGGCTTTCGTCAACCGTAGCCCTACCCCTGCCCTCATCAAGCGTTGAAAGTCTTTCCGTTACCTCACGGTCACTGCGTTTTATGTCAACTATTTCCTCCCTTAACTCGCAAAAGAAACAAACTGATCTCTCGGTAATCGCCATAGGACCGCCGTTATAATCTTTAAAATCCGAATACCACCGGTTTACCCCACACCTAACACACGACGCTTTCTGCGACGGCATCACGCAGTTAAAATTAGTTTATAACCGTCACAAGTTTAAGTTAAATTAAGCCGGCACGCTATGAAAACTTCTAAATCACTAAAAACCACTAATATTCAATTACTTAACTATAACAATGTGAATATAAACGCAAGTATATAAAATTCAAAACTTTCCAAAAGTAAAATTATTAGCAATATGCAAAAGTAGAAGCAATATCAGAGAGCTCAGGAAATGCGTCCGTTCAGTACAGTTTGGCTGACGAATGATGCGTTGGTTCGAATCCCTGTTTACTGCAGGAGCAGCGGTGTTTACGTTTGCACCTGAATTGGTAGCTTCTTGAGAGGTACCTTGACCTTGAGAGGTATCTCTTCTCGCGACAGCGCCTTGAGAGGTGTTTCTCTTCTCAGAGCTGTCAGCACTTTGATGACCTTCCTCACCGCTCATGCGGCTGTGATCTGACCTGGGGGATTGGGGCCCCTCTAAAGGAAATTCCCAATCGGCGTTCGGATTTTTCAATGCGGCCAAAGAGGCTGGGTCAACAGGTCCAAGAGTGGGATCGGGTTTTGAATCGAACAATGAGAGATTATGAGCAGCGATTACTTTCCGGGACCTGATTTAAGTTCGCCGGCAATGGGGAAACTTTGCGTTTACCCTTCACCGTCTCAACTAAACGAGAGTCGTTTACCTGATTTCTGCATCTTGTTGTAGGCGGAGGCGGACCTGAAGCCTCTGCGCTGCGTGTTCTGGCGGCCACTCCTTTCGGATGAGAGTCGGGTTGTCCGGGGGATGGTTGTTTGGGTGGCATCCACCGATGTTCTCAATTGGATGCCTGCGTCCTATTCGAGGCGGAGGAAGAGTCAGTGTGGCTCCTCCAAGGCTGTGAAGACGTGAAGACAGGCAGTTGGAGCTGATGCCCTCTGGTAGTCCTTCCTCCGGAGTCCTCAGTGAACGTGACGAGAACTTTGGTGGAATAGGCACACTCCCCTGGGGGGCTAAGGGAAGGACTTCTGACACCACTTTTCTATTATGGCTTTCCTGACGCCACTGTTTTATAGTGTCTTTATGGGCACAGATGTTGGGGGTTGTTACGATTGGGCCCTAGCGGGTTCTTTGTCCTTCCTTAGTTTATGGAGTCGTGCCTTCGTGCCCTTATATGTCACTTACTTATCAGGATTAGTGGTGCACCGATTAATCGGTATCGGCACCTGGCATGCCGATTAATCGGCCATGCAAGGTATTTTCCTAATATCGGCATGCCAGGTGCCGATACCGATTAATCGGTGCACCACTAATCAGGATGACGTTGATATTTCGATAAGTAAGCAGGGGGAATGAAAGATGAATGAAGGGCTTACATAAGTTTATTGATATGAAATGGAGTAGATGAACCGGCCTTTCGGCAGCGGTAATGCTAACAGCACAGGTAATGGTTATCAATGAAATCCTCCAGGGCGCGCCTAGTCTCAGAGTTATATACTATATAGCCTCAATACTAGCGCATGCGCATTGGACTTCGTCTATAAGGTCGAGCGTCCCTTGCCACTTACTTGACACAAGGGAGTGGTCGTTATGTAACAAGTTATATAAAATGTTATGTAACAAATTGTTATCTAACAATGACGTCTACACTACGTATATGGAAAACTGATGAGTGGGTAGTTGGGAGGTAACGAAAATGGTTCACTGAGTAGGTAGGTAGTTAATCTAACAATCATTAAATTCCTTTTATGTCAATAACTGGGTGGATGAAACCAATTGGTTGCTCACCAGAGTTATTCTCCACACTAGTATTTATATACTGTGTGGGAGGAGCGTGCTCGGTAATAAGGATACATTACCGCTCAACCAACCGAGGAATAAACCAAGACAACGCTGGTACGAGAAGCCCCGCGAAGAGGAGAACAAAGGGAGAACGAAAACGAAGAACGGGGCGAGAGGACGTACCAGCAAAGTACGCTCTCGAATGAGACAACCGGAGAAGGGAGAGACTGTAATAACTAAAAGTAAGTGACTAATATGAGTTTTAACACCAAACAGTTAAGAACATTAAATTAAGCTGGGTCAAACAAGTTAGGCCTACATTGTGACCTAAGACCCAGCATCAACTCATAGCTTAACAAAGGTGAAGGTAGATTGCCCTAACCTAATCTTGTGAGGAATCCTACTGTGGACCTCAATTTATCTGCCCGCTCTGGACCATTTCCGGAATCTCTAGGCTGACCCCTCTAGGCTAGACTTGATCTACTCTATAGTTAGACTGGAGATATAAGGGGTGGGTTAATTGTGGACCAATTCATACAGAGCATTTTTCGCATTGGTGGTCCGTGTGTGGGGAATTAACAAACCTTAACCTTACTTAACAAAAATTGCAGAATTAGGCTAAATGGTCTAGCCTAAGCCTAACCTGAGCAAGCCTAATTAGGTCTACAACCTAGGGCCTAACTAGGAAACATTTACATTTAAGGAGTCTCATTCTCTTATAAGCTTAGACCTGAGTGACACATAAGTACTTGGTGGGGATTAAACCAAATTTAAACTTGACTGTTTTGTCTGTTCTCTCTCTTCTCTGGTAATTTCTTCTTGTCCCCAATATTTCATTACGATCCCCAGTTAAACAACATTAGTGAACAAGCATTTAAAATGCATACAACTCCAAACATCCAATTCTTCTTTTAAGGAAGAATCACTCAACAGATTTTTTCGACAGGCACATGCATTCCTTGCAATCTGTGTATATATATGTATATATACACTGTACTCTTTACATGTGCCACAAATACACTCAACCTATCTGAACATAAGCAATGATTGCATGGGTTACTCAAAAGGGTCTTATGGCCTACTTTGGCCATAGCCCAAACACTGAACCTTGGTCTTGTGGCCTACCTTGGCCATAGCCCAAACAACTGAGCCTTGGTCTTAGGGCCAAACCTTGGCCATGGGCTAAACATTTTCTTATGGCCTACCTTGGCCATAGGGAAAACAATTACAAGGGTCTTATGGCCTACCTCAGCCATGGGCCAAAACAATAAGCCTTGGTCTTTTGGCCTACCTTGGCCATGGGCCAAACATTAAATGTCTTATGGCCTACCTTGGCCATGGGCTAAACATTTTCTTATGGCCTACCTTGGCCATAGGGAAAACAATTACAAGGGTCTTATGGCCTACCTCAGCCATGGGCCAAAACAATGAGCCTTGGTCTTTTGGCCTACCTTGGCCATGGGCCAAACATTAAATGTCTTATGGCCTACCTTGGCCATGGGCTAAACATTTTCTTATGGCCTACCTTGGCCATAGGGAAAACTATTACAAGTGTCTTATGGCCTACCTTGGCCATAGGGAAAACTATTTGGGTTACTCACTCTCCTGGCTGAGATTGAGAACATCATTAACAATAGACCACTCACTTATGTGAGTGACAACATTAATGACCCAGAACCATTAACTCCAAATCATTTGATTCGGGGAGAACAAGTTAGTCTCCTGCCGGACTACAATATAGACTCTTCAGAAGACCCAAACTGGACTCAACGACATGATGAGCTCCAGACTAAGTTACAACATTTAACTAGAGTTAAAGCTCATTTCATTAAACAGTGGAAAACTGAGTACTTGATGGGTCTAAGGGAGAGACATAAACAAATGACTAAGAAGGATTGGTCTGACACAATTAAGGTAGGGGACCTTGTTCTCATACATGACAGTACTCCAAGACAATACTGGCCTCTGGCTAGAGTTTCAGAACTCAGACCAGGGGCAGACGGGGTAACAAGAGTGGTCAAATTAAGGACTTCAACGGGTGACACAACAAGAGACATTTCTCTTTTGTACCCTTTAGAGTCTGGACCCAAAACAATGGACTTTGGAGAACCTTCTCCACTGACAGTAACAACTGGAGACACTGAACTTCCAGTAACTATTCCTTTGACAGTAGGAGTGGTAACGCATCCTACTACAACATTGACAGACACAAGACCTCAGCGACAAACAGCATTAAAGGCGCGACTATTTTTACAACAAAAAATAGATGCTGGGGAATTGTAATAATATCTTCTAACTTTCATTTTTTCTTTTCTTATGGTAAAGACCATAGACAGTTTCATCCTATGGATGTATATTTTCTCTTCTAATTAAATGCTACACCTTCTCCATGAGAAGGTGAGGATAGGCACTGTTAATCAGATTAACAGGCATTTACAGTTAAATAGTTAGCTAGTCTACACTCAGACAAAAATTGGTGACAATGACACCAAAATTTTTATCTCCCGGGGCCCCCAGTATATGGAAAACTGATGAGTGGGTAGTTGGGAGGTAACGAAAATGGTTCACTGAGTAGGTAGGTAGTTAATCTAACAATCATTAAATTCCTTTTATGTCAATAACTGGGTGGATGAAACCAATTGGTTGCTCACCAGAGTTATTCTCCACACTAGTATTTATATACTGTGTGGGAGGAGCGTGCTCGGTAATAAGGATACATTACCGCTCAACCAACCGAGGAATAAACCAAGACAACGCTGGTACGAGAAGCCCCGCGAAGAGGAGAACAAAGGGAGAACGAAAACGAAGAACGGGGCGAGAGGACGTACCAGCAAAGTACGCTCTCGAATGAGACAACCGGAGAAGGGAGAGACTGTAATAACTAAAAGTAAGTGACTAATATGAGTTTTAACACCAAACAGTTAAGAACATTAAATTAAGCTGGGTCAAACAAGTTAGGCCTACATTGTGACCTAAGACCCAGCATCAACTCATAGCTTAACAAAGGTGAAGGTAGATTGCCCTAACCTAATCTTGTGAGGAATCCTACTGTGGACCTCAATTTATCTGCCCGCTCTGGACCATTTCCGGAATCTCTAGGCTGACCCCTCTAGGCTAGACTTGATCTACTCTATAGTTAGACTGGAGATATAAGGGGTGGGTTAATTGTGGACCAATTCATACAGAGCATTTTTCGCAACGTAAATGTTATTAAGCACACTAGTCGAAACTGAAATGTCGAGAGAACTGAAAGGATAAACAAAAGGTTATGAACAACCTGTGTCTGGACGTAATTATAACATGTTATATAACAAGTTATGTAACATCCTTTGATCTTTCCGACTTCAAACGGATAACATCTAACATGTTATAAACCTTGATTTTTTGTTATATAACATGAAATTTCACTAAGTATTCTCGAACATGTTACATAACATTGTTAATAACACGTGTTATATCGCAAGTGTGGACAAGGCTTTAAACATGAATGTTATTTTTGAAATCCTCGATTAAAATTGGACAATAAAAAACGAGTAATGTTAAAAAATATTACAGGCCGTCAAACCGAAAAGATCCCAGACGCGTCATTTTCGGGGTGGGCCGTGAGGGGCGGTCGACCCCCCCAAGTTACCATGGGGCCTCCAAGGCTCTCCAAATGATAGTTTCTTAAAAAAAAGGCACCTAATATTTTGTGGATTACCAATATAATGAACTCTTTACAGTTTAAAAACTTTTTAGAATAATTTGAATAAAATAATGACATTGAATTATGACATAAACAAAATTGAAAATTCTCTGTGAGTAAGGTCTGACGTCAACACAGACTGTGTTGAGTTTGGTGAAACACTATTTACCATCGACGATGAGAGATGATCGACTGAATGACTTGCTTCTGATGGCCTCTGTGTTAGAAATTCTAGAAGAGGAAGAGCCATTGTTGTTCCAAGGCGATATGATGACTAAGCTGATTGATGCAGCATTGCTTGTATATATTAAGTTAAGGTGTATATATATCCATCTCATAATTGTAAGGTTAGTGAAAAATTCACTTAATTTAGAGCTAGCATTTTTGGGCTCTTGTGGCATCATTGTTTGGGGCACTGCGCGTCCTTCCTACTCGTTTGTTGAATGCGGCACTTACAGGGTGTGGTCTTATAGAGAACTCTCTTGCAATTCAGTTTGGTTGTTTAGATACAAGATTATTGCATCGTGCAATGGTGCAGGTTGTGTGTTGTTGCAAGGTTTAGAAAGAAGACCATAAATAGTGCTCCTTTTGCTTTTATCTTAATTTTATGCAACTGAGGCCTAAGGTAGGCCCACATCGAGCCAGCAACCCTGAGGTAGGACCTAATAGGACCTCCAAGTCCGTAAGTTTTTAGTCTAGCTTAACTTGGGCTGTAGGTTGAACTGGCACTTCAGAGCTTGGCCGTTCAGGGCTCAGCTAGGTTTCTGAACCCAATAAAATAGAAAATAACATGGTCCTTCGAAACCGGATTCTAGCCCAAGACTGAGTCAGTGACTATTTTCCGGCAAAGTTCTGATTGTCCAAATTGTAGCCCAAATTAGGCCTCGACGGGTTGAGCGTAATTGAGTTAAGGTCCCAGGGTAGAAAGTTTGGTCGCCCAATTGCGAAACTTGGCCGCTAGTCTGTCGTTCTTTTGAGCCTACATTTTTACCGTTTTGGTTAATTTTGGTTTATTGTTAGTAGGCGAAGGTTGCAGGCTTCAGTGCCCCAGTTACTTGGGTGGAAAATTTGGTATTCCATATTGGTGGTTGGTCAGTACTCCAACGAAGCAATTCAATTTATTTGCAAAGAGCAAAATTTGAGTTTGATCAGTTTGGTTAAGTATTTTTGCCAATTCAGCTTATTTGGCATTGAGCCCAATTGTTGTTTGCATTGAAGATGAGTGCAGCTGAATTGAACAAGTTTAAAAAAAAGGAGAAGGGCCTACAAAGGTCTAATTACAAAGGTCATTGCCACTATAGATTCTGCCATAGAGCAAGAGGATTTAAGCTTAGTGACTGCGCAGCTTTCCATATTAGAAACTAAAAAGTTTGCTCTAAGCGAAGTAAATGTTAAAATTGAGGCTCTTATAGAAGAGGATGAAATAGAAAATAACAATTTACTTTGAAGAGATCATTGATGACATAATTAAAGTATGTCAGAGCAAAACAGTTTAGCAGCTCAGTACAGTTAGAGACCAGGTCTAATAATGAAACACAACCCTCAACAAATGGTGTTTGTGAAGTTAAGGTTAATAGATCTGCAGTTGAATTACCAAGGCTTGTACTCAAAACATTTTCTTGGAGTATTCAGGAATGGCAAGGATGGGCAGACAGTTTTCAATCAGCAGTTCATTCTAGTCAAGTGTTAAGTGCCGTGGGGAAGTTTAATTATTTGCAGTCCCTCTTAGAAGGGGAGGCAGCAAATACAATAGCAGGATTAGCATTAACAAAGGCTAATTATAATGTGGCTTGGGATATATTAAAGAAACGGTTTGGTAAGCCAGGGATCTTACTTAAAAGCCACCTCCGTGAACTTTTAGCTATACTTCCTGTTAATAATCTCAATAGTGTCACGGAGTTACGGCAGTTATATGATGAATTTGAAGTTAGAACTAGGTCCCTGGACAACTTGGGTGTAGGAATGGAAAGGTATGGTATAATGTTGGTCACTCTACTGGAGTCTAAATTGCCTAGCTCCGACTCGACTCCACAGCATGTTTTAAATGTTTTTTGAAAGGTCACAGAGCAAGGTTTTGTAAGTTTAAAATTTTGTGCAAAAAATGCCATGGCCGGCAGCAGCCATTATTGTGTGAAAACGCTCCTAGTAGGCTTACCCCAGAAGTAGAGACGTCAGTGGCACAAACTGGCACATGCCACTGCTATGACGGAGTAAAAGTAAAGGGAGATTATTGCAAACAGCTGCAGCATTATTAATTGGGAATGATGGAGAAGCTACTGTAAGAGTGTTTTTGATAGTGGTAGCCAGTGTAGCTTTATTAAGACCAGAATTTCCAGAAAATTGAAGTTTAAAGAACTTAAGAGGGAAAATTTAAGAATTTCGGGGTTTCGGGGTTCCGTTCAAAACCGAACCAAAGTTAAGAAGGTATATTGAAGTTCTGGTTAAGGAGTTGTTACCACAAAGACACACTATCAAGGTCCAAGCTGTAGAGATTTCGGAACTTTGTGCTCCAGTCACTACTTGTTTAGATATGGCATGTGTCCAAGAATTGCAAGTTAAAGGAATTAATTTGGGCAATAATAAGTTTGAAGAAGCAGAAGATATTAGTCTTTTGATTGGAGCTGACTATTACTGGGACTTCATAACTGGTAATATTGTCCGCACATCTCGAGGTCTGGTAGCTATTGAAAGTAAGCTAGGCTGGATGCTATATGGTAGTTATTGCAATGAAATGGAGGTTAAAGCTCTTTTTGTTAAGATTGAGGAGAACAGCCATGGTTTGGAAAGGCATTTGAAAGCCTTTTGGGAACTTGAATCCATTGGCATAAAGGACAAACAGGAGAAGCAGGCGAGTCCAGTGAACAGTGATGTTTTAGAGCAATTTAAAAAAGGGATTGGGTTTAGAGATGGTTGCCATGAAGTTGGCCTCCTTTGGAAGGATTCTTGCAAATTTAGTTCAAACCTTCAGCTAGCTAATAGGAGTTTGGAGACTTCATTGTACAGGCTAAGAAAAAATGAATTGTTAATTGAATACAATGAGGCCATCCTAAGCTATGTAAAGAGGGCTATGCTGAAAGGGTGCAAGGTGAACTGGTGAGCCAGGAGGCACATTATCTGCCACACCATGCAGTGGTACGGTGAGACAAAACTACCACCAAACTGAAGGTAGTTTTTGATGGCTCAGCCAAGGACAAAGGTGGTGTGTCCTTGAATGACTGTTTGGATGCTGGGCCAAATTTAAATGCAGATTTATTTTCCTTGTTACTGAGATTCAGGTTTGGTAGAGTAGCATTGACTGCAGATGTGAAGCAAGCCTTTTTGTGGATAAAGTTAAAACCAGAGGACAGAGATGCAGTAAGGTATCTGTGGGTGGATATGAAAGACTTGTTGGAAAATGAACCTAAGGTTCAAGCATATAGAATGAAGTCAGTGTTGTTTGGCCTCAGCTCTAGTCCATTTCTGTTGGCAGCTACTATGCAGTACCATTTTAAGAAATATTCTGAAGTCTATCCTAACACTATTGAACACATAAGGAAAAATTTTTATGTTGATGATTTGCTGTGTTCAGTGGATAATACAGAAATGGCTAAACAGATATTCAGGGAGGCTAGAGCTATAATGAGGGAGGCTGGCATGGAGCTTAGAGAATGGCAGACCAATCATTCTCATTTACAACAGTTTATGAGTTAGTCCTGTGTCGGACCTGATACAGCAGAAAGTATTGAGGATTCTGATATTGTTAGAAAATCTAGAAGAGGAAGAACCATTGTTGTCCCAAGGCGATATGATGACTAAGCTGATTGATGCAGCATTGCTTGTATATATTAAGTTAAGGTGTATATATATCCATCTCATAATTGTAAGGTTAGTTAAAAATTCACTTAATAAGAGCTAGCATTTTTGGGCTCTTGTGGCATCAGTGTTTGGGACGCTGGTGGCATCATTTTTGGGGCGCTGCGCGTCTTTTCTACTCGTTTGTGGGATGTCGTACGTACAGGGTGTGGTCTTGTAGAGAGCTCTCTTGCAATTCAGTTTGGTTGTTTAGATACAAGATTGTTGCACCGTGCAATAGTCCAGGTTGCGTTGTTGTTGCAAGGTTGAGAAAGAAGACCATAAATAGTACCCTTTTTGTTTACATTAAAATTCATGTAACAAAGGTCTAAAGTAGGCCCGCATCGAGTCAGCAACCCTGAGGTTACCCTGAGGTAGGACCTAATAGGATCTCAAATCCGTAAGTTTTAATTTAGCTTAACTTGGGCTTCAGGTAGAACTGGCCCTTTAGAATTTGGCCGTTCACGGCTCAGCTGGGATTTTGAACCCGACAAATAAATAAAATAACAGATATTAAGGAGTTGTGGGCAATAGACACAAAGGTGCTAGGCATTGTTTGGCAGCAAGGAGAGGATTTGTTTACCTTCAATAGGGAATCTTTAGTAGAGATGGCTGAGAATGAGACAAGGTGGACAAAACGTACAGCTCTTAGTTTGGCTTCGAAGGTCTTTGATCCTCTTGGATTCCTGGCTCCATTTGTGATAAAGTAAAAAATTTGATTTCAGAGCCTCTGGGAAATTAGACTTGGTTGGGACCAAGAGTTACCTGATCATATGGTGGTAAGGTGGAAATATTGGTTCAAAGAATTGGCACATCTTGGAGACATTGAAATCCCAAGATGGTACTTTGGAGAGTTGAACAATAGTCCAGACAATTTAGAGCTGCACATCTTTTGTGATGCAAGTGATGAAGCCTATGCAACTTGTATTTATATAAGAGGCATATTCAGGGCCGTTTCTAGCCATTAGGAGGCCCTAAGCAGTATACCCATTTGAGGCCCCACCCCTCCATCCACCAACTCACGCCTTACTAAATCACCTAAGCACACACATACAAAAAATGGCTGTGTTAATAAAAACAATTATGAAACAATTTTAATGAAACATTTATGTCCAAAACAACAAATATGTACTTTCAGAAGACAAACAGAAAAAATACTCTTCATGAAATTCCTGAAAATTAGCTTATACACTATTTAGAATAAATGACACACAACTATGTATAAAAAAATAATGCAATTATCAACTACCAAACAATTACTAACTCTACGATACAATCGTGCAATAGCTAACAGTTACAGAACAGTTTGTATCTTCAAAATTTTTGCCTCCTAGATTTTTTCTGGCCGAAATTATCAATAACATCATCATATGAAATCTCCCTGCCAACGTCCTGGTTGATGCTTATGATGCCAAGGCCACTGAGGCAATCCTGCCCCATTGATGATCTGAGGTAGTTCTTCATTAGCTTCATCTTAGAGAAGCTCCTCTCGGCTGATGCTACTATCACAGGTAGAGTTCAGGCAATTCTTAGTGCAACCCAGAGATTGGGTTATAGTTCCTCCAGTTGCTTCTGATGAATGAAGGAGAGAAGCTCCAATGCAGTCATGTTGTGTGAAGGTAAAGTCGGCAAGTTCTTAATTTCGAGGACCAGTTCTCTTCCATCAATGTCAGAGTCAGCTTCAGAGCTCAGTATCTTAGAGAGCTTTTCACACTTCAGCTCATTTTGAATGATGTTTCCTAGGTAACTTGAATGACTATATTGGCCACTTTCGACTCTGCTGATGTGTTGTTTCATCACTGGATCAGATTTTGGCAAGCAGCTCAACCTCCTTCAAGAAGTTACCATTGTCTCGATTGTACAATGTAGAGGAAGGCCCCCTGAAAAGAAGGTTTCTCTCTGCCAGTGATTGGATTATACTTACAAGACGTGTGAGAACATCTCGCCAGCGTCTTCGCTCTACCTCCATTAATGACATTTCAGTTTGGTCGATGGTCCTCCTGGTTTTTAGCCGCAGTTCAAGATCCTTCCATGTTGCCATGTTATCTGCATGTTCTGAACTATTTTCATGGCCTTTCAGAAGCAAACCAACGTTTATCCAGTCTGAAAGTCCATCCGTAATTAGTTTGTACGACTTCCTTGAAAACAATTTGCAGCAGAAGCAATAAAGAGTATCATTCCTTCTAGAGTACATTAGCCACCTTCGCTTTATTTTTTCCCCATTAATTAATGTTCTATACATACAATGGTGATGAAAGCTTCTACCCGTCCTCTCTTTTAGGGAATGTGAAATCTGGACTGATTTAAAATGGTCCTCGAGACACCAGATCTGTATTCAAGGCATCTGACAGGACAACTGGCCAGTCATACGGATCAAGCGGTGGAGCAGATCTTGGTTCTTGTTGCTCAGTAGAAATGCCTATGTGTGGTGTTTGAAGCTGAACAGAAGATGGACCACTTGTTGGCGTGGTCTTGTAGAGAGCTCTCTTGCAATTCTGTTTGTTAGTTTAGATACAGGATTGTTGCACCGTGCAATGGTGCAGGTTGTGTTGTTGTTGCAAGGTTTAGAAAGAAACCCATAAATAGTGCCTTTTTTTTTCATTTTTATGCTACTGAGGCCTAGAGTAGGCCCACATCGAGTCAACATCCCTGAGGTACGACCTCCAAGTCTATAGACTCTGTTTTAGTCTAATTTAACTTAGGCTGTAAATTAAAGTAAACTTCCAGAGCTTGGCAAGGCTCAGCTGGGATTCCGAACCCAATAAAAAAAATAAATACAAAAACTCAAAACATACATAGAGTGCTTGGTAGGCTATACATAAAATGAAAGGACCGCTGTAATTACATAGTATTTTGTAATTGGATTAAAATTTCATTGAGCTCATAAGCTCTTCCTTCTGTTTTAATCTTTTAATTTTTGTAAAATTAAAAGTCACGAGCTACATTTCATCTACATGAATCTGGGTGGCGGAAGGTGAAGAAGGGTGCCACAGGGATTAGTGTTGGGTATGTTGTGCTTTGTTTTATGTCTCGGTAACATGGAGAAGGGAGTGGGTGGTGGAGTTTCTGAATTTGCAGGTGATACAAAAGTGGTTGCCCCAGTTACAAATATAGAAAGTTCTTGTAAACTGCAAAAGAATCTTGATTTTTGATGGATTAGTTGCCTGGGTTGGTGGGTGGCGGATGGAATTCAGTGTTCAAGCGTGCAAGGTCGTCCATTTTGGTGGAAGTAGTGAAGAGATGTGAGATGCATGGGCGCAAATCTCTGCATGTTATCTAGTGTCTTGAACAGTTGAACAAAACTCTTCAGGGTCAAATGTAACTGTATCAGAAATGCTCACTGCTAAAATGGTGCAAGAACATCTAAAAACGTTCCGAAGTGAGGGTGCTTTTCACCTAAATCTGAACTCACTCTCAAAAACTCGCCCACGGAAAGTTCCGAAAAGATTCTATCCTGTCACTTCAACCCACTATGAACCACAGACTGTTGAAGAAATGTACCGCATAGAATTCTACAAAGTAATTGATTCTGCTCAAGCGAACCTTGATGAATATTTATCTTCTGATGATTTGGAGCAATACAAAAACCTAAGTGATGTGCTTCTGATTAGAAACGATCCTTCAGAAATCGTGAATGCCCTGAGCTCTCAGAAAAACTCGGAGTTGAGCAGAGTTTCTTTCACAAACAGTTTCACCTGTCAACATTGGAGGATTGTAGACGAACATTTAAATAAATGGCTCCCGAAGTTCGCCGTATGTCCATCAACGGTGAAAAACTTCTTCGACGTCTCCTGACTTCTGCAAGTTCACGTGAAGCAGAAAGGTCTTTCAGTGCACTGAGAAGGTTAAAAACTTGGCTCCTTAGCGTTCGTACATCGATCGCCACTGTCGAACACATGTTTTGGGAAGTTTCATTAGTAACAACAACAATTAATACTACAGTTACCAGCTGGGAAAGTTTGCAAGGAATGTGCTATTTTTGTCAAGTTAAATATGCTTCAATACAGTAGCAGCCCAGCTAACCATTTCACGTAGATACAACGTTGCATTTTAGTAAGAATTACATAGCACTGTGACGTAGATACAACTTAAATTTGTGTGGTCTCAGTTACGTATTCACAACGTTGTGATATTACGTAAACTTTACGTTGCGATTTAGTAAGGATTGTGATGTTACGAAGACTTTACGTAGATACAACGTTGTTTTAACGGTGAGATTTAGTAAGGATTATGTTGCAATCTGACGTAATTTGTGGTCCGAGTTGCAAGTTGCATCAATGTAATTCAAACTGAGATGACGTGTATATATATATATATATATATATATATATATATATATATAATATATATATATATATATATATATATATATATATATATACAGAGATGGGCAGTACCGCGGTACATGTAACGGCTTAAGTAACGGGCGTTACTTTTGTAACGAGTATCAGTATCGCCTTAGCAAGATTTCTAATGTAACGATGTAACGGTAACGCCCGTAATAATTTTAGCAAAAGTAACGAGAATTTCCGTTACTCGTTACTGTTTTTTATGTGTGCAAAGTACAAATACATCTTTCGGCGGCGGTGGAATAGCCTGCATGACAGTCTTGTACTGCTTCTGAGTAATAAAGCTAAATTGAATGAACTCATGTGTGCTTTAAAGCTGCCCGCATTCAAGGAGTCGGAGATTGAGTACCTAGAAGAATACACTACTGTGGTAAAACCCTTGGCTGTGCCACTGGATCGCCTTCAAGGAGATCAGAACTGCTACTACGGTTATCTTATCCCTACTCTCTTTGCTGTTGAGAAAAAACTTGAAAGAATTGCTCTATCATCATTGAGATACAGCCACCCATTAGTAAAAGCATTAAGTAGTGGATTCAGAAATCGATTCAAGAAATTCCTGGAACTTGACAGAGATGCCAATGTTGCAATTATTGCTGCATTAACAAATCCACACTTCAAGTGCAAGTGGCTCACTATAAGCGAGCGAACAAACAATGAGGCATGTAGAAAAATGGTGCAAAACATGCTGATATCAGCAATTAAAAATGAAAGTGACAGTGACAGATCACCTGAGGAGCCAGCTAAGACAGATGGTGCAGTAGCGACGATTTCTTTGAATATAGTCATGCTCCTGCTGACGTCAAGAAAGAAGACACCACAGGATCAGAGATGAAAGCGTTGAAATACTTCAATGATGACAGCACTGCACTGCAGCTGCAGTCACTTGATGGCTACCCTTCAATTAAGAAGCTCTTCCTCAAGTACAATACTCCACTTCCTTCCTCGGCTCCTGTTGAGCGTCTCTTCAGCTATGCAGGACATATTCATGCCCCTAAGAGAGGAAATCTTTCCGACAACACATTCGAAAAATTAGTAATGCTAAAAGGAAACCCTAGGCTCCTAGCTACATTTAAAATTTAATTCTATACCTCTCAGCTAGAATATATTTTTGGAAATGTTTTTTATTATTTTACATCAGCTGCTATTGAAATGTTTCTGTTTAATTCTGTTTAATTTTCTGTTATTCAAATAATATTTTTTGTCAAAAATGTCCTGTTATCATTGTCTGTCAGAAATAAACCTCCATTTATCTAAAAACAGTTGCGTTTGTTTTTACATACTTTTTATACTTGCTTTAATATTCTAATTACGATATACAATTATGATATATGAATTTACCAATGTAACGAGTAACGAAAGTAACGACGTTACTGCAACGAGTATCGGTATCGTCTTAAGATATTTTCAAAGTAACGATGTATCGGTGCCCATCTCTGTTAATATATATATATATATTCTAAAAGTCACTGAATGAAGTCACTAAAAGGAAAATAAATGGCAACACAAAAACAAACACTAAGACTGTTCAGTTCATGGGCTGAAAAGCATGTATTTTTGTATCCGCAGCAATCGTTGATTGTAAGTCGTATTTGGTGTCTAATCTAAAGTGAATAGTTGGTGATTAGGTTAAATTGTCTAATTATTATGTCAGTTAGGGGTAATGTCTATAACTTCTAAATTTGTAAAGTAGGACTGGGTTGATCAAGGTCTGTTGATGCTGGCGCAAATGATAGGCCCGAAAGAAGATCTAAAGCAAAGCACTTGCAAGTACCGTTTGTCTAATTGCTAACCTAATACATAACGGGGTCTAAGACCTTTCATTGTGTAGCCATCATTATTTTGTACATATATACAAACACACAAATTATGTTTTCTAATTTTTATTTCAGTTTGGTATACCATCATTGACACAGTTTATATAGTCTGATATAATGTACAAGTTTCCATAACTGCAAACGGTTTAATCATCTTGGCCAGACTGTTCTGACTCCAGATCATTCCGATCCACCACTGGTCTGGAACTGTTTCTCTTACAGGCAGGCTCCTATAAACAAATAAATATTTATATGAAACAGAGAGACAAAACATAAGAGCGGTGAAAGATTTTTTAGGACATTAACTAGAAACCCTTAGCGCTGTTCCATTTAAAAATACCATGGGGGTTTTGGGACTGATGCAAAATTAAATTGTCGGGGGTACGGGAGTTAGAAAAAAAATAAATTGAAGGGGGGGAGGGTTGACACCAGGGTAGTATAAAATAATACATGGTTTATTGCTGTCACCCTCATCCATTGGAAATTTCCAGCACATATCAGTGGAGAGTTAACGACAAAAACCCTACGTTTTTTTCATTAAAAAGTTATGTTTGTGGAGGTCTTCAAAGGACCTCGTCAAGTAGTGTTTTTTTGGTTAATGTTAAATTTATTTGCCTTCGGTATTTTAGCGCTGCCTAATGGTAAAGAAAGGAAGTTACCATACCTTATTATTTCGTTGGGCCTCGCTTCTGTTTGTAGGGCACGCAGCTTCTTTCGATGTAGGGCCGTAAACGATGGGCAACGAGTTTATTTGGTTTAATTAATATTGGCAACACTATATTTAAATACCTGAAGGAATAGGCCTATCCTTTTTGAGTTATTAGTTTTATATTCACTCAGAACTTATCGGAGATTAATTCCGTCTCCCTTGCCTAAAGCTTCGCTTGGAACTCACTCAGCTCTGTGATGAGCTAACATAAAATTCTTTTGTCTTCAATTTCGCTGACTTTATAAAGTCCCTAGACGTCTAATCTTCTCTCGAAGTAATTTTCATGCGTCAGCGATGGAAAATTTTGCTACAAAATAATGCATTTTTCTTGTTATGTGGACTCAATGTCTCCATATTGGGTTCTATGTATGGCAATTATTTTCATCCCCAATAGGCTATGTCGCCACTTCCGAGGCAATTTTGTAGATATTTAATTCAATGAATTAATAATTTGTATTTAATTAAGAAATAAAGGTACCACATACGATACCATGTTGTAGGCGTGTATAGTTTTTTCATACCATTCTCAAAATTACTGTAAATTCAGATGGGGGATACAAAGAAGTCTCAAAGAGGTGTTCAGGTCCAACCCCTCATTGCATGTTTATTGTTTAAGTGGAACAGCCAGTACATAAACAATTTGCATGCCAACGGCAATTGCGGTTCTTGTAATGAAGCGTAAGCTAAATTAATTTTTGTGGGGGATAGCCTGCAGGTGAAGTCCGCCCGTGACAGGGCCGGCCCCAGCTATGTGCGGCCTGTGCGGCTGCGCAGGGCCCCTCAGTAGTATGGTGTAAAAAAGGTTGAGTGCAATGCAATTGCAAAAGATTACGTAATGCTGCAAGAGTGCTACCACTTGTTTGTTGCAAGAGTGCTACCCCACCCCCTTTGTTGCAAGAGTGCTACCCCCACCCATTTTGTTGCAAGATTGCCAACACCCACCCCTTGTTGCATGAGTGCCAACCCCCCACCCCGCCCCCTTGTTGCTAAGCCCCTCCTCCACCACCCTTTGCTGCTAAGCCCCTCCCCCACCCCCCATCGTTGCCTCACCCCAAAAGGAGCAATAAGGGATAGCAAGAGAGGAAGAAGAGAGTGCCAACCTTTGTTGCCAACCCAAAATGGGGTTGCAAGGGGCATGCAACTTGGAGGCGGACTTCTCCCCAAGCTATTCCCCCCAAAGGGGCAGAAAGAAAGAGAGAAGAGAGAGAGAGAGAGAGAGAGAGAGAGAGAGAGAGAGAGACTGCCAATCTTTGTTGCCAACCCCAAAACGGGATTGCAAGGGGCATGCAACTTGGAGGCGGAGTTCTCCCCCAAGCTATTCCCCCCAAAGGGGCATACCTAACCTAAGAGGCCTCTATGGGAAGGAAGGGGTTTCCTCACCACCCAAAGGGCCATTAAAAAGAAAGGACCAGAGATCCTTGCTCGGCGAAGGCCAAACGAATATAGAGGATTCTCCCGCTCCGCCGCCTTTTATAGCCCCATAAACAGCCAGGTGGCTTAGGTCGTCAGTGCCAGCCAGTGCCTCGGGCACATCAGCCAGGCCTCAGGATGCCATCGTCTCAGAGCATCATCAGCTAAGGGTCAAAGTGTGTTAAATGGATCCGGACAAGCGACCCACTCCGGGGCCAGTCCTGTTGCTAGCCCCCTATACCCCAGCTAAGTGCCTATCGACTGACTCATACAATTACCCAACCAAATAAAATATATTATTGTGTACAAGGATTCAATAAAACGTCGCTACATCAATCTATTTTTAAAACAAAAAATTATTCAATAATATGTTGTCAACTCATTCTGCTTTTAAAGGGAAGTTTTAGTCCTCCACTATGGCCCTTTTCCTAACAAGGCTTTATATATATATATATATATATATATATATATATATATATATATATATATATATATATATAATCCGGATAAAAGATTATTAAAAATATATCGCCGTGTTTTATTTTTTATTATAACGTATTTAAATCCGTTATTTCTTTTATGTTTTCTCCTCTGTTTTTAAAACACGAAAAATTATTCAATAAAACGTTGTTACAGCATTCTGTAATTGATATTTTTGTTATCTATGTTCACACACACACACACAATATATATATTATATATATATATATATATATATATAATTAGAGGAGCTAAATACCACCATTTATTTTAAACCCCCACCAAAACAGATGATTTTTCTCCTTAAAGACAACTAATTATTTATTTAATAAACAGAAATTCTTTACACAGCTAAAATAAATAATTTTATTACATAATTCATATTTTTATTATCACAATTTTCGATAAAACATCGCGCGTAATAGAGAAGAGATCATTACACCGTTTATTTATATTATGAAATGAAATGTTATCCGGGGCCACACCCCGCATATATATATATATATATATATGGCGAAATAATACAAATTTATATATATATATATATATATATATATATTACGGTATTTATCATTAAATAAACAATTAATGAGTCTATGCTCCAAATCTGAAATATTGGTCAAAATCTTAAATACGCACTGTCTTGTGTAGCTAATTTCGCGCCGCACAATTAAACATATCGTATCAGTCCTTGACTAATAAAAATATAAACTTTATTCTAATAAGCAGGCTTTAAAATATTTTGAAATATAGTCTTTTGCATTGTTTCACGTATATATACTAGGAAAACTTAACAAAATGTACAGGTAAAGGCGTGTTTTATGACGTTTCTTTCGGATCGGTATAGTGGCCAGGAAGCTGATATTATATTTGTGGTACATCTACAGATTAATTTATGACCGTCCTTAACAAAAGAATATTCCAGATAAAGGGTTTCATTTTATGCACAAGCTTTCAGTATATATATATATATATATATATATATATATATATATATATATATATATATATATATTTCTCAACAGAATATAATTTGTTATTTATGCTATTTTAAAGCCAATTTAGTATATCACACAATACGCGAGATGTTTTGGGACTTTTCAGGTCAAGGATCATGAACCTTGAAACGCAAATGAGTCTTATGGGTGGTGGCGTCGCGAAACGTACACAATACAGCACAACAGAAGATAGAGGAAGATATTCTAAAATTGATTTATACCAGAAGGATACAGAACAATAAAAACTCTGAAACCTTGTAAACATATATCCCCTTTGAAAGGTGTAAAACATGTTCTTTCAAAGTAAATAGGGTTCATGCCCAAAATTTTACTTTTCCGGAAATGGAAGACAATAGAAGCGTATATTTCGACAATCCCCAAACATATATATATATATATATATATATATATATATATATATATTCTACCCGGAAAAGGTCACAGGTCCACACCTTTCGCCGAATATAATTGTAGTACTGTCATACAAAATCCCCTTTGTTTCGCGACATGCAGGTGTCTCCCAGCCTAAATAAAAAAAAACTTTCGAAATACCGATATACTCGATCGTTCATGTATTTCCAACAAAGGGTATGAAGCCCCTCCCCAGGTTTGACGGCGTGTACCAATCACCGTTCTGGAATAATTGAATGACCTTGTTTCTGAATATGCATATGCCTAAACCACGCCCTGCCCTTCGTGGGACAACCTATGCCTGTCTTTGAAAAGGTCATATACTCCCGATTGGCCGAAAATGACCGCTACAAATCGTGAACAGCACTCCTATTCCACCAGTGACCCAATAGGAAACAAGGCTCTCCGCTTGTAGGCAGGGGGCGTACCCATTATAAATAGGGCACCTCGTCGTCTAGAGTCAGTTTCACGTTACTTATTTTATCATACAAGTCATGGCAGGGCTTTACGAATCACCTGACCTTATTGGTGATAACGATTATTACGCCCAAGCGACATGCTTATTATTCAATGCAATATACCAGAACAGACTTTTCTCGTCACAGAACTTTGATGAAATTAATGGAGCGGCGGTCCAAACCCTCATTCAAGAACCCTGTGAAATGTAAGTATTTTCTTTTGCCATAATAAGTGTTTTGAAAATCGTGTTTAATTAATGTTTGTGCCCCATATATTCAGTATATATATATATATATATATATATATATATATATATGTGTGTGTGTGTGTGTGTGTGTTTTGAAAATCGTGTTTAATTGACTCAGTGTATATATATATATATATATATATATATATATATATATATACACACAACAGATCTCGACAGTATTTCTCGACAAATTAAAGATGAAATTATCTCTCACAATAACTGTGGGTAATTGCGGGTAAATAGATATTTTGTAACTCATCAAGAAATCCACTCGTATCAGACCAGAAATATATCAAAGCTTGTTATACCTCGATCGTCTTCATCTCAAAAACTAACCATTTTCATTGGATTGAAACTGTGGAATGACTTGCATGCCGATATAAAAAATATTGCGAATGTAAATTTGTTCAAAACCAAGGTGAATTCCCGATTAATAATGGGATACCAGCAAAAGTCTTGGATAAATGCCCACTAATATTGTTTAATATTGTCCATTAATATTGTTTAATATTGTAATACAGGTTTTAACTATTAATAATACTTATTTACCTATTTATTTATTTATTATTACTAATTTATAACAACTAGCGGCTTATTTTTAATAAGAGCCCAGTAATGCCTAAAGCTTAAGAACCAAATTAAATAAAATAAATAGTCGAGCTTCAAAATTATTCATGTCATCGTAAAATTGTAAAAAGACTACTGTATTTATTTTATTATTAATAAAGGTTATTCAATTCAATTCAAGCGTGGGCAGGTTCTCTCAACGCAAACAAATCTCATTTATTTATTAGTTTTGATTAATACTATTTTTCCCGAAACGTGTTGTTCGCATCCAGCTCCATGACATTTATTTTACCTGCAGGAGTGAACCCGAGTTAGGACGCGTTATAGCGACTTTTGACGAAATGTGGGTACCACCCCCCATCCATCCCCATGATCCAGACGTCGTGGTATCGGGACAGGGTGATGAGTGCCGGATCATAGAGGAGGAGATGCTGTAAGTGTTTTTATTTATAGGCAAATTGAAATAAGCGCGTTTTCAAATTTGATTTTCATTCTCTGATATATATATATATACACAGGGCGTCCCAAAAAAATGTATACACACTTTAAATACTTATAAAGGCAGTGTTTATTAAAATACATTTCATTTTCAAAATGTAATAGAATCTACAGACATTATTTAATTGTTTTGTCAACGCCTGTTTTCAAACTGACGTCCGTTCTGGTCCAGGCACTGCTGATAACGCGAAGCAATGGAATCGCAAACATCACGAAACATTTCGTTTGGTATTTGTGTGCATTCTCGTTCAATGGCTGCTCTCAATTCAGCGACTGTTGCAGGTTTTATAGCGTAGACTTTGTCTTTTAAGTATCCCCATAAAAAAAGTCTAGTGGTGTGAGGTCTGGTGAACGCGGAGGGTATTCTACGAAACCCCTTCGTCCAATCCACATCCACATCGTGCCAAGTACCACTCGCAATACTCCACTCTTCGGTCCGGATCATCTTCATTAATAGCATGGACTAATCTTGGAATGTAACTTTTCCATTGACAGCGCTTCAAAATGCGTTGGACAGACGATTCTGAAATTCCTACCTCACGACTCGCTTGCCGCACAGATTTTCTTGGACTTTGGTGATACGTTTCCAGTACTCTTTCTTGCTTTGTGGGGCTTGTCGATGTCCGTGGTCTTCCGGAACGCTTCTTGTGGACATTCTGAACAGTTCCATCGGCTTCAAACTTATCTCTAATTCGAGTGATGGTAAGTCGCGTTGGTGGATCTGTTTGAAACTCCCTCCTAAACTGTCTTTGCACTTCAACTGCGTTTTCACACTTCCAGTAGCATTTTAGAATGAATTTCCTTTGTTCAAAGCTTAGTCTGACTGCCATTATTAATTCTAATGGGTTTAACTTGGAAAGAAAGAAACATCAATTGAGCTATCAGCTGTTAAAGTGTGTATACATTTTTTTGGGACGCCCTGTATATATATATATATATATATATATATATATATATATATATATAGCTCGTAAACATTGACGAGATGTCATATTAATCGCTTTGAAAATTGCTTTGTGTTACATCTCAATTATAATTGGCTGTCTAATTCCACTTCTTGTTGTGAAGTAGACTTTCCACAAGATAAATTATGCTCATTGATTTAACCGGATCTTTCCGCGTTTATAATATAACCTAACATAAACTAAATACCGTTCATTTACAAGCATTGAAAATTAGCTTGTATTGCTTCGCGTTTTAAATCGACATTCTAATAGCCTTTTGCTCTGAGTTTTCTACAGCATAAAATTATTCCCCACTATTTCAGTATATATATATATATATTTGCCGCCATACACATTACTTTTAGCGGCAACCTGCTTCATGCATCTATTTTAATTACAGAGCACCCGGCCATGACATAAACACTTTCGACAAAAGGAGAACGAGTGCTTCGCCGAACAGTCCACCCAGCGATGCAGAGGTCGCAGTATTGAGTCACAGACGATCAAGCGAGCGCGAATTTGCTGACGAATTAATGTATGTGTTTTGAGTCCATATAGTATTTTTAAAGTAGATTTTTTACAAGGTGAATTATACTCATTGATTTATTTGGCTCTTTTCTCGTTTATAACGTTTCAATCGGAAATAACTTATAAATGGCAGCTATAGTTGTAAAACATTTTTAGTTGTTCTCTGCTTCCTTCATCGTTATTTCAGGATATATATATATATATATATATATATATATATATATATATATATATACACACACACCCGGCTTGTTTATATTTCTTACAGGGCCGAAACGGAGTTAGAAGAGATTATAAATACTTTTAGAGAAAGGGTGGCAAATGAGGTGGTCTCCACAACAGTTATTGGGCCAGATGTCATGATATTGTCACACATCCGTTCAAGCGAGTGCGTGCTCATCGACGAGGTTATGTAAGTATTTTTAGGATAAATAACAAAACACAATATTATTTTCATTTATTAAACATGTACAAAAAGGGGCAGCCCCAATTCTTAATTGTTACAAATATATATACAAATTTACACAATATAGGGCTTACAGGGGGTTGCAACATGCGAAATTTTTTTTTCATCTGTCTGCATACATATTTATCGTTCATATTTGTGTCACAAAAATCGAATAATTTTAAAAAATTCATAAATCCCTTCCCGCGAGACATATGCAAGAGAAACAATATACAATATAACCCACAGGTCTTGTTATAAAAACTTTGAAGTTGATATGGGGCCCAAATTACCTCAGGCACACGTAATTGCGCGATAAAATTTACGATTTTCGAGTCGTGCCATGGCGAGAGACCGAGTGAATCGAAATAATACATTCTTTCCTTAATTTTAAAATAAATAGCAAACCAGTGAATTCCCTCGCCACCCACAATTTCGGTGTTAACGATTGCACCGTGCCAGCTTCTCGTGCTAGGTGGCATCAATATTTCATTCTTTGCACAAACCCCGATAAATTTGGAACGCGCGAAACAGTCACTTTTCACCACTCTCTTGAGGGTATTTGCGTCCATTTTAAAAATCTGCGTTTATATTCCGGAAACGATCCAGCTCTATTAGGGCCTGTGTTTCTAGATACACGAGCGCACTTAAAGGCGTGTCTGTAGGTTTGGCGAATTCCAAACGTACTGCCACCGTCCCGGTCTGCTGGGCGTTTAAATGGGTGTTTACCCCCGCGGTTAAGTCAGGCGTAAGGTCAAATGAATAAATGTTAAACTGGTCCACAAATTCTTTGTGTTACACCGATTCCTAGTTCATCACACGCTCCTGTGTTTTGTGCCAAACCGCTGTAAGCCCTCGCACAGAGTGGGAACACAGCATCTGTCGAATAGTCCATATTCAAAGTCCCACCCAGCGCGACGCCGTTGACATATAATGTAATATTTTTAAGCCCAAAATTCTCAAATTTCAATGCACTCTTTTTATAATCTCCATTTGCCGTGGAATGATCTTGTAGACCGAAAATAACTCTTTTAGGCAGAACACCAAGAGCGATGTTTTCTACCTGCTTCGATACCAATCCTGTGGGAATCGTATACATTTTGATCTGTACCCTATTAATTGGGTATTTCACTGTGGCGTGTACCAGCTCTTTCTCAATTTCTATATGTTTCACGGAACTTAATTTCACTCGGCGTATACGCAAATAGGTCTACATGACATGAACTACGATAGCTTTCGCGCCTTCTTCTTGGGCAGCGTCCAGGTTTATACAGATCTCGGGACTTGTACGTGTAAGTTTCAATTTCATATCAACACCGTTCATAAGTAACTTCTCCTGGAATGCAAAGTCTGTGTGCAAGCGTCCAAAGCATTCATATATCTTTTTTTAGAATTTTAAAATTTTTCCTGTATTCCATCTTCATCTTTAGTGTGGTAATAGCCCTCAGGAGGACGTTTTCCAGATATGCTCGTAGGTGATAGTAGCCAGTGCCTGCTGAGATGTTAGTCTGATTTAAATATACGTCACACTGACCAAATATGGTGTGCAGAAAGTTTGTTTCGGGGTATGCAGCATAATTATCATCGCAGTCCGTTCCGTCAGAATGAGCTATGCGAAGTTTGGCGTACAGCTCCATACAGCTTGGGTCAAAAAGGTAAGGGCCTGAGCAGGGTATCACGAAGTCTATAGGGGCACTGGCGAGCTAATCGTGTTTAAAGGGTTAATTGTAATAAAGTCACTGTGCTCAATAGAAACTTGAGTTGGAGGCATATCAAAGAGCGATAGCTCCGATTTACAGCACTGTGAGCTGCAAGGATGAATGAAACGTGTCATGATGAGTCAGAAACAGTGCCACCTCCCGCGACGACTGTTAAACAATCTATGATTCGTGAGATTAGCTTCCTCAGTTTATATCAGTTAAAAAAATGATCAACCATAGGTTTCATACGCTTAGAATAGAACACTTCTTTTTGCAGCCCTTTTACGTTTAACACCACGTGATTCCTTCTTCATAACAGCTCTCTTCTTCTTCTTTACACCACGTGATGGCACTCCCTTCTTCCTAGCAGCCCTCTTCTTTACATCATGTGTTGGTAACCCCTTCTTCTTCTTTCCTCCGCCACGCATTTTCCTCTTCGCATCTTTGATGATTTCATCCCGCGTACGCCTTAAATATTTTTTTAGAGCTTCTTTAGGTTTAGTACCCGCGAGCATTTCCTCTGCCGCGTTAAAATCCTGTTTGTAAGGCCTTCCTCCCAAGATACCTGCCCCCCCTCTTCAATAGTGGTACAGCTGTGCGCAGTATGGATGAAAAAATGGCCCCAAGGCCGCTGCCGCGCTGATATCTCACACCCCGGTACACCGTGAATGGCTTTCTGATCATTTTAACTCAGTGCGGCGAAAGTGCAGCTTCACTGTCAAGCTCTCGTCACCGAATTGAAAATTTTTACCCTCCACCATTCTTATATATATTGAGATATTAGTTATTAGATTAGTTGCGACATTCACATAATGGGTCCTGTCATATGTAATACTCAAACCCCTGCCTCTATGGTTGGGGATGTGTGCAATGCGCACCAGGCGGGCCTGGGGGTCCCCAACAAATTGGTGTTCTACTATATTGCTATAAATATAGCACATTTATGGCGGCTCAGGGCCTTCAGCCATTTTCTCCATCTTCTGCTGGTACATTAAGCGGGACAAGTCATCCGTTACCACGTGATAGGTATCTCTTTGGAAGGCTGCTCGATAACGCCCCTCGGTTATAATTTTGAACACTCTTCCATCTTTAAGATTTCTATTAGCCTTTGATTTTAGCATTAGAGTTGTAAAAACTGTGCGACCTTAGTCCGGGCGATGCGTATAGTTTCGTCCCGAGTTACCCCGGCTTTGGCGCACTCGTCACAGTTTCTAAGAATTGTAAAAACGGCGTCTTTATAATCAATATTTAAAAAGACAGTATCCAGCTGAATTTCACATACCCCCACCTCATACGAATCACGACCCAAATCAATGGGCCCATGGAGTTCTGTTACAAAGTTGGCTAATGTGTTGTTAGGGTGCACAGATAGGGATGAGGAGGACGGGAGCGTGACATAGAAATGGTTGGGAGCCATGCTGCATACTAATTAAGCTTCATGACTGCATCGACTTTTATATAGGTATTGATGCTTTCTGGATAACCTAACCACTTCACCAGGTACATCTTCTTCTTTCCTGCGCCTTTGCTTCCTAAAATGTTCTCAATTTTAAACACGTTTTTTCCTAAATTAAATGCCACTTTCTGAAGTTCCTCGCGTTAAAAACCCGAGATTTCTTCCCCATTCAAATCTTCAACGTAATACATCATTATCTCGCCTTTAGGCCTCATAGCTCTAACTTTAAAACTCTCGCGTGTCCATCCTTGCGCAAAACCCTTCGCGAATTTATTTCCCGAACGTGACAACCTTACATAATCAATGACTTTGAAACGCACAGATTGTGGTGGCGGTGGTGATGGTGGTCCATCACTTCTCGGTCGCCTGCCTCTTTCTAAAACATCGTTAGGCATTGTACCGATCGTACGGTGGTGTGAACGGTTGTAGGATGAAGCCAATGAATCGAGAACGTTTATATATCTGAGCGTGCTTTTATGTGTAAAATAACGGTGCATCCGTTCCTTTATGGTACGTTGAACTCTTTCAGCTAAAGATGCTTTATGTATAGAGTTGGAAGTGTAATAGCTGATATTAAACTCTGACAACATGTTCTGAAAAGCACGCCCTATAAATTCTTTCCCCATGTCCGTACAAAAATAGCCTGGAATCCTGTTTTCTTTCAACATCAGTGTTTTGGTTGCTTTAGCGACTGTTTCAGGCGATTTATTTTTCAGGGGAACTAACCACAGGTATCTAGAGAATACATCTATTATGAATAGGATGTAGCGGTAACCATCGTTGTACACCGAATATCTTTGCATGTCTGTTAAATCTGCCTGCCAAATAGAATCAATCGATGCGGCTGTTGTCTTGGCTGTTTTAAACCTTTTTCTCACCGGTTTATGAAGTGTGTAAGCATCCTGGGCACGCAAAAATCTCTCAACATCCTTTTTCCTTACCATAAGTACCTCTGTACAGTCTATTAACGCCACCATAGGATGCTGGGCTAGAAATGTCATAATAGTGCTTACTTAATACGTTAGCCATTTGCGTATTTTAGAGGCACGTGGATAAGGTTGGCCTTCTACTCTCTTCTTTCTTCTCTTCAGAGACACTGCAGCTGTTGTGGGTGAAGGTGTACTCAGTTGTGACACGTGCGATGCATGCTCCAAGTCTTTTAACCTATTCAGATTACCTATCAATGTTTTGGGGACATTTATTTGCTGTAGTCTTGCCTTAATATGCCTCCATCCTGTTGGTGATGGCCTGTCCCACTTTCTCACCAGATCATGAACAATATCAACGATATTGGACCCTTGCACCCTTGATCCATCAACAATGACCTCGCCTGTGTCTGCCCACTGTATGACGGGGTCCTCACTCAACAGATTATAAAGACTTAACCTTTATTCCTCAATGTATGGGGGAGGCTGTTTTTTAGCACATGTTCGATGTGCTGTGTTCCGCTACTCTTTGGTTGCTCAGGCCCTGTACCACTATGCTCAGCGCTACTCGAGCTGTGCCTCACGGGGAGCTCTGTAGGATGTTTATAATCTTCGTACTCGTGAAGAAATTTCTGCAAAGCCTCTTGATACAAAACCCTTTTCTCATCAGGCGCCTTTTCACTGTTTAATAGTAGTAGCTCACTCTCCATTCTTTTAAGCCTACTTTTACGGGGCTCTAGAGCAGCGTCTGGGGTCCTTTGTAATGAAGCATACACCTCGTGCGGGATCACAACCACCTTCTTCATTATATTAAGCTAGTCAGTAAAGGCCCCAAAATTGAAAATAAGATGGGTAGGAACGAACCGCCTCTTTGTACAATAATACGCCTTTTCTTACCCACAGTCTGACTTTTATGGGCGAGCGCTCGTATTGTGCTCTTGTAACGACGTAAGCGAGCCTTCTGACAGGATTTCATTGGAACATTACATTTTATAACATTGAGGCAGATTTCACAGATGCATTTTAAAAAGTCAGAGTCGATATTTTTAACAAACACCTGCTGCAACGCCGAGGCAGTCGTTGATAGATTTTTATTAATTCTCGGTATTTCTTTATCCTATTCGTCATTCTGGAATGTACACGGTTTCAGGTTCGTTTGGAAATATATTCGTTCTTAGAAGCACCCTAAACGTGTTTCGTGGGTGAAGGTCGCATAGCAAATATCCATAATGCTGCTTTGTGACCTCTTTATAAACCTCCAAAAACTCCTTACGTTGACTCGGGAACATTTGACTGGCTAATACTCCAATTTGTGACACATCTCTACGTTGCGCGAATAAGACTAGATATTGCGTATTTAACGATACATCGCGCATGTATCTATTTTTGAAAAATAGATTCTGATTGATGAAGAACACGCTTATGTTAAGGTGGTGGGAGAATACTGTAAATGTCTCGGCAAACGTTTTATTCATCTCCAACATGAGGTCGTCAATTACGATGACTGTATGTTCATTTCCCTTTAGTGAATTAACGTCATAGACCCCCTTGTGGAACAAAACGTCGTCTTGGTACTCGTTGAACACTGATTGGTATGTCGAATAGCACCATATAACTTTATGCACAAATTTTGAGAACATTTCACCCTTTTCTTTAATGATATTAAGCATAAACACCGTTTTACCACAACCTGTCGGGCCAGATATAATACATGTGGATGGGCTCGTGAATCTGAATTTTTCTACAGCCTCCATTTCTAACACGTCACACCCCTAAGTGACTCATTTACAGAATATCACAAATAACGAGTTCTGTTCCTTATATTTTGTTTTCTTCTTCCACAGAACCGTTAATGACGATGATGTACAACCGCCCATCATCGATATCACGGATGATCCCACTGACCCTGCATCTACAGTACCCATACCCGCCTATGAATCCCTACCAGAGACACCTGTTGCACGTTCAAAGCGGCGACACGCTGAAGAGTCCTCCACGTCAGGTATAAAGCGCGCGAAATACGCACCGGTTGATGGACAATCCGCGGTACAACCCCAGCCCTCAACGTCTTACGCTACCAGCCCTACATCAGCTTCCTCAGCCCCTTGTACTTCCTCCACAGTCCCCACCCGTTCTGTAGAGTCTGCTGTAATAGACCCCCAGCCCTCAACGTCTTACGCTACCAGCCCTACATCAGCTTCCTCAACCCCTTGTACTTCCTCCACAGCCCCCACCCGTTCTGTAGAGTCTGCTGTAATAGACCCCCAGCCCTCAACGTCTTGCGGCGCAATCCCCACATCGTCCAATATAGGCACTCGTCCATCCTCCTCAGCGGTGACTCGTTCTGTTGAGGATGATATAACGTTTGAGTTGGTGCGTACCGTTGCCCCCACCCCAGTCTTGACTAGAAATCGGTATATAGTCAGGGTTGACCCTAGATCCCTGTATAGCAATGGAATTGAGCGCGGACTACGTCGCGTTGTAGAGCGCATTGTAGAGTTTGCCCTTCAGAACCGCGACGAGCGTGAAGTCAGGACGAGTCTGTCCTTCGGTTTCGGCTCAGATGATGGTGATGTAGATGATTTTTGGGTGGTAGTGCCATTTAGACGTTTGGCGGCTGAGGATATAGATTATATATTAGGGCGTATAAAGCAAGCTGCCCAAAGTAGTATAGCATTCAATATGGATAACTTCACGGTAAATATTGACCGTGTATTCCGTGTTGCGGGTCATAGTGCCACTCCGTATACTCTTAACTTCAATTCTCAGGCTATTTTTAGACGGCATATAAACGTCGATCGTGGCTGCGGCTTTATAGCATTAGTCCTAGCACGTATGTTTACTGTACAAAATACCAGAGCCGATCATATTTGGTTGCCCACGATCGTGGAGCGTGCCCGTAAACTAGCTGTAGACTGTGAACTTGAATTTGACTGTAATATGGGTCCTGAAGAACTGAGAAGGTTAGAGCAGAAAATGAATGCCCGTATAGTGATATTTGGCCTGGATGATCGTCGTAGGACTGTGTATGTTTTTAAAAGCAGTGTGAGAGCTCGTACAAGACCCCTACCTATTTTAGGACTGTCAGGTACAACGTATCTCGACATCCGTAATATAAGGTGCCTTTACGCGAGTTATGATAAAAGTCGAAAATATGGTCGACATCATAATTTGTGTAAGGGTTGTCTCGAGTTTGCAGATGATGTAGTGAAACATTGTAAAGATTGCTACATGGTATGTGAGCAGTGTAAAAGTCCCAAATGTGAAAGCCGTATGGTTGAAGCTGAGAAGAGGGATTGTAATGTGTGTAGGCGCACATTTTTCAATAATAACTGTTTTGAACTCCATAAATCAATTGGTACGTACCCCAAATGTGGTAAACGGACAAATGTTTTTAATACGAATGTCCACGATAGCCCTGTGAAGCTCTTTGTATCCTATATTGTCAAGTTAGCCGACAAGTTAAAAAAAATGACTGTGTATATTCTTGCCCATAACGGGGCAAAATTTGACACACAGTTCCTTTATTAGGAGCTGCTCGAGCACGAGTCATCCGAGATATTCACGGGTGATCCCTTGAAAAGAGGAAACAAACTTATACAGATGCAAATAAGAGGTAATGTGCAATTTAAAGATACATTATTATTCACGCCTTGTAAATTAGCAAAGCTACCCAAGGTGATGGGGGTAGCAGCTGAAGTATCAAAAGGCTACTTCCCTTACACTTTCCTCACTAGCGAGACTTTAAACCAGTGATACACAAACCCTGGCCCGCGGGCCAAATGTGTCCCCCACGGGTCTTTTCAGTGGCCCCACGGGTCTTTTCAATTCAATGAAAAAGTTAGAATATAAAAGTGACCCAATTTACGACTTAGATGGAAAGTAAGTAGGCTAATACATTTAGTTATTTTCTTCGCTTGGCCCTCACATCAAAAACGTTTGTGCACCACTGCTTTAAGCTATGTAGGTCTACCTCCACCCAAACATTATTTTAACTATGATTGTATGAGTGTAGATGAGCGCGAAGTCTTTGATCGATACTACAGCAGTTTTAATGAATGTAATCCTTATAATATAGCTGCTGAGTGTGAACGTTATTGCGTGAATGATGTGCGCGTGCTTAGAGTATGTTTCCAGGCCTTTAGAAGAATGTACATAGTCCGTTTCAAATGCGATCCGCTGCAAGTCGCAACCACCATCGCGTCACTATGCTTTACGGTGTTCAAGAATAACTTCATGCCTAAAAACACCTTAGCAATTATTCACAGAAACATTCCCCGCAGTTATGGTCACAAGGCTATTTACTGGCTCATACACATACAACAACGGGGGAGGTACCAATTAAGATTAATGGTCGTGTTTTTTGGGTTGATGGGCTAAGTGAAAACCGTGCCACTCGTGAGAAGACTGTGTACTCTTTTAACGGTTGCTGGTGGCATGGATGCCCCCGTCCTGAGTGTGGAATCACCGGAGATATCCACGGTAGATCTCCTGCCGACTGCCGTGCGTGGACGCGCACACGTGATCAAGTTATAGGTGCCCGGTTCACACACAGAATCTTGTGGGAGCATGAATATAATGCACGGATGAAAACCGATGAGCAGTATCGTGAGGAGATAAGAGCCATCAAACGTTCAATGGTACTGGATCTTCTCAAATGCGGTGATAGCTTGTTCGGTGGGCGTACAAATCCCTTCAAGCTATACTTTCCACTTACGGAGGGCTTGAAACTTCACTACTACGATTTCTGTTCTTTATACCCATACGTGATGAAGAACAACCCGTACCCCGTGGGCGCTCCTGAAAAAATAGTGGGGCCTAACCTGCCCTCCATCAGTGAATTTTCAAGAAATTTGAATGGTCACTACTTTGGGCTCTCTTTGGTGGACGTGCTTCCCTCTCGCGATTTATGGATGCCTATCTTACCCATCGTCATCGATCACAAGCTCATGTTTCCCCTGTGCGTGGAGTGCGCGGAAGAGAATAACGGTAATGTAACCATACACCCCACCAGCGTAAGATCAGAGGCGTATATACAAGTCCTGAGCTGGCCCTAGCCGTACGCCATGGATATAGAATACTGAAGATACATGAGGTGTGGAGGTTTCACAAGCTCCCCAACCTTTTCACACCGTATATAAACGCGTTCTTGAAGGATAAGGTTAAGGCGTCAGGGTATCCGCGGGGAGTTGACACCGAAGATGAAAAGTCCGCCTATATTCAACGTTACCGCGACCACGAAGGTATACAGCTTGAGCGTGCCCAAATTACAAAGAATCCTGGCAAACGTTTTAGTGCAAAGTTGTGCCTAAACAGCCTTTGGGGAAAATTTGCACAGAATACAGGTAAGGGTAACGTTCATTTGGCACAAAGCTATAGTGAAGTCTGGGATTATGCCAACGCAACCGATAAAGAGGTCGTGGAAATCGTGAATGTAGGTAATACTTACATAATAAAGTACAACAACACTGAATTGGCCACAGATACCTCAAAGGTTACAAACATTCCTGTAGCCAGCTTCACAACAGCCTACGCCCGCATCAAACTTTGGGGTCTATTGCATTCTCTTGGCCGGAGAGTATTGTACGCCGATACAGATAGCGTGATATTCACAGCGATGGAGGGCGAATACATGCCTGCTATTGGTGAATTCCTCGGCGAGCTCACTGATGAAATTAAGGATGAGTATGGGGACAACGCATACGCCGACTCTTTTGTCTCAACAGGTCCTAAAACCTATGGGGTGCGGGTGAGGGTGGGCGAGGATATGAAATATATCGTTAAGGCAAAGGGCATCACGCTCAACCACGCGAATCGGCAGGTCGTCAACTTTGATTCGCTGAAGGATCTAGTGCGTTTGGACGATGATGAGGGTGATCGGGCTCCCCAACTAATTGTAGGCACCCACAATTTTCGGGCGCGGAAACTGGGGTGTGTGAAAGAACTTAGGGGTACGAAGGTGTGCCGTAACACCTATAGGAAACGTTACCAGTTACCTGGTACGTATGACACCGTACCCTTTCGTTACCATAATCTTTGATGGGGCTAATGCTAACTTATTCGTCACATGTATTTGTAACTTAATATGTAGTGTGAACATTCTTCTATGTGCCTATTGTTAACTTATTTATTGCACGTGTTTTTAAATATATACATGCTGATTATTTCGTTTATTAAATAAATCGTGCATCGACTTGTGTTTCACTTTGCGTGTGTGCGTGTGGACAGTAAAGTTAAGCCCCGCCCACTGTAAGAACTGCGACATGATTCATCCCGTAGCCTGAGCAGGCCTCTGTCCCCGCGTTCTCAGTTGACCTCTGTATACCCTTGGACTCAGACGTGTATTCTCTCGCGTAGAAGAAAAATAGTAATGGCGTCCTTCAGTACTGCATGTTCAACGTTTATGAAATGGTATTCAGAAAAGTGTCAAGATATAGTGGATAATGAAAAACTCCCTATCCCCTCCTCCTTTGACTCTTTTAAGGATGCATTGAATCGTGCGAAGGAGCAAGATGTACAAATACTCGATGGTTATTCTGTCGAGGGGGTTGTAGGATTTCGCAGTACAGACGATGTACTCAAGTATGTTGTAGAATTAAGCTTTATAAAGGCACACGTGCACCGCGTGGTAGAAGAAGCGGCACGCTCAGAAACTAAACAACAGTTATGGATATTGAGCCTTGTGGATGAGTGGTACGATAAACGGTATTATATCATGCTACACCATGTCGATTACTCATACCCTACAACTGAAAATGTGAATCTCGTCATCATGGACAATCTTAAGTATTTTTACCACTACATTAATATATATCATGATGAGGTTTGTAGTGAGGTTGTAGCTAAAGGGTTCTGTGAGTTTTGAGTAGACTTTAGAGATGAGTATCGCCTGTTAAATAAAAAGGTTAAATATGAACATATGTTTCTCTCAAATAGTGCGCCAGATTGTAATGATGTTTAGGAGAGATAAAACATTATAAAATGTGCCTAGTTCATGAAGATCCCCCTTTGCAAAAATGTCTGGTGCGTATTCAAGGAAGTGGTAGTGATAAAACGTTAAAACCGAAATTAATTCTTGTACCGGAAAATTTCTCAAAACACCTACCCAATATAATGGGATACAACAATTCGGTCAGCGCTGCACAAGTTTCATTAGATTATGGTGCGATTCGCACCTCGCGGATCATACGGGTTCGAACAAATCCGTTCACGTATCATCAGGGTGAGTCAACCGCCCATCGACCCGTTCCTGCCTACCTGCGTGCCTCACGCGGCTCATAGTCTTCTCAGAGTTTGCACCGAGTGGATGTGCCATAGTCATCTCGATCCGTGTGAACGTGCGAATACGATGGCGCTCCCTTTGAAACCGTTCTCAACGCCTCGTACGACGTCTCCGTAATGAAGTCGTGGCGTGTGTTCAGGCGGGAAACCGGTGTCATTAACTGTGTGCTTGAAACGAGCGGTAGACCTGCGAGCGAACGCAACGTTATTTATTTAAATCTTGAGGAGATGCATAAAATCTTCGTATTAGTTGAGAGGTGGGCTGAGAACCGTTATAAAATACCAGCTGAAGTAGATGTAATAGGAGAAGTGATTAGTGAAGCAGCCTCATATACCATTGTTTGTACATTGAGTGTAAATAACGAGCAGCCACGCATTGATATATGACTGATGTGGAAGAACACAGGTGATAATGGCGTTCTTGTTCCTACACGGAACCGTTTCATCCTCGACAGAATGTTTGAGATCGTTGGATTCCGTAAGCTGAAACCTATATTAACACTTTGGGTGCCACGCCCAAATCCGCAAAAATTTCCACCAGCCCATTTTTATTTTTGTGTGAATTAATAATAGGCATGAATAGAGAAACAGAAATGCATAAGAAATTTTTAAAAATTCTAATAATTTTTTTAAATATATGCATTTTTATTTTTTTAAATAGTCACTCCTTATGAGCCCATGGCACACCCATGTGTGTGAAAAGTAACAAATTTAGCCTTTCTGGTCATGGCACAACCATGTGTGTGACATTTTTTTCATTATTTTCTCTTTTTTTCAGATTCTATTATAAATATTTATAAAATTATAATCTTAAAATTATTATCTTATGTTTACATAACTATATATTTTATAAAATAAAGAAGAACATGCCACCTGAGGTAATGAGTGCAGACCTGAAAAAAGGGGAAATGATTGCAATGGAAGAACAAAACGGAATAGTTGTATTGAAATGGAAAGATGCCAGAGATGTCCGGTTATTATCAACAAAACACAGTCCTGAACTTGTGGAAATTAGAGAGAGAGAAGAGAGGGAAACTGAAGAACCAGGCCCATCCAATACACAAGAAAGGCAAAGAAATCGTAGGAAAAGTGGAAAGAAGCCCTTAGGAATTATTGCATACAATAAGGGGAAGACCGGAATAGACATCTCTGACCAGATGGCATCCTATGAAACGGCACTTAGGAAGGGTATAAAATGGTACCGCAAGCTTGCCATTGTACTTCTATTAGGAGTCTCAGTTGTGAATGCTTGGATTGTGTATAAAAAAGTAACTGGAAAAAAGATGCAACTGAAAGAATTCAAAGAGAAAATAACTTTGGCACTCCTGGATTTTGAAGAGACTTTACCCCGGCAAAGGAGACCAGCGTCTACATCACATTTAATTCTTGAAAAGAAAAATGTTCAAGGAAAAAAGATCAGAAGAAGATGCAAACAATGTTATGAAAAAATCACAAAAGAGAGAGGCAGAGAAGAAGCAAGGAAACATGCTAAGAATGTGCATACGTATTGCAGCTCTTGCCCTGGGGAAACATTCTTTTGTCTAGAATGTTTTAGAGATTTTCATAAATAAATTACAATAATTATATTCACATAAAAGGCTTTGTATTTTGTAATCAAATAAAAGGATTTTTTATATATAAAAATGTATTTGTGTTTATTTCCTAAATAGATTACAATAAGTATTTTCATGTAAGTCTTTGTAACCAAAAACAACGGAAGTAAAAAAAAAAAAAAAAAAAAAAAAAAAAAAAAAAAAAAAAAGGGGTTCCACCATCCACCTGGCTCCACGTGCCGGAACCTGGATGCAGTTACTTATATCATTATAGTTTTATCATTATAGTATTATTTTGTGCATTATACATGCACATAATAATACAAATAAAACATAAAAATGCTAAATATATTTCACTATAAACTGATTTGAGTAATTGTAACAGAATGCTGGATATTTAATAAATTTTTTCCCCAACGACCAAGTATAATATATCAAAATTTTCCTCAGAGCCCACAGATTTCAAATAACATAGTAATTTCCCTATACTGTCACATATCTTTGTGTGCTGCGCTCAGGAGTTGAAAAATGTGTGTCACACGTATGTGTGTGCCATCGCCAGAATGAAAAAATAACTTGCACACACATACGTGTGACGTGGCACCCAAAGTGTTAAACACACGCATCTCAGACATGATTTATTTTGATACAGTACTTGAGTACGCTTACACCGCTCTGCTCGACGGATTTGTTGAATGTAGGAATGAGCAGGGAGAGAACGGGCTAGCTCTGGACGCGTATTTAAAAGGTTTAGATTCTTCGAAATATCCTGAGCTTTGGTACAAAACGCTTGAGAGGTACGGTTCATCCCGAAGAGCTGTATCTCTATATAGTGGATAGCTGCCCTTGCGACTTGGAAGCTTATTTCAATTGTCGCTATGTCGAGTGAAGAAGAGTTCACGATTGAAAAGCTCGGTACGTTAAGAAAAAAACCCCGATTGGAAAGGCATGATTATAAACTTGTATTTATGGTAACGCCCGACGATGACGTTTTTGCGCGTGCTTTTGATAGCATTCTAGCAGCGCTTAAGGGCACCTTACCTGCCGAGTGTAAAGTGGGTACAAAAATAGTATTGAGCGATATGAAAGCCCTTTACATCGAGTATAAACATCCGTATCAGTTAAACGGTGAGGTGATGCTTGGGCGGTTTTACCACATCGTGCAGAGTAATGGCGATGTTGATGTAGCGTCAATCACCTTCGAATTTAGCGTTTTGCACCGTAGGCGGTAAAGACAATATTTTTACTGTAATAATATGATTGTACGTTTTGTATATATTTTCCTGTACCAATATTTGATAATATAACTTTTGATAATATAACCATATATTTTTCTAAAATTTTTGTTAATACTATGTTTTGTACGAGTATATATATATAATTAATATAAATATATATTTTTTAATATGATTGTACGTTTTGTATATATTTTCCTGTACCAATATTTGATAATATGACTTGATAATATAACTATATATTTTTCTAATATTTGGTTAATACTATGCTTTGTATGATTATATATTTTTCATTATATTATTTGATCATATATGTGCCCCGATGTATATGCACTAATTCATAAACAGAACGTTGTAGTGGTATTTTATTTATTCCTTGTACACAATTATATCATTTATTTGGTTTTCTGATTAATTAATTAATTGCTAATTCTCAAATCGTTCTTCTAAGCCAACTGGTATATATGCTTTAAATAAAATACATGGCGCTATCTGGTAACTCAGTCTTCTATTGGCTGATTAATATATGAGTTAAATTAAATGATTAATGCTATAGGGCAACTCAGCGTGGCTGATGTGCCCGAGGCACCGGCTGTGGGAGTAATTAAGCGCATGGCGCTATCTGGCAATTCAGCCAACTGGCTGTTTAGGGGGCTATAAAAGGCGGCGGAGCGGGAGAAGCCTCTATATTCGTTCGGCCTTCGCCGAGCAAGGATCTCTGGTCCTTTCTTTTTAATGGCCCTTTGGGTGGTGAGGAAACCCCTTCCCTCCCTCTTAAGTTAGGTATACCCCTTTGAGGGGAATAGCTTGGGGGAGAACTCCGCCTCCAAGTTGCATGCCCCTTGCAACCCCATTTTGGGTTGGCAACAAAGGTCGGTACTCTCTCTCTGTTACTATCCCTTTATGCTCCTTTGGGGGTGAGGCAACGAAGGGGGGGGTGGGGGCGGGGCTTAGAAGCAAAGGGGGGTGGGGGAGGGGCTTAGCAACAAGGGGTTGGGGGTTGGCACTCTTGCAACAAAGGGGATGGGTTGGCACTCTTGCAACAAAGGGGGGTTGGCACTCTTGCAACATTACGTAACATTTTGCAATTGCATTGCACTCAACCTTTTTGACACCAAACTACTCCCCTCCAAAATTCATTTGTTCTTTACTACAACAAAAATTGAGGCACAATCTTTGGCAGAGGAGGTGGGGTCATTTAGATTTCAGATTTGCACTGTAGTATGGTATGATATTCTCTCCAAAATCAACAGTGTCAGCAAGCTCCTACAATCTGCTGAGATACAACTGGACGTGGCAGTTAACCTCCTAAAGAAGACTAAAGCATTTTTCATAACATACAGAGATAATGGTTTTGCTGGAGCACAAGCCACTGCAAAAGAGATATGCGAAGATATGCATGTGGAGGCTGTCCTCAAAGAGAAGAGGTAAGAAGCACAAAGACACACTTTGCTTATGAATCTCCAGATGAACCCGTAAGCGATGCAATGAAGAGGATGAAAGTCACGTTTTTCAATGTGGTGGTCGACTCAACCATTGGATCTTTAGATGATAAATTCAAAACACTAGGGGAAGTGAGAAGTAAGTTTGGAGTGTTGCTTAACTTTCCAAATATGATCAATGAGGCAGTGACAGAGGAGTGTGAAGAACTTGGGAAAACATTAAGCTGTGGAGAGGAAGCTGATATTGATGGGAGAGATCTGGCCACTGAAATTGGGAACCTTCCAAATTTGCCGAAAGAGTTGAAAGACATGACAGCACTTGGACTCCTAAGTTACCTTCATCAAAAGCAGTTGAAAGAAATCTGTCCCAATCTTTGGATAGCACTTCGGATTGCTTGCACTCCTCTCCCAGTGACAGTGGCATCAGCAGAAAGAAGCTTTTCAAAACTAAAGCTCATAAAGACCTATCTCAGATCCACAATGGCACAAGATCGCCTCAGTTGACTCGCTATCATCAGTATTAATCAAGAGATTAGCAGGCAGCTGTCTTATGATAGTGTTATTGAAGATTTTACCTCGAGAAAATCAAGGAGGTACAGATTATAAACATTTCAGAGTACTGGTATTTATGGTTTGACAAACATTGATGTTTTTAGTTAATTTTTCTAATCATGGTTGCAGTTGGCTTCAACAATTTTCTTTATTTCTTCTTGTTCTCTTATTTATCATTTTATCAAACTATTTTATTTTTCGCCATTGCTTATTATTTTCTCCACATTAAAATAATTTCAAATTTATATGTACTATGTAATTTTGAATATTTGTAATTCTTTAAATAATAAAAAAGGAACACTGATACTGATTTACCTTTCTGTTATATATTTGTGAAAGATATATATATATATATATATATATATATATATAAACTGCAAACACGCAGTATAATTAACGTAAAGAACGACGCTTGTATAGGAGAATATTCCGCGCAAGATGAGAGGGAGAGAGAACGAAACAAATGAAAAAATGAGGTAGCCACCCGGGAATCGAACCCGGGATCTTCCGATTGCCGGTCAGATATGATAACCATTACACCACGGGCCTCACTCAATCAAATGCCGTAATTCTTCTACATACGCGCAGGTATTATGTATGGACTCCCTAAAATACACAAACCTAATTGTCTACTTAGGCCAATTTTATCGGCACTAGGAACTTTTAGTTATAACCTTTCAAAATTCTTGGTTCCCATACTGTCACCTATAACTTATAATTTGTATACAGTACGGGATTCTTTTTCTTTCGTTAGAGAAATTACCTCATTAAATAATAATTCTTACACAATGGCTAGCTTCGATGTAAAATCTTTATTTACCAATGTGCCTGTTGCAGAAACTATTGATATATGTATTGACAATCTTTTTAATAATACTGATACTGTGCAGGGTTTTAATAGAGGTCAAATGAAAGAACTACTAAAATTTTCCGTGGAAGACCTCATATTTATATTCAACGGTGAATATTTTAAACAGACTGAAGGTGTTCAAATGGGTCTGCCTCTTGGTCCCATCTTAGCTAACGCGTTTCTGTGTCATCATGAAGTCAAATGGTTGAATGAGTGTCCTTCCAACTTCAAACCGGTTTTTTATAGAAGATATATTGATGACACTTTTCTCCTGTTTAAATCACCAGACCATATCCCTTTGTTTCGCAATTACCTTAATTCTAAGCACCCTAATATTCAATTTACTTCAGAAGTTGAATCTAATAGCTGTCTCTCCTTTTTGGACATTAAGATAATAAAAACTAATTCCTCTTTTGAAACTTCTGTTTACCGAAAGCCGACATTCACCAATCTTACTACGAACTTTTCTTCCTTTATCCCTTTAAGTTTCAAACGAAATTTAATTTCGACTCTGACCAATAGAGCTTTCAATATCTGTTCAGATTACTTTAAACTACACGATGAACTAGATTTCATCCGAAAACTCCTTGCCAAGAATAATTTTCCTTCTAGACTGGTGGAGACTACAATAGGCAGAACCTTAAATAGACTAATAAACCCTACAACTAGAGACTTAATTACAGTCCCCAAAGATATCCTGTATTTTACTTTGCCCTATATGGGAACCTCAAGTTTTAACATTAGAAACAAACTTTTAAAATTGCTCAAGGAATTCTACCCACAACTGTGTATAAAAATTATATTCACCCCGTCTAAATCGATTTACCATTTATTTAAATACAAGGATGTTATTCCTACACTTCTTAAGTCATCCATAGTTTATCAATACAAGTGTGACCACTATATGGGGTCATATATAAGTAAAACTAAAAGACATTTAAAATCCCATATTTACGAACATCTCGGTAAATCGGTCCGTACAAATTTACCCCTTGGCAAACCACCTAATTCTCTCATACGTAATCACTCGCACAACAATAACCACCCAATTTCACAGTCTAATTTCGCCGTACTTGCTGCCGGAAGCTCTGACCTTAAGCTTAAAATTATGGAGTCTCTGTTTATTTATAAACTAAAACCAGACCTAAATTCTGACGAATCATCGATAGATCTGCTATGTTTTGGTTAAGGTACTAGTTTATTTTATTTTATTTACCTTTCAGTTTTAATGCTTTTACTTTTTATAATTGTAACTTTTTAACTTCACATTTATTTACCCTTTAGTTTTAATGTTTTCTTAGCTACTTTTTATAATTTTTTAAGTTTATTTTAAATTGTTATTAAGCAATTTGTATTTTGTATGATTTGGCATTTTTTTGTTTTAGCCCTGAAGATGGAATTAGTGCATTCCGAAACGTTGGTACTATTAAACCTTGAAGGATGTTTGTTTTTCTCTGGTGTTCCTGTTTATATATATATATATATATATATATATATATATATATATATATATATATATATATATATAAACTGATTGATGCATGCAAAGCCCAAAAAGCAAGATATATACAAGCACAACTACCACACAAAAAAGCATCACATCACCAACAATCGTCTAAGTATAGACTTTTTGGAGCTCATCCCATCAACAGCACATGGTGAGATGAGGGCTACGACTTTTCAGGAGCTCATCCCATGAACACCACATAACCGATATGAGGGCTACAACCAAGCGTCCAATCTTAGACGATTGGTGGTGAAACTATTACACAACAACCCACCAACCCCTCCACCACCGCCTTACTTACCAACTCCTGGTAGACCGACAAGGTCTCTAAATACGACCCAATAGACAGAGCTATTAAACATAAAACAAATAGGATCCCGTTTTGCAACACTCGATCATGTTGTTTATTTCTCTCTCTCTCCACCATTTGGCGTATCTGGTCGAGTTGCCAGTTTGCACTATTTATTTAATTAAAGCATATATTCTGACTTAATCCATGTTGTTTATCTGTTTATTTCTCTCTCTCTCATATTTATTTAATTAAAGCATATATTCTGACTTAGAAATTCGCTTTAGAAACCAACCAATTGATATAATTAAATACCGTGTACGAACGAAAAGGAATAAATAAAACGCCAATAAATCATTCTGTTTATTTAGGCGAATTAATGGAAATAAATATACATTGGAATATATATATGGTCAAAAAATAATAATAGCATCATGAATGGGAAATATATAATGAAAGATATACAAGACGTTGCATTATCAATATATTAGTACAGGAAAAGTATATACAGTTATTAATACTGTAAACACCCAGGAATGTCTGTCAGTCGGTCACGCTCGAAAAGAGAAGATTCTTGATATATATGGGCGATATTTGTATTTTAATGCATTAGAAAAAGGCGTAATGAATTCTACTTTTAATTATAATTTTAAAAAGTGTAAAAAATATTTGCTTTTGCGTTCAGCTTTGAGCCGAAATTTAATCTGCGGCTAAGTTCAAAAATTTACCAAATGAGTTCTTTTTATGCACTTTCATACTGGTGCTGCAACCATTACAGAATAAACATTGTATCAAGATTTGTGAAGCTTAAGATTTTTATGGCTGCATTCTTTTCTATAGTTTTATTGACTGAATAATTGACTCCCCGGTAACTGGGGGGGCCTGCGGCTCCCTAATTACTGAGGCCAAAGGCCCCAGCACCACGGGCGTAGCTAAATAATTAAATAAATAAAAATAATAATATACGAAACGTATAATCAATTGCATATTAGTACAGGAAATATACACACAATTTAAATATACATCCTTTATGTTCTACGGCTCAAAACACTAAACTCACACGTAATACAGTAGAGTCTACATCCACATCGCTTTTACTTTGCACCACGTGATAAAACCGTCCAAGCAACACTTCACCGTTTAACTGATACGGAGGCATATACTCAACGTAAATGGAATTCATATCATTCAATATTATTTTTGTGCCTACTTTACATCCGGTTGGCAAGTTACCTTTAAACACGGACAGAATACAATCCAAAGCACGTACAAAGAGGTCGTCGTTAACCACAACATCATTATTAAATACAAGTTTATAAACAAGCCTTTCCAATCGGGAGTTTTTTCTTACCGTCCCGAGCTTTTCAATCGTGAACTCTTCTTCACTCTACATAGCGGCAATTCAAATAATCTTCCAAGTCGTAACGACAGCTATTCATTATATAGAGGTACAGTTCTTCAGGGTGAACAGTGTAGGTGAGCTCAACCCTGTACCGCTCAAGTGCTTTGTACCAAAGTTCAGGATATTTCGAAGAATCTAAACCTTTTAAATATGCGTCCAGCTCTAGACCATTCTCGCCTTGTTCATTCCTAAATTCGATAAATCCGTCGAGCAGAGCGGTGTATGCGCATTCAAGAACCGTGTCAAAATAAATCATATCCGTAACACGAGCGTCTAATATAGGCTTCAGCTTGCGGAATCCGACGATTTCAAACATTCTGTCGAGGATGAAACGGTTTCGCGTAGGGATAAGAACGTTATTATCAGATGCGTTCTTCCACATCAGTCGTATATCAATGTATGGCTGTTCGTTATTTATACACAACGTGCAAACAACGGCATATGAGGGGGCGTCACTAATCTGCTCTCTCCTTGTACCTACACCTGCAAGTATTTTATAACGGTCATCTCCCCACTTCTCAACTATCACGAAGACTCTATTCATCTCCTCAACACTTAAATAAATAACATTTCGTTTGCTTGCTTGCCTACAAATCGTTTCAAGACATAGCTAATGGTGCCGGTTTCACGCCTGAACACGCGCAATGACTTCGTCACGGAGACATCGTACGAGGCGTTGAGAATGCTTCTCAAAGGAAGTTCCATCGTATTCGCACGTCCACTCGGTGCAAGTTCTGAGATGACTATGAGCCACAGGTGGACGGATCGGCTCGACGGGGCGGCGTGAGTCACGCTGATGAAACTTGTACGGGTTTGTTCGAACTCGTATGTTTCGTGAGGTACACGGGTGGGCGACTCGCTGGGGGGAGCGCGTCACACTGATAAAGCGTGTACAGGCTTGTTCGAACACCTGTGCTCTTGGACAAAGAGAATTTTCCGAAACAATATCGACTTCAATGTTTTATCACTCACCAGACGTTCATTTCCACAAACTAAACATCTTCACAATCCGGTGCACTATTTGAGAGAAACATATATCCATATTTGACCTTTTTGTTTAACAAGCGATACTCGTCTTCTCTAAAGTCTGTTAAAAACTCACACAGCCCATTAGCCACAACCTCACTACAAACCTCGTCATGATATATATTAATATGGTGGTAAAAATATTTAAGATTCTCCATGATGACAAGATTTACATTCTCAACCGTAGGGTACGAGTAGTTGGTATGGTGTAACATGACATAATATCGCTTGTCATACCACTCATCAACAAGACTCACTATCCATAACCGTTGCTTATCTTCTGAACGTGTTGCTTCTTGTACTTCGCGGTATATGTGAGTCTTTATAAAGGTTAGGTCTACAACATACATCAATACATCGTCTGTACTACGAAATCCTACAACGCCCTCGCCAGAATATCCGTAGAGTATTTGAGCATCTTGGTCCTTCGCATTGCTCAATGTAGCCATAAAAGTATCAAAGGAGGGGAGAATAGGGAGTTTTTCAGTATCCACCACATCTTGGCTCTTTGCCGAATTCCACTTCATAAACGTTGAACACGCAATATTAAAGGTAACCATTACTATATTTCTTCTACGCGGGAGAACACACGTCTGAGCTCAAGGGTATGCAGAGGTCAACTGAGCACGCAGGGATAGAGATATGCTCAGGTAGTAGCAGGACTCACGTTGCCGATCTTACAGTGGGCGGAGCCTAGCTTTTTACTGTACACACACATGCACGCACGCAAAGGAGAAAATGAAACATTAATTGAAACACGATTTATTTAATAAACGAAATATTCAAAGTGTATATATATATATATATATATATATATATATATACAGGGTGTTCCATAAGTCCGGCATCATAGGAAATTCATATTTTTCTATTTCTACAAACCATAATTCATATGCTCGGGATGCCAATTTCCCGTCCACCATTCTGTTCAGTGACGAGGCTGTTTTTTATGGAAATGGTGAGGTAAATCGACAGAACACCCGCTACTGGTCTCAAAACAACCCTCACTGGTATACCTCTTCAAAGGAACAAGGTGCATCTCGGGTGATAGTATGGTGTGGCATTTGGAAGGATCGCATCAATGGCCCCCTCTTTTTCGATGAACATGTCACTGGAGGCACCTACCTACGTATGCTCAAGGAAGAAGCATTTCCCAGTATCTTGAACGAAGAAGGAAATTTCCCAACATGGTTCCAGCAAGACGGCGCTACTAGATTTTTATCTCTGGGGCCACTTGAAAGCGCTGGTATACACAGAGAAAATTAGGAGTGTTGAACATTTGTGGCAGCGCATTATTGGGGCATGTAACAGCATTACTCCTGACATCATTCACCGTGTGCTTGCTGACTGGGTATCACGACTGAATTTGTGTATTGAAAACAATGGTGGACATATTGAGCACGTTCTGTAAATAAAAGCTTTTGTTTTGCCTTTTTTTTATCATTTTTCCTATGATGCCGGACTTATAGGACACCCTGTATATTTACAAATACGTGTAATAAATAAGTTAACAATAGACATATCAAAGATTATGGTATCCAAAGGGCACGGTATCATAGGTACCAGGCACCTGGCAACGTTTCCTATAGGTGTTACGGCACACCTTTTTACCCCTAAGTTCCTTCACCCCACTCCAACTTCTGTGCCCGAAAATTGTGGGTACCTACAGTCAGTTGGGGCGGGCGGTCGCACTCATCATCTACCAAGCGCACTAGTTCCCTCAACGAGTCAAAGTTAACGACCCTCCGACTCGCATGGTTAAGCGTGATACCATTAGCCTTCACGATATACTTCGTATCCTCCCCCACCCTCACCCGTACCCCATAGGTTTTTGGCCCTGTTGACACAAACGAGTCGGCGTATGCGATGTCTCCATACTCATCCTTGATCTCGTCAGTTAGCTCTCCGAGGAACACTCCAATAGCGGGCATGTATTCATCCCTCCTCGCTATGAATATCACGCTATCTGTATCGGCGTACAAAACCCGCCGCCCAAGAGAATGCAATAGGCCCCAAAGTTTGATGCGTGCGTAGGCTGTTGTGAAGCTGGCTACAGGTATGTTTGTAACCCGTGAGGTATCTGTAGCCAATTCGGTATTGTTTTACTTTATTATGTAAGTATTACATACATTCAGAATCTCCATGACCTCTTTATCGGGAGCGATGGCATAATCCCAGACTTCACTATAACTTTGTGCCAAATGAACGTTCCCTTTCCCAGTATTTTGTGCAAATTTTCCCCAAAGACTGCTTAGACACAACTTTGCACTAAAGCGCTTGCCAGGGTTCTTTACAATTTGGGATTGGTCAAGCTGTATACCTTCACGGTGACGGTAACGCTGAATATAATCCATTTTTTCATCTTCGGTATTAACCCCTCGCGGATATCCTGACGCCTCAACCTTATCCTTCAAAAAAGCGTTTATATATGGTGTGAAAAGATTGGGTAGCTTCTGAAACCTCCACACCTCATGTATCTTCATTATTCTATACCCATGGCGAATGGCTAGGGCCAGTCAGGGCTTGTATATACACCTCTGATCTTACGCTGGTGGGTTGTATGGTCACAATCACCATTGTTCTCTTCTGCGCACTTCACGCACAGGGAAAACATGAGCTTGTGGTCTATAACGACGGGCAAGATCGGCATCCATAAATCGCGTGGGGGTAGCACGTCTACGAAAGAGAGTCCAAAGTAGCGCTCATTCATGTTGTTTGAAAACTCCTCGATGGTTGGTATGGTGGGACCTACCATTTTATCAGGTGCACCTACGGGGTACGGATTGTTCTTCACGTAGGGATATAAAGAACAGAAGTCGTAATAATGGAATTTCACACCCTCCGTAGGCATTTGAGAGGATCCAGCACCATTGAACGTTTGATCGTGTTTATTTCTTCACGGTACTGTCCATCTGCCTCCATCCGTACATCATACTCATGCTCCCACAAGACTTTATGAGTGAACTGGGAGCCTATAATTGATCGCGGGTGCGGGTCCACGCAAGACAGTCGGCAGGAGTTCTACCGTGGGTATCTCCTACGATTACACACTCAGGACGGGGGCATCCATGCCACCAGCAACCGTTAAAGGAGTACACAGTCTTCTCACTAGTGGCGCGGTTTTCACTTAGACCATCAACCCAAAAAACACGACCATTAACCTTAATGGGTACTTCACCCGTGTTGCGGGCATGCTTTATGTATACACCTGTCTGCTGCTGTAGGTGTATGAGCCAGTAAATAACCTTGTGCCCATAACTGCGGGGGTTGTTTCTGTGGATAATGGCTAAGGTGTCTTTAGGCATGAAGCCGCAGCCACGATCGGCGTTTATATTCCGTCTATAAATAGCCTGAGAATTGAAGTTAAGTGTATAAGGTGTGGCACTATGACCTGCAACACAGAATACACGGTCAATATTTACCCTGAAGTTGTCTATATTGACGGCTATACTACTTTGAGAGGCCTGCATTATACGGCCTAATATATATACTCTATATCTTCAGCTGCCAAACGTCTGAACGGTATTACTACCCAAAAATCATCTACATCTCCGTCATCTGACCCGAATCCGAAGGACAGCCGCGTCCTGATTTCACGTTCATCGCGGTTCTGAAGGGCAAACTCTACAATACGTTCAACTATGCGCCGTAGTCCGTGTTCGACACCAATGTTATACATGGATCTAGGATCAACCCTGACTATATACCGATTTCTAGTCAAGGCCGGGGTGGGGGTAGCGGTGCGCACCAACTCGAATGTTATGCCATCCTCAGCAGAACGGGAAGCTGCTGTGGAGGATGTACCCGGAATTGAATAAGGGGTTATATTTGAGGAAGGCACTATTGTGGGGTTTGCGTTGTAAGACGTTGAGGGTTTGGGCTCTATTACTGGTGGTTTAACAACCGGAGCAATCCTGGCACGCTTTATACCTGACGTGGAGGGTTCTTCATCACGCCACCGCTTTGAACTGGCGCGTGCTACAGGTGTCGCTGGTGAGGGCTCGGCGGCGGGGAAGGGTTCTGTAGGTGTACGGTCAACGGGCTCGTCTGTGATAGCGATGATGGGGTGCTGTACATCGTCGTCATTCACGACAAGTTTCAAAAGTAAGATTAGCTGGATGTGCTACGCATCATCTGCCATAATTCTAAAATCCTACCTGTAGAACTTTGTATAAATTCTTAAGTTATCAGTAACAAGCGTGTAATAAAATTTCATTTTCAAATAATAAAATTCACTGTCTAAATGACGTCATAATGAAGGAAGATTAGCTGGGTGTGCTACGCATCGCCTGCCTGCACCAGGCCTCGACCCCTGGGCAGATATCCTTTCACTTCGTTTTATTACGGCTTTTATAAATTATAACACGCACTGAATGAAACAATATATATATATTATATATATATATATATATATATATATATATTATATAATATTATATATATATATATAGCCTGGCCTTCCGCTTAAATCACAAACTAGTTTTCTAAAACGCATTTATTATGGCTTTTTATAAATTAACTAACACTGGCACTGAATGAAATGATGTATATAGCCCGAATCACAAATTAAATTAATTACTCATATTTCAGTGTCGGCTTCAACGGATGATTCTTGTACTCGGTCGCAAAATTCTGCAATGCTTTGTGTTGAAAGTAGTGCGTTCCGGTCTGCCGCAGCGAAAAGATGAAGTGTAGCCCCTGCATAGAAATCCCCATCTTCAAACAACTGCGGGTAGTCGTAAAGCTGTTGTGATTGGCTCATGGTGATATCTGTGGTCACTCGCTGATAAGTACAACTGTTGTGGATTCCAGATGAAAATGCCTCCTTTTATATACGCGAATCTAATTGTAAACATCCCGAATAACCGAATCACGAGTTTTCTATTGGCCGTCGGTGAATTTTGGGTACGGCACAACGTGTAAGTGCTACTATCCACCAACCAGAGGTCCTGGATTTCCGCCCACTGGGGTGTAATTGGCTGATCCGTGAATTCTGAGGCGTGTCAGATATAACTTACCTATTCCATAGATTTCTTCCAGAAATGATTCTTAGAGAGAGAGAGAGAGAGAGAGAGAGAGAGAGAGAGAGAGAGAGAGATCGGAGTATGATGAACTTCCATTTTATTACCTCAACTGTTGTGTGTGTATATATATATATATATATATATATATATATATATATATATATGAGGGATTTAGCGACGTTGGAAGATAAATATGGAAATCGGGTACAGATCGCTTCGGTTTAAAGTTTATGGTGTCTAGAGATTCGTGTGTAATAAATATCCATTTATCTACCAACCAATTGTGCCGATATATATATATATATACAGTATATATATATATATATATATATATATTATATATATATATATATATATATGAAGGGTTTTACAACCATCTAAAATAATTAAAAAAATTAATTGTGGAGCGGATGTATGATAAACACCTGTTTTATTACCTTGCCTGTGGTGTGTATATATAGTATATGAGGGAATTAGCGAGATTGGAAGATAAATTTAGAGGGGTGAGGCCGTCCCAACTTCTCTCCGAAAGAGGTCAGGTGGACTCCCCCGGCTTGCTGGGGGATTTCCCCTCCCCCCTTTTTTTTGGCACCGTTGGGTTGGCACTGGCGGGGTATTGCAACAAGGGGGGTTGGCATTGGGGTTGGCGCTCTCACTTATTGCAACATTGCTTCATTGCAATGCACTGTAACCTTTTGTGCCCATACTACTGAGCCAAATCATGTATAATTTCATCCTTATTTATGTAATTTCTGTTAAGTAATTCTATTGCCACAGAATAAGAAGTACCGATGGCTGGCAGTGAGTCCACTAATCTTAAGGCAGGGCATTTCAGATAGTTCACTAAATAACTAAATTTATCAACATCTGTAATGTAGTTTTTATTACCTATAAGGCTATGAAATTTTTCAATAAAAGATTGAAATTTGGCTCTGTCACTGTCAAAAGTGGGTACGTCAAGTGTGGGCAATTTTGATTTTAGTTCATTGCCCTCAGCACGTTGGGAGAGCTAAGTAAAGCATTTCGAATAGCTTCTAAGAAGCTTTCATTGGTGTCTTGTTTTTTGTACTCATCAAGTTGGTTTTGAATTTTAGAAATATAGGAATTAACTTTTGTAATGTAATTTTCATTGTCAAGTAGGAGAGTAGAATACTCATTTGTTAGTTCAATTGTGTCATAAATTTCTGTAATTATGTCCTCATCTAATGTGAGAATTTCTTGTTTGTAACGAGTAATAGAATTTAATGTTGTTTCAAAATCATATCTTGTAGGTTCTTTCTGTTTGTAATCATTGTACAGTTTGGTGATGACACCTTTACGTGCTGATTTTTTTCTCATTAATTTTTTGTAGTTCTAAGATGGTGCCATAGCTCCAAGGTCTGTGTTTTTGTTTTCTTTTCTGTTTTTTTTTACCCTTTTGTCCAAGTCTTCCATAATTGTTGTTAGTGTTAAAGTTCTGAGTTTAATTTTATGATGTTAAAGAGTTTTATGAGTGAGTTAAATTGCTGTAATAAGTTTTTTATATCCTACACCACAGATTGAATTAAAAATTTACAATGTTTTTAGTTAGGATAGGCCTTAAGTGTAAAGAGTAAGGCCTAATTTGAGAGGTAGTCCTATTATTTAAAGTAAAGTAAGGTGGGCCTACTAAATAGGCCTGTGTTGTTGGCCTACTAAGTAGGCTTATGTTGTGGGCCTACTAAGTAGACTTAGGGTGAGGCCTAACGAGCTAAGCCAAGCCGCTATTTGTGTCAGTGTAAATTTTAGGGGGGTCGGTTCCCCATACACGGGCCACCTTATGAAAAACTATATAGGGCTATGGGTTGATTGCATGCTACCTCTCATCCGTTGGAAATTTCCAGCAGATTACAGTGAAGAGTTAACGACAAAACCCTACATTTTTTCGTTAGAGAGTTATGTATATGTAGATCTTTAAAGGACCTCTTTATGTTTATTTGCCTTCGGTATTTGCGCTGCTTAATGGTAAACAAAGAAATTACCTCACCTTATTATTTCGTTGGGCCTCGCTTTTGTTCGTAGGGCGTGACGATCTCTTTTGGTTTATTTGCTATAGGTATTCACTACACTTAAATACCTGAAGGAATAGGCCCATCCTTTTTATAGTTATTAGGTTTTATATTATGAGGATTTCACTCAGAAATTATAGGAAGATAAAGTACATCTTCCTTGCTTAAAGCATCGTTGTAACATAGGCAGCTCAGAGTGCCGCCAATATAAATCGTTTGGAATCCGCTGATTCTTCAAAGTTCGTTGACTCTTCTCTTGGTGTAATTTTCATGAGTCAGCAATGGAAAATGTTGAATACGAAATAATAAATTTGGTTTTCTTGCTGTTATGCAGGCCCAATGCCTACATATGGGGATTCTATGTATGGTAATTAATTTAATTCCCAGTAGGCTATATCACCAATCCCGAGGCAATTTTGAAGTTATTTAATTCAATAAATTAATAATTTGTATTTAATTAAGAAATAAAGGTATCACATACAATACCATATTGTAAACATGTATAGTTTTCCATAGTGTCATCTGCGAAGCATGATACAATACTGTCCTTAATATCTGCATCAATATCTGCAATCATTATTATGAACAGCAAGGGAGCTAATACTGTCCCTTGTGGGACAGAGCTCACGAATTCCGAGACTTCCGATTTAACTCCGTTTACCATCACTCTTTATGTTCAAGAAATTAAATATCCACCTTCCTAGCTTTCCAGTAATTCCTGTATCCCTAAGTTTGTGTGCTATGATTCCATGGTCACATTTATCGAAGGCTTTAGCAAAGTCCGTATATATTATATCTATGTTTTGTCCTCTACACAATGTTTCCAATATTTTCTCCTGGTGGTCTAGTAGCTGTGATAGGCATGATCTTCCACCCCTGAAGCCATGTTGATTTGGGTTGTATAAGTCGTTTTCTTGTAGGTAGTAGGTAGTTTTACCTCTAATTATACATTCAAAACACTTTAAAAGTTGTGAGGTGAGAGCCATTGGCCGATAATTCTTGGGCATTGCTCTGTTACCACGTTTAAATAGAGGGGCAGTGTTCGCGTTCTTTAAGGGGAGTGGAATTTGTCCTGTGTCGAGTTATTTCCTCCATAGTTAGTATAGCGGTTTGGCAATACTCTCTTTGCATTTCTTCAGAAACGTGGCACTCCATGTGTCTGGCCTGGCACTGAATTGTCTCGCATCTGTGATAAGGCTGTAATTACATCTCCTTCCGTGAACTCGAAGTCCATTAATACGTTTGTGCCGGAATTTGTTCTTGGTTGATTTGTATCTATGTCGAAAAATTCGTCTGGGTTTTCCACTTCCATCTCGGACTTAGGGGTGCTAAACACTGTTAAATTGTTCCCTAAGCAGTTCGCTTAATTCTTTCGAGTCATTTGTGTATTCGGCCTCCCCGTCTATCAACGGACCAATACTCTCCTTACACTGCATTTTCCTTTTCGCAAACGTGTAGAAGTATTTGGAGCACCGACAATTCAGCGCAGGACAATTCAGCGCCGACAATTCAGCGCCGACAATTCAGCGCAAAGACAATTCAGTGCAGGACAATTCAGCGCCGACAATTCAGCGCAAGTCAGTACAGTTAAAAGTTTAGTTAAAAATAATAAAAATAAATCGCAATAAATAAAAAAGAGAAAAATTTGTATATTTATATATATGCTAAATTGGGTCAGTATCGAAGGAGTGACATTTCAAAGGAGTGACATAACAAAGGAGTGACATAAATACCGTAACGAAGGAGTGCCATAACGAAGGAGTGACAAATCGGAGATAAAATTCAAAGGAGTATAATTATTAAAATTTTATTTAAAAAAACAAAATTTGTTAGAATTGTTAAAATTAAGATTTTATTTAAAAAACTAGAAACCTAACCTAACCTAACCTAACCTAACAGTTGGAAGCCTCTCTTCCCTCTGGATTTGTTCTTTCTTCTTTCGCGCTGAATTGTCTTGCGCTGAATTGTCTTTGCGCTGAATTGTCTTGCGCTGAATTGTCGGCGCTGAATTGTCGGCGCTGAATTGTCCTGCGCTGAATTGTCGGGTCACGAAGTATTTTGGGTTATTTTTTATGTTTTCTGCTACCTTGTTTTCCTCCTCCTTTGTCTTATGTATGAATGTTTGCTTTAGGTCCATTTCTATTTCGCCAAGGTTCCTCTCTAGTTTGAGTCTCTTTGTATCAGTTCTGCATCTGTGATGTTTTACGGTTTGTCTTAGTTGCCTGAATAGCCTCCTGATTTTCCTCTCGAGCTTGCTACGTTTTCTTTCCTGTCTCTCTGGAATATGTTTCAGTATTATTGGTTTGGTTTCAGTCTCTATTATACATAGTATTTCTTGTGGAGTCTTCTCGTGTAGTAGCAATTCCCAATTTACCTCCATTAAATCTTTATTTACGTTTTCCCAATTTACTTTCTTTGAATTTATGTTTAAGCCTTCAGATATTCCATCTGCCTCTCTCGGATGCGTTTTCGGACCTCTGGGTGGTAACTTCAATTGTATATCGATGAGGTTATGGTCGGAGAACTTTGTGTGCGTTACTTCTTTATTTATTATTAACTCGTTGTTATTTGTCAAGATTAAATCCAAAATGTTCTCTTTTCTCGTTGCTTTACAAAATTTCCTGGGTAAGGATGTAATTTTCCATAATATCTAATAGCGTTGTTGCTTGGGTTCTATCATCTTTAGTAATGTTTCCATGAAACTTCTCGACATATATAAATAACTTCGTCATTTTTCTTCCATGTAATGAATGGGAAAGTAAAATCTCCGAAAATTAGAATATTTGTTGCTGGAGTTCAAGTAATTTTAATGTTTTCTCTTTCATTTGTAGCAAATTGGAATTCACTTTTTGTGGTGTTTGGTGGTCTGTAGATGTTCATAATGGTTAGGTTCAGTTCTTTTACTTCTAATATAATAACTTCAACTGTGCTGTTTGATTTGTTTACCTTCACTTCACATGTGTATGTGTTTTTCACGTAGATGCAACACCCTCCCCTGTTTAAAGTGTATAAATTTCTTCTCAACTACTTTTGATTGTATATTTATATTTTATATATTGTATGTTAAATTATTTCCAATAATTCGTCTAAATAAACAGAATGATGTAGTGTTTTATTATCCGTTTAAAACAAATGCTTTCCAGGGTGTGTGTATATATATATATATATATATATATATATATATATATACACACACACACACATACATACATATATATATATATGAAAATTATTTCACGAAAGTAACACGTGAAAAATATTTATGATGAATAAAACCACGAAGGAAAGGAAACACAAAATGGTGCTCAAGCGCTTTCGTCTAATGACATCCTCAGGAACACTGAAGTACATAAAAAGGTTACAGCCTATATATAGGTTACAGAAAAAAAAAATAATAATATACATATATATATATATATATATATATATATATATATATATGCAATAAACGGAGAAGTAAAAATAATTTTTTTTTTCTGTAACCTATATATAGGCTGTAACCTTTTTATGTACTTCAGTGTTCCTGAGGATGTCATTAGACGAAAGCGCTTGAGCACCATTTTGTGTTTCCTTTCCTTCGTGGTTTTATTCATCATATATATATATATACACACACACATACATATATATATATATATATATACACACACACACATATATATATATATATATATAATATATATATATATATATGGAATAACTCGTATGATGGGAATATATATAAACGATGTACGTTTGCTTCAATAAATATATATATGTATACACTATACGAAATGGCTGGTGACGCCTTCTAAGCCAACTGGCGGATTTCGAGTTCGAAGCCAGATACTGCTGCCCTGAGCTCTCATTATGCGATGCGATATGCCAGGAAGAACATCTCTCTCTTACATTCCTAAGCTAGGGAAACACCTTTGGGGGGAGATCAACCTCTACTCCTCCTGTTTGTTTGGGGGGAGATCAAACTCCTCTCCTCCTCTCTCTTAGGTTAGATTTGGGTGGGATTCCCCCAGCTTGTGGGGGTTGGCACCTTGCAACAAGGGGGAAGGGGATTGGCACTGGCACTCATATGATCAACATTGCATGCAATTGCACTCTAACCTTTTGCGGTCATACTACTGGGGTCATATTTCGGCGATTTTCACAGGTTTCCCCTTCGAGGATCCCTTAAGACTTTTTGTATGTAATAAAGGACATATTCAGGAGTATAAAACATCAGAGATACTTTTTGTGCAATTTGTTCAAGGTTGACTAAAGATTTTTCATAAAATGCCTGTCCTATACCTCTAAAGATGATTTATCCCAACTGGGCATTCGGTAATTTATACATCTGTTGTTCTGTAACATCTTTTTCTTTTTGTCAACTTTCATTGCAATTACTGATTTCAGATAGATATGAGAGATTATTAGTAGATTAGTCACTGTCTTAATAAAAAGAAATGCACTTGCCGGAGCTTCTTCAAACAAGTGGTTGCTGACTTAATTATAAAACGCATATGTCAGAGCTTATTTAAACAAGTCGGACAGGGGAGGGTTCAGATTGGGCATTTTCCAAAAAAATTGCGAATATTCTGAGAAAACGGAAGTTATCAATGTTTAAACCCAGCACTTGCACTTAACCTAGAGCTCTGAAAATTTTCCAAGTGTTTTATGATACCAAATGAAACCAGAAAATGTAGAGCACATAAAAATTTGACACTTCTATATTTATGAAATTCCCTAGACTGCATATATTACAGTAGTACATAACAGCTTAGCATCTCTCACAACGCTGCTCGACTCCTATATCAGCCGCGTTCCTTGTCCACAACTCTTGACGTCACTTTGCCTTAGGCAGCGTCACTAACACTGTCACACATACAGCGCTTCAAAAGTTACGATCGTAAACGCAGCGCGAGACGTATCAATGCAGCAGACGCCATTATTGTTTACATTGCTCTCAGCCACGTCGGAAGAGTAGGAGCTTAGTAGGCAGTCGGTGGTCAGCATTAAGCGAGTGTTATTTTATGTGTTTGTTAATATTTTTCATGTCAATAATAAATAAATTATTATTTTTATGTATTAATTACATGTTTATTATTAGCGCTATCCTGATGTCGCGCTCATACAACGGAAATAACGCCGTCGGGGAACGCATCTAAATGTATATAATGGTATAACGACCTCTTTTAGCGATGATTCGTTAGCGCTCACTTTTTCAGGAACGTATCCTGAACGTTAAGCAGGTATCCCTCTCTCTCTCTCTCTCTCTCTCTCTCTCTCTCTCTATATATATATATATATATATATATATATCTCTCTCTCTCTCTCTCTCTCTCTCTCTCTCTCTCTCTCTCTCTCTATATATATATATATATATATATATATATATATATATATATATATAATGTTATAATGTTATAATGTTACAGACCAACAAAGACCCTAGGATCCACTCATGGTTGGTCTACCTAACTGTGTTCGTAATTGTGTATGTCCTCCGTGGTGGCGGAGGGGACCTACAATTTTATGTGGGTTCCGAACCACAAGAACATAAGAAATTTATGCAAAAACTGCCTGTCCATTGGCAACGACCAATTTTTGCATAACTAATTAATTATCAATTTAAAACTAATTAATTATCGATTTAAAACTAATTAATTATCGATTTAAAACTAAAGATAGAATCTCTGGATCCAGAGGATCAAGTCATAATAGACTACTTACTATCCACAAATATGTTACACTCTATATCTATTTATAACCAACATGCAAATATATCAGATCCAAAGAATCCAGTCAATTTCATTACGGTATCCATCAATACTAGTACCTTGCCAACGAAAAATAAGTCACGGTCCATATCGATTGCGGACCAAGTCAAAATTTACATATACATTACAATACCGGGTGTTTCAAAAGTCCCTCACTAATTTGATTTTCAATTTTCTTTGCAGCTAATCGACCAACGACGTTCATCTTGTGGTAAACTCTTACTCAGTAGTTGAGAATGTTTTTTGAGTCTACATTTGAAGTTTTGCTCCGTTTTCTTCTGCTACCATGCTGACTCTAGAGCAGAGGTGTAAAATCGCTGCATGGCAGGAGGTTTTTCAATCTGTGGTCGAAGTGCAGCGACGATTCCGGGCAGTCTACGGACAGCATTATGCACCGGATAGGAACACCATCGTCGCCACCCACCGGAAGTTTATGGAGACCGGATCCGTAAAGGACAAACCACGATCAGGAAGACCTCGAAGTGGGCGGAGTGAGGAGAATGTCGAAACTGTCCGTGAGGCGTTTACTCAGAGTCAAGGAAAGTCCATTCGGCGAGCTGCTGCGGAACTGAACATCAGCGCGACATCTATCCAACGGATTTTGCGGCGTGGTCTCAAGCTGTATCCGTACAAGATCCAGGTGGTTCAGAAGCTGGAACCTCAAGACTACGATTGCCGGATGGAGATGTGTGAGACACTGCTGCATCACTACGAAAGAGACCCATCGATCCTGGAGCACATGTGGTTCAGCGACGAAGCTCTCTTCCACCTTTCTGGTCGCGTCAATCGGCACAACACCCGCATCTGGGGAACTCACAATCCTGCGGAGATCCGTGAACATGAAAGGGATACGCCGAAATTGGTCGTCTGGTGTGCCATCTCCTCAGCTGGGCTGATTGGTCCGTTCTTCTTCCGGGATCGAGATGGAAACTCCGTGAACGTCAACGGAGACAATTACCTTCGTATGCTTCAGGAGTTCTGCATCCCCCAACTGTCAGCTGTAGCTGACATGCAAGAAGTCATTTTCCAGCAAGACGGTGGCCCTGCTCATTACTCGCGTGAGGTCCGCTCATTTCTGAATAAGCAGTTCCCGGATCGGTGGATTGGTCGCCGTGGTCCCATCGAATGGGCGGCTCGCTCGCCTGATCTTACCCCATGCGACTTCTTTTTGTGGGGCTACATTAAGAGCAAAGTGTACGCCACCAAGCCGCGAGTCCTGCCCACACTAGAAGAACGGATCAGGAATGCGTGTGCTTCTGTTACTCCCGAAATGTTGTCCAATGTCGGCCAAGAATGCGTAAAACGGTGGCTCGCTTGTTTCGAAAAAGACGGTGCCCACGTTGAGGTGTACCAGTGACTTTCCAGTAGACTTATGAAGCCAAGTTTGATGCCACCAAAATTCTCATGAATCGTAGACTCAGCAACCAAATTGTCATTTGGTTCCTCTTGTAAATGCTATTTTAATAAAATTTTAAAAATAATGAGGGACTTTTGAAACACCTTGTATATATACTTAGGAGGAAAAGTGTAGGTGTGGCTGTAAAGACTGTACAGTAATGTAGAATGTGTGTGCACCCATTTTGGGTCTCCCATTTCAAGGTGTTTGTGGGGCAAGAGATCATGAGTTTTTCAATACCTCACAGTACTATGGGGGGCACCGCTCGGCAGAGGAATCTCTTTAAATGGGGTGTGTAAGGACAGAGAGTATCCCCTAACCCAAGATGCTGCCTCCCTATATCCCACAACACTTGTGTTGAGCTGTGGGATCTATCACCACAAAGCCTTACTTTTACTATCTTAAACTATACCCAATCAATCAACATATTTGTCTAATCGATTTTTAAACATGTTTATAGAAGTGCTACTAATTACTTCTACCGGCAAACTATTCCAGCTACTTACTATTCTATGCCTAAAAACGTTTTTGGCAACTGCTGTCTCGAACCTTCTACTTGTCAACTTACACCCGTTATTTCTAGTCCTATTATATTGAGATATTTCGAAAAAGCTATCTCTATCTACGTTATCGAACCCATTCATAATTTTGAAAACCTGGATTAGATCACCCCTTGGCCTCCTAGTCTCGAGTGTTGTCAATTTTAACTCCCTAAGCCTATCCTCGTACGACTTTGACCTAAGCGACGGAATCATCTTAGTTGCTCGTCTTTGAACTCTTTCGATTTTGTCTATATCTTTGCGCATATACGGATTCCAAAATTGGATCGCGTACTCCAAATGGGGTCTAACTAATGATTTATAAAGAGAAACTATAATATCGCGCGATTTGTACTCAAAATTTCTAGCTATAAAACCTAACACTTTGGTCGCCTTACTGACCGCTGCTGTACTTTGTTTCGCTACTTTTAAATCACCAGTGACTATAACTCCTAAATCTTTTTCCTGCTCTACGCTTGTTAAATCTTTCCCTGACATACTATACGCAAAATTACCGTTACGCGAACCTATATGCAAAATTTTGCACTTATCAACGTTAAATCTCATTTCCCATGTGACTGACCAATCAACGATTTTATTCAGATCTTCCTGGATTTTACCTCTATCTTCGTCATTAATCGCCCTACCACCCAGCTTCGTGTCATCCGCAAACTTTGAAACTGTGCTGACTAGGCCGACATCTAAATCGTTAATATATATAAGAAAAAGCAAGGGGCCCAATACAGAACCCTGAGGAACGCCACTCGCTACATTAGCCCAACACGACTCCGCTCCATCAACGACCACCCTCTGTTTCCTACCTCGCACCCACTCTTCTAACCGCCCTATGTCTATCGTAAACGTCAACCACGCTTTGGAAAAATTCTAAAAGATTAGTTAAGCAAGATTTGTCTCGCCTAAAACCGTGCTGCGCATTTCTAACTAGTTTATGCACTTCTAAGTGTTCGACTATACGATCCCTAATTATTGATTCCAGTAGCTTACCTACAACAGACGTTAAACTGATTGGCCTATAATTTCCCGCCGCACCTTTATCGCCTTTCTTAAAGATAGGTGTTACGTTTGCTAACTTGAAATTATCTGGTACGCACCCCTCAGAAATAGACGCATTAAAAATCTTTGTTAGCGGCACAACAATGCTATCTTTTAATTCTTTTAGTTGTATGGGATATACGGAATCCGGCCCCAGTGATTTACGCGATTTCATTTCATCAATATAGCGTATTACTTCCCCTTCACTAACCACGATATTATCCAAAATATTACCATTATCAAAAGGTATTATGTCTATGACCGTAGGGATATTCGTTAGATCTTCTATAGTAAAAACTGTCGTAAAAAATTCGTTTAGCAAGGTAGCCATTTCCTTGTTTTCAGAAACTAGATCTCCGTTTACATTTTTCAAAGGCCCCAAGACACTTTTTACTGGATTTCTATTATTGATGTATTGAAAGAATCGCTTGGGGTTTTCTTTACCGTCACGAGCTATGGAGATTTCAAATTCGCGCTTGGACTCTTTTATTACACTTTTCGCTTCACGCCTTAGAGATATGTAGTTGTTTCGTAACAACAGATTATCTTTATCGCACTTATATAGCCTATAAGCTCTATCTCTACTCTTTATAATGTCTCCTACTCTAGAAGTAACCCACAAGGGCTTGTTGTTTACTTTCGCACGCTAAATTTTGTACGGTACACATTCCTCATTTATAGTCCTAAATACCGTTTCAAACGATTCCCACATTAGTTTTGCGTTGGAGTTCCCCATTACGTTTTCCCAATTGACGTGTGAAAATTTATTTCGAAATTTACTAAAGTCTGCGTGCTGGAAGTTAGGAATTTTAGTCGAGTTAGTTGGTTTCGAGTGACTTACTGAGAGGACAAACTCTACCATATTGTGATCGCTATTGCTTAACGGTTCTATTACTTGAAGATCAGTAATTAGCCTATCATCCGTAGTTATTACTAAATCTAAAATACTGTCCAACCTCGTAGGTTCCTCAACCTTTTGAATAAGAAAGCTATCCTCGAGAAAATTAACTAAACGATTACCTTCCGCGTCTCCCTGCATTGTATCGTAATTCACGTTGGCGCAATTAAAGTCACCCATAACTAAAGCCTGCTCACTACCGATTATTCTCTTTAGTTCACGATATAACGCTTCGTCCGTATCAGCTGTTTGATTAGGGGGCGTATATATAACCGCAACAAGAAGTTTGAAATCGTTCAATTTAAGTTCTGCTATAGTCGAATCTATCGGTTCTGGAATTGAGTGCTTTACTTCTATAACGTTCGCAATATTATCTTTGATATATATATATATATATATATATATATATATATAGCGAGAGAGAGAGAGAGAGAGAGAGAGAGAGTTGTGTCTCTCTCCGTATTAACACCCAAATAAGAAGGGAATAAACTACTCGGCGGTTTATTCTGTTTACACCCGAAAGTGTATAAAGTATCAGTGAATCCGTGCATATAAACTATTAAGTGAAATTCAGTAAAATTAAGAAAGTGCAATACAGTTTACATAAATTATCACCAGTTTAACGTATATATTTAAACCGTAATATGATTGGCACTCGAGAAATCTTGAAACAAGGCAGGAAAAATGTCATAAAACGCAAAGGTCAGAAAACCCTCGTGGGCATCGAAAGGAAAGAAAAGAGAAAGAAAAGAAAACAAATAAATAAATAAATAAATAAATAAATAATTTGTGTGTGTATTTCTTTTTACGCTAATTAATGACTAGCTAGCATGACCAATAACACTGGTCAACAAAGATTTTTCATCAGAGTAAAATTTGTGGTGGCTGGATAGCATTTTTCACGCTAATTCCAAAACTGCATTCAGATTTTTTCTAGCACGTATAGTTTTCAAGATGAAGGCATATATATATAACTACACAGATTTAACCATTTTAAATAGGCAAAATACTAATATTTCAACATTTGATTGTGTTTATTTTATTGTGTTTTTTTTAGTTTATTCATCTTATTTATTTCAATTATCTTAATTATACATCTTATGTATTTCAGGTGTGAGCTTTTACGTCTAGCAGCATTGTGATTCACTTTTGAAGGTAGACATTTAGAGCCTAAAAAGTTAACCCAAGGACAGTTGAATGATCTTGTTAGAGACTTATCGCTGTCTAAAGAGAAATCAGAGCTTCTCGCCTCAAGACTAAAGGAGAACAATTTACTTGAGAACAATGTTCGGATTAGTTACTACCGAAAGCGGAATTTTGAATTAACAGCATTCTTTTCAGTAGATGGTCCTCTCTGTTATTGCCATGACATCAATGGACTATTTACAGCCATATCTCAGACGTATGTGGCATCTGAGTGGCGCCTCTTTATTGATTCGTCGCAGAGAAGCCTGAAAGCAGTTCTTTTGCATAATGGTAATATAATGCCATCCATCCCCATTGCCCATTCCGTCCATCTAAAAGAGACATATGACAATATGGATATACTACTTAAGGCAATCAAATACGACAGTCATCAATGGAATGTTTGTGGAGATCTAAAAGTTATAGGAATGCTTATGGGTATGCAGTCAGGATTCACAAAATTTTGTTGTTTCCTTTGCCTGTGGGACAGTCGCGCCACTATAGAACATTACACCAAAAGTGACTGGCCACTTATGTATACATATGTCCCAGGGATAAGCAATGTCCAGTCTGTCCCTTTAGTGAATCCCCAAAAGATCTATCTGCCACCTCTTCACATTAAACTTGGTTTAATGAAGAATTTTGTTAAAGCAATGGGTAAAGTCAATTCTGAAGGGTTCCAATACCTTTCAAGGAAATTTCCGAAGGTTACTGCAGCAAAATTGAAGGAAGGAATTTTTGTTGGGCCACAAATAAGGGAGGTTTTGAATGACACTGAATTTGAAAAAGTCCTAAGTCCGCTGGAATTGAAGGCTTGGCTGGCGTTCAAATGGATATGTGAAAACTTTCTTGGAAGCAACAAGTCACCTGCGTATAAGGATGGAGTCAAGAACCTCCTTGATGCCTTCAAAGAAATGGAGTGTCGAATGTCGTTAAAAATTCACTTCCTGCATTCCCACTTAGATTTCTTTCCTGAAAACCTTGGTGCAGTGAGTGACGAGCAAGGAGAGCGCTTCCATCAAGATATTCAGATGATGGAGAAGCGCTACCAAGGATATTGGAATGAAAGCATGATGGCGGACCATTGTTGGATGCTGTATCGTGACAATCCAGGCCAAATTTACAAAAGGAAATCACACTCACGGCGCTTTTAATAAAATAATGTATATATTCTTTATTTATAAGTACATTGAATAAGGTATATGATGTATTTGTTGTTTAGCATTCCTAAGTGTGATCTATACATCCATAAATTTTCTTATAGCAATATCAAAAACTTAAAAATATCAAAACCAGTGTATCTATATAACTATACGTGCTAGAAACAAAATAAAATCAGATTCGGAATCAGCGCGAAAAATGCATTAAGAAAAGTGTGATCATGTTTGTGATGAGGAAAAAAAGTTTCATTTTGTTGGCCAGTGTATAATTGACCATGGGTCCAAATTCTCACTTAATCTGCAATTTGTGTAATCTGGAAACAACTGAAAATGCAACAATAAGATGCGATTTCTGACAAAAACTGCACGACTTTATCTGCATGAATTGGGATGATAGGAAAATATATCTTGTCTCGAACGCGAAACAGATCGTGGGAATCAAATTTCTGTGTGACGCATGTACACTAGAGTGTGCCACTTTTAATAAAAGTTTGAAATTTTGAGGTGCAATATTCTCATGTGGTGATCCCTGCTACTTTATTGTCGAATATGAAGTTTTAACCCATTCTGAAAATATTTGACCCCAGATCGGGGGCATTGAAATTTTGACCTCAGCCTGTGACGACATCAGACCGATTTTTCATATGTATATTTGGCCATAAAATCTTTATTTATTAACCGATTCGAATGATTCTTGTGTTAATTGATTCAGAATTTAACGTTCTTTAGTTATTAATGTTATTGTACTTATTAATATTAATTGTTATTAGTAGTTATTAATGTTATTAATGCATTTTAATTATTAATGTTATTGTATTTCTTTTCAGATCTTTTATTGTACTTCTTTTCAGACTATGGATAATAATGCTTATTCGCTAAGGCGAAGTGAAGTAAATGTCAGTGATGATTCCAGTGATATTATTGGAAAACTTTTGACTGACATAAAAACTGGTAAAGGCAGTGTGTTGCCATCCATTGGTGATGTGTTGAAGTATTTTATTTATTTAACTAGAGGAGAATACCAAAATGCTTCTCAGGATGAAGTGATTGCGATTGCTTTGAGGAAAGTGAAGGTCGTCTGGGATATAGCAAGCATTCCTACCAAAAATGTAATAAAGAATCCTCTGCCTAAAGCCAAACGCAAAGATTTGATAAAAGAGCGTTCTTCACTAGCTCGTAACAGAGGTAAACCTAATTTTGAGCAAAAACAAAAAGACTTTCTAAGGAAGTTAGAGAAATTATTTGATATCGCTGCCAGTGATGCCTTAGATAAGATAAAAAAAGACAAGGTTAAAGACGAAAATAAAAAAATGATAGACATAACATTTCTCGAAAATCAAAGGACAGAGAGAAGATATTGTCTGGGAAATGTTGACAAAAGTTACGAGAAAAAAGCAGTGAAAAACATAACACGAAAGGAAAGCTACAAAAAATTTGAAAGAGAAGAAAAAGAAAGGACACTGCAGAAATTCCAAGCACTTGAAACGCCATCGAAAGCCAATTCTTCTTCATCGACGTCCAGCAGTGACAACGATAACGATGACGAATTCACCGTTCCTAAAAATACACCCAAAAGACAGAAATATTTCGTTCCGAAAACGTATCCTCCATGGCAGATCACCTTAACATCTCTTTGGGAGAGGAGAGCAATGACGGCAGCAGTAGCCTCTGCTTGTGGAGTGGATCTAAGCAAGCTGGCCTTATCTAAAAGTTCTGCCAAGCGTGCAGCAGAGATGGTTCGAGATCAAGCATAAGACAAATAAAAGAGGATTTTATTGCCCCACCTTTCTCGGTCATCCACTGGGACAGTAAGTTGATAACAGATAAAGCAGGAGGCAAATCGGAAAGAATTGCCGTGCTAGTATCGGGTGCCCCAAATGCCAAAGAGGGCAAGCTGTTGGCTGTTCCTGAAATCCCAAATACTAGTGGCGAGTCGCAGGCTACTGAAACTTTTGATATGATCAAAAAGTGGAACTTAGAGCGCCATGTTATTGGGTTTGTTTTTGACACTACAAGCTCCAACTCAGGGCGCCATACTGGAGCCTGTAAGAGACTTGAAGAATATCTATGTAGGAAAGTATTGTGGCTTGCTTGTCGGCATCACCTATATGAGCGGATACTCAACAGTGTGTTTGTAGAAATATTTGGAGGAAGCACTTCACCAGATTATGAAATTTTCAAAGAGTTCCGGGAGGAAAAGTGGCAAGGCATTGACACAAGCATAAAAGATTTCAGAACACTGAAAATCAAGGACAGAAAGTTAAGGTCTAAACGACAAGAAGTCTTAGATACATTAACCGATTTGCTGACTGAGAATGCATTCAAACGTGGTGATTATCGGGAATGCGCTGAGTTGACAGTCCAAATTTTAGGTGAAGTACCCCCAAAAGGAGTACGTTGGCTCCGTCCAGGAACAGCTCATCGTGCACGATGGATGTCTGCAATCCTATATACCTATAAAATGTATGCTTTTGGATACCAGGCTGGCTACGATGAGAATATGATGAAAATGCTTGAGCAGATATGTCTTTTTAATGCATTGTTCTACGCTAAAGCATGGCTACATTCAGACAACGCCGCAGATTCTTCTTTTAATGATTTAAGCTTATATCACGAACTGAAAACCTATGAAAAACATAACAGTGAAGTGGCAGGTGCAAGTCTTAAAGCCCTTGATAGGCAAATGTGGTACTTTGTGGAAGAAATGATACCACTCTCCTTATTTTCAAACAAGGTCAACAATGCAGAGAAGGCTAAGATTGCCAATACCTTAAAAAAGTCAGAGAAAAAGATTTATGACATGGAAACTGGCCATCCAGTCTTCCCTATACTCAGGGAAGGAACCAAGCTTCCGACCTTGCTAGTCCAAAATCATGGCAGTTTCTGAGGCTCTTTAAATCAAATGGGGATTGGTTGAGAAGACCAGTAGAAGAATGGGAGAAACAAGAGGACTATATTTGCTTAGCTTCTTACGTGCGAGACATGAAGGTAACAAACGATACGGCTGAAGGGGAGGTGAAACTTATTGAAGATTATGCTAAGAGCCTCACCATTAATGAACAGCAACGCCATTTCTTCCTTCAACTTGTTGAAAATGAAAGACGCCTTCTTTCAGACATCTACAAGAAGAGCAGTTTGCGAAACTACTTAAAAAAATAAAAGGTGAGTGTTCTGTATACTGTTTCATGCATTAAAATATTTCAGTATCTAATCTGGGTTAATATTATGAATTATTATTAACAATTTCTCCTTTTTCAGGGTCTTCGACGGCAACCGAATTGGCAATAAACTTGCAAGGAGGGTTCAAAGGAATGTTTTTTATATTACTTTTGTATACTTTAAAAAAAGAATTTTTGACTTTTCATTCCTTTTCTGTGAAAGGTTTATTTCAACTTTGACATGTTCAAAATTGTTTCCACCCATCGGAATAAGTCTATTTCTTATTATTATGCTTTTCAGATGGGCCCATTGCCGCAAAGCTGATCTGGGATGATGCTTCAGGGTGGCGGTCACACCCACAATGTCTCCTGTATTGCACCAAATTTGTCTAATTTTTATAGATTACCTGAGTTTTCGACCAAACACTTATAGTAAAAGCTACTGTTTTGGTATGAAAAAGAAAGCATTTCCAATTCTGCATCAATTAACACCAGAATCATTCGAATCGGTTAATAAATAAAGATTTTACTGCCAAATACATATGAAAAATCGGTGTGACGTCACAGGCTGGGGTCAAAATTTCAATGCCCCGATCCGGGTCACATATTTTCAGAATGGGTTAAAACTTCATATTCGTCAATAAAGTAGCAGGGATCACCACATGAGAATATTGCACCTCAAAATTTCAAACATTTATTAAAAGTGGCACGCTCTAATGTACACAGACTGTAAACTCCTCGGTATTTAAAGAAATGGAGAAAGCAAAACTCGAGTCTTACAAAAAAGGATGAGAGAGAGGAGGAAACTACGAATAACAATATAATAACGAATAACAATATAAACAAGATAATAAGAAATGAAGATAGATGAAAAAAAAGATAAGTAAATGTTGCGAGGTAGTAAAACTGTTGAACGAGCGAAATGATAAAAAATATAATAACTAAAAACGTAGGAAATAAACAGCCAAAGAAAAATAATGATAATACCAAAATTAAGAACATTGAACAAAAATGCCGTTATCTCCATCCTCAAAGGAACGCAACGGGTGAACGGGAAAAACGAATATCAAAGAAGGGTACCAATTTTTTAGACGTAGCCAATACAATTCATCTGCTAAATACTGTCCAGCAAATACAAAGTCAGCTGACAAATATAGGAATCCGAGAGCCGGACTGAAGGCACGCACAAAGACACTTCATGCGTTATCGGTAAGATAAAAAGAGGCAAATTCTCGGAGGACTACAAGGCAACGAACCGGCACCACCATAGGAAAACGAATCGGAACCACCTATATACGGAAACGAGAGAGAAAAAATAAAGATAATCCTAGCCAACATTCAGAACCTTAAATCAAATAATTCTTCGGACAAAGTTTTATACCTGAAAGGACTCGTGCAAGAAGCCGGAGCAGACTTTACATGCTGAAGGAAACTCATCTAAAGGACTGCCAGGTGAACTGTGAAAACTGTGAGTTCTGTGTTGACAAAAAAGAAATACAAATTGACAACTATAACATCCTCCGAGCCACAGAACAGTAAGACGTAAAGGAGGATGTGCTATTTACACACGCGAAAGGCATATGGCAGAAATGACTATAAGTACCTCAAACAGCTACGTAGAATGTGTACCAGCAAAAGTTGAAAAATTAAATATGGTACTAATTGTAATGTACAAACCCCCAAACACGCCACCCTCAAATTTTACAAAATATAAAACGATAGGAAAAAATATATGTATACACCAGGACAAGTGGAGCACACGGGAAGACCAGGAGCAGGTAAAAATGCTACAGGCTCAAGCTGATGAATTTGTTAACAGAAGAAATAACAGAAAACACGAAAAAACAACTGCCTATATTTGGTATTCACAAACAACAGCAATCTAATTGATAATGTAGAAATATCCCCAACTATAATATCGGACCACAACATTATTGAAATAACCAATATAAAAGCAACAGGAAAGGAAAGAACACGAACAACAAAAAGAAACAAATTCGAAATTTTTAATTTTTACTCCAAAGCTATAAACTGGGAAGATGTTGCATCCAGCATGGAAGCAATAGTTTGGAAAACCATTTTCGAGGCCAAGATAACGGAAGAGATGCTAATGACTTTAGAAGAGAAGACGCTGGAAATTGTGGAAAGACATGTCTTAAAAATACAGCAAAGAGTGCAAAAAACTTCACTTTTTTACGTGAAGGTCAAAATATGAGAATAAAAACCCACTCTAATAGACAGAGTTTATTTCCACGACAGTTTCGACCCCCACTGGCATCCTCCTCGGGTGGATACAGAAACACAAATGAAACAAAACAAGAGGGAAAAACACGGTCTATAGAAAACCTACTCATTGTAATTCGTACATTCATTATTTTTCATATCATGATGAAGGGGTTAAAAGCTCAATTATTTCTTCCATGTTTCTAAGAGCACTCAGGATTTGTAGCCCACATTTGCTGGATCCGGAAAATTCAAAGATTTGGAACATTTTTAAGGATTTAAAATATCCTGAGTGGTTTATCAGAAAGGCGTATTTTAAAGCCAGAAAATCTTTTTATGCCCCTCGGGAACCTTCAGTTAACCAAAAACAATATGTGAGTTTGCCTTACATTGCCGGCTTAGAAAGAGTAAAACCGTTGACGAAAGAATTTAAGTTTGCTTTGGCGTTCAAATATTCGTCTACCGTGAAAAGTAAATTGGTTAGGAATAACGTTGCAAAAGAGGAACAAGCCTGTGTCTACAGCATTCCCTGTAAAAGTTGTGATTTAGTATACGTGGGAGAAACTGGAAGAAATATTGAAACCCGTATCAAAGAACACAAATATGCCTTCAGAAGTTGTAATACTAATAATGCCATTTTTATCACGCTAGCCAAAATAATCATGCTATAGATTGGGAATCAAGTAAGGTACTTTATAAATGTAATAATTATGTCAAAAGAAAAATAATAGAATCTGTGTGTATAGAAAAAGTAGATAATTTTAATTTGTGCGAAGGTACTTATAAGTTAGACCCTTTAATGAGATTCTTGGTCAATAAATCCCTTACGGAGTCGTGGGAACGTGTTCGAACCTAAGTGTGTGTCTCTGGATTGGAATGTTTCCTTACTCGCTTTTAGTAAATGTAATAATGGAAGTAATTAATGTGGAAATAAATATATGCAGTAATTATGTCAAAACATTAGGATCTGTATGTATAGAACAAGAAGATATTTTTAATTTGTGGAAATGTAGTTATAAGCTGACCCTGTAATAAAATGCCCTTCTGGTTTCGAGAGAACGATATCTAACCTAGGTGCGAATTTCTCAATGGTCTCTGGATTATTTCCTAATCGCCTTTTTTCATTCGTTTTTCGGTTTATAATTTCTGTATAATAAACAACAATGTAATAACCAATGTAATAATAAATTTATAATTTCTGTAATTAATAATTATGCAATATTAAATGTAATAAATTTAATTATAAATGTAATAATTATGTAAAAATAATAGAATCTGTATGTTTAGAACAGGAAGATAGTTTTTAAAAAATTTGTGCGAATGTACTTAATGAAAATGCCCCTCCTGTCTCGAGAGAATGGAATCTAACCTAGGTGCGAATTTCTTAACGGTCGATCCCTGAACTGTTTTTCCCTCTTGTTTTGTTTCATTTGTGTTTCTGTATCCACCCGAGGAGGATGCCAGTGGGGGTCGAAACTGTCGTGGAAATAAACTCTGTCTATTAGAGTGGGTTTTTATTCTCATACAGCAAAGAGGAAAGAGAAGCAGGTTCGAGAGACAAAAGAGGTCATTGTTCCGAAAGAGAAAGAGAGTGAGTGCAAAACTAAGTAACTGTAAAGATAACAACATCAGAAAAATATTAAATGATAGTCTGCAAAGAATCGATAACGTCATACAGGAACTAATTGAGAAGCATACATAAAAAGAAGACGACGCTATAGAAGCGATAAAGGTTAACTCAAAGTACTTCGATAAATTTGAAAAAAGGAAGTCGAAAAACCATGCGACTATCGGACCTCTGAAAAACGAGAACAGTGCTTTATGTGATGATCTAACAAGTATTTGAAATATTAAGAGCTCAGTACGAATCATCTTTCAGTATCCCAAAAACTGACAAATTGATATGCGATAGAAACGCGTTCTTTGAAGAACTACAAGGGGAAAGTATAACGGACTTCGACTTTACGACAGATGATATTACACAAGCTATAGGGAAACTAAAAGCACACTCAGCGGCAGGACCGGATAAATGGAATGCCACACTGATCAAAAACTGCAAGAATGCAATCGCTGAGCCCTTGCTGGATATGGAGACGATCACTACACACGGGAGAAATACCGGGCATCCTGAAGAGCGTGAACATAGTCCCAATATATAAAGGAGGAGATCGATCCGAGGCCAAAAACTATAGACCAGTGTTGCTTACATCTCATCTCACTAAAATATTTGAAAGAATAGTCAGACAGAAAATCTATGACTTTTTGGAAACTCAAAAAAAATTCAATGATAACCAACATGGGTTTCTGTCAGGCAGATCATGCCTATCACAACTAATGAAACACAACAACAACATTATTGATGCACTTGAAAGTAATGAAAACTATGATGTAATATACACAGACCTCGCCAAAGCGTTCGACAAGCGCGACCTTAGAATCATAATATATAAACTGAAATATATGGGACTAACAGGAAAAGTAGGGAAATGGATATATAATTTCATTAGTGAGCTGCGGCAAGTCGTTACAGTACAAGGAGTATCTTCAACAGCATCAGAGGTCCTCAGCTCAGTACCACAAGGAACAGTATTAGCTCCACTACTCTTCATAATCATGCTAACTGACATAGATGAGGACGTTACTAGAGACAGCACAGTAACATCCTTTGCCGATGAAACAAAGCTCAGTAGAAAAATGAGAAACCCAGAAGATATAGGATCTCTACACACCGACATGAACAGAATGTACAAGTGGGCGGAAGACAACAATATGAAGTTTAACACTGGGAAATTTCAGCTGTTTCGGTACGGAAAAAGAGAGGACCGAAAATCTATGGAATATTATGCCCCAAATGGACAGGAAATTCAAAGAAATTCTAGAGCAAAAGATTTACCATCTAGGACGTTTTGGCGCCGACATTTTGGCGCTGGACGTTTTGGCGCCGCCGTTTGGGCGCGGAGCCGTTTTGGCGCCGCCGTTAATTAGTATTAAGTATTAAGTAGTAATACTTGGTTATTAACCTGAAGTGCTGTCTGTCTTTTCAGATAAATTGTGTTGTTGCCCTTAATAGCATAAATGTCTGAAAATATATCAAGTAAGAAAGGGAAACAGAAGTTTTCACATAATGGATATTTGTATGTGTTTGATAAATGTAGCAAGTGCGACCCTTCGTTACTTTTTTGGCGGTGCGAGCGAAAGAGTCAGTGTATTACTATAAGGTGTATATATAATATGGGTACTTTTCCGTTATCTGCCCCATTAACGATTGGTTAGGTTCAGTCATGATATTTTCGTTAAAACTAACAAAAATATCACAACTTAACCTAACCAATCGTCACTGCCCGGTTAGGTCAACTGTACGCCCTTGACGATTGGTTAGGTTAAGTCGTGATATTTTCGTTAGTTTTAACAAAAATTAACTAATTAACGGCGGCGCCAAACCGGCTCCGCGCCCAAACGGTGGCGCCCAAACGGCAGCGCCAAAACGTCGGCGCCAGAACGTCGGCGCCAAAACGTCCCATTCCAAAAGATTTAGGGGTTGTAATGACTGATGATGCGAAATTTGAAACACAAAATAAGATAGCAGTAAACAGAGCAAAGAGAGTAACTGTCAGATACTGAGAACCCATAAACGAAGGGATTGGAATATAATGATTCCTCTACTGAAACCACTGATCATACCCAAATTGGAATACTGCTCGGTCCTAACATGCCCATATAAAAAAAGAAGACATTAGACAACTAGAAAGGATTCAGAGAAGCTTCACAGCCAAGATCAAGGGGTGCAAAGAACTAAATTACTGGGAAAGGTTACGCGAATTAAACCTATATTCACTGAAAAGGAGGAGAGAGAGATACACACCATTATTTACACTTGGAAAATAATGGATAAACTAGTCCCTAATCTTACTCTGAACCCTCTAACTCCCCAAACAACGGTGGAAAGTAGAAAAGGAAGACTGTGTCGTGTTCCAAAATTAAAGGCGAGACAGGGAACATCCTTAACCCTGAAAGAAAATAGTTTTGTTGTGAGAGGACCAAAACTGTTTAATCAGCTGCCCAAAGACCTAAGGAACACGAATGGTGTTGCAGTGAACATCTTCAAAAGAAGATTAGAGGCCTGGCTCAGAACAATCCCCGATGAACCGGCGTACCTGGCTATGTAAGGTGGAGAGTACAAGAAACCAACTCACTACTTCACCAGGCCAACTCGAGACGAGGGGCGACAAGCTTGACCCTCGTGAAATGAAGAATCATCGCACGGAACCTTTGAAAGCTTGAAAGATATATATATATATATATATATATAATATATATATATATATATGATACACACAGACCGTGCATGGAACAAGGAACTCTTCTGGGATAATTAAATCCACTATAGTCCGAATAAGTAATGGTAAATGACAAATACATAGTTTTTCTTTTCATGATGCAAGCCCGACGTGGGCAACGGGTCTCTCGCCCACGTCGGGCTTGCATCATGAAAAAGAAAAACTATGGTATTTGTCATTTACCATTACTTATTCGGACTATAGTGGATTTAATTATCCCAGAAGAGTTCCTTGTTCCATGCACGGTCTGTGTGTATCATAAAAAACTCAGGGAACCATTCTGAGTTCATTCCTATCATGAAACGGACATGTTATGTGCCTTGAAAAGTGGACGCTCAATTCTGCCAGTTGAGGTTTAAGTTTTGGTTTTGGCTAAAATATAATAGTTACCCCTTTTTCTTTGATTTATTCAACCCGACGTGAATGCAACGAGTCTTTTACTTATATTGAGGTTCTAAATGTAGTGGGGCTAGGCTGCTTTAAACCCTAAATCCATGTCCCAAAGCTGGATCCTGTCTGCTTTGCAGATAGCTGGTGAGGGAAGCTATATTTATGGGACCTCTTTGCGAGAGACCCGTTGCCCACGTCGGGCTTGCATCATGAAAAAGAAAAACTATGGTATTTGTCATTTACCATTACTTATTCGGACTATAGTGGATTTAATTATCTCAGAAGAGTTCCTTGTTCCATGCACGGTCTGTGTGTATCATAAAAAACTCAGGGAACCATTCTGAGTTCATTCCCATATATATATATATATATATATATATATATATATATATATATATATATATATATATATATATATATATTAGGGTGATGCACAAATCATGACCATCGTGGATTTTTAGGGATACCCCCTCATTTGTTCCAATTTGTCACAAAAACACCCTGTGAGAAATTCCAGGTCAAACAAATAACATTCAGAGGTCGCGCCCGCCAATTGAAAATTTGAAAATTACAAAAAATTAGAGTAAAATCAAATTTTTTGAATTTGTTCTTATTTTTGTTGCAGGTTTGTTGCAGGTTGCAGGTTTTGTGCAGGTTTGCTGCAGGCAGAGTGGTAGGTGATGCGTATATGAGCAAATAGCGTTCAAGGAAATCGGTATCGCAGTGTGCTTGTGGCAGTGTCCAGGAGAGGTGCTATATCAGTGAGTCTCTCCCCTCAATTTCTCTTCTATTTCCTCTATCTTAATTGTGACAAAAATGAGATCAAGAAGCTCAACAGATATCTGGCTGATCGGTCAACAAATAGATAAATTGAATCAAAGTAAGCTTCCATCAAAGAAAGAAGTAGTTTCCTTATTCATGAATTATAAACATATCAAGAATGAAACTGTCAGAGAAGCATTAACTTCAACCGTTAATGATGTATTGGAAGTGTGGCAGAGAGCAGGAATACCAACAACCCAGAAATGTAATGTTGTGAAGAAATTAAATAAACTGTATGATGAGTGGCAAGGGCTGAAGAAGAGCAAAGGAAAAAAATCGAAGTTTTCAATAGAGAAAGAGAATACATGGAAAGAAAAATTGGATGGACTCTTTGATATTGCGCATGCAAATGCTAACGAGTTAATAACTATTGAGGAAGATAGAGAGTTTCTACGGCTACAAAGGGAAGGTCGAAAGGTAAAATGATGGCAGTTGATAAGGATGAAGAAAAACGTCGAAAGGAAGCTGCGAAGAGACATGAAAAAATGGATAAGAAAAGGTTACATGAATCAAGTGCATTTGATGAAACAGTTGTTCTTGCAAGCAGCAGCAGTTCCTGCAGTGATTCACCTGCATCTACGGAAGAAGAAGTAGATCTGGAAGTGCCCTCAACATCCAAAGAGGCCTTCCAAGAAAAAAATTCAAGATTATGAATGAAAATCTGCTTTCCTCATTGGATGTTGCTAAGATCAGCGACCGATCAGCCTCTTTAATAATTATTCCAACGATCGCAAATGTTGGAAAAGATCCAGAGAATTACAATGTTAGCTACTCATCGATTTGCAGGGCAAGACAGAAATCAAGAAAGAAGTTCAGTGAAAACTTGAAAGAAGAATTTCAAGCTGACAAACCCTTGATTGTTCATTGGGATGGCAAACTCCTCGAAGACATTACCGGGAATGAGGTTGTTGATCGGTTGCCAGTCCTAATCTCTGGCAGTGGAGAAGATCAACTGCTTGGAGTGCCAAATATAGATCATGGCACAGGAAAGGATACTGCAAATGCAGTACATCAGGCGATCATTGATTGGAATCTAATAGATAAGGTAAAAGGCATGTGTTTCGATACAACTGCATCGAACACAGGTCGTAAAAACGGAGCTTGTGTCCTAATTGAACAGAAAATGGAGAAAGATTTGTTGTGGTGTCCTTGTCGACACCATATCCTTGAAATCATGTTGGAAGCAGTGGTATCCCCTGCATTACAGGCTTCATCAGGCCCTGACATTCAGTTATTCAAAAGATTCAAAACAAACTGGAATAAGATTAATCTAACTTCATACGATAAATTAGAAAATTATCCACAAAAGGAAAAAGAGGAAATCATCAACTTTGCAGCAAGAAAAATCAATGAAGATCAACCTCGCGACGATTACAGAGAGTTATTGGAACTGACAATCATCTTGCTTGGCGGTACTCCAACGACTGGAATAAAATTCAGGAAGCCTGGGGCTTATCATAGAGCCCGTTGGATGGCGAAAGTCATTTATTCAATGAAATGCTTTATGTTCAAAAGTCAGTTCAAAATAACAGCAATAGAAGAAAGAAATCTAAAAGAAATTTGTTGGTTTTCTGTTTCAATTTATATTAAGCATTGGTTTTCAGCACCCTGCGCAGCAAGTGCTCCACGAAATGATCTGAGTCTTCTCAAGAATCTTCACAGCTACAAAAGCACAAATGAACAACTAGCAAATGCTGCTTTAGAAAAATTCAAGAATCATTTGTGGTATCTCTCAGAGGAGTTGATCGCATTGGCTTTCTTTGATGATAAAATCAGCTTTGACACCAAAAAAAATGAAGGAGGCTCTTACAAAATCTTCGGAGCCAGATCCTCCAAAGAGACACAAATAGACATCAAAACTATTGACAATAAGCAGCTTGAAGATTTTGTAACTGCTAACACAAAGTCCTTCTTCAGTATACTCGGATTGTCTTCAACGTTCTTGAGCAAACCAGTAGAAGATTGGCTTCTCGATGAGAGTTATTGGGTTGCAAAGAACGTAGTGAATCACATGAAAGTTGTTAATGATATTGCTGAAAGAGGAGTGAAATTGATTGAAGATTATAACAAATTAATTACCAATGATGAACAACAGAAGCAATATCTACTGCAAGTTGTATCAAATTATCGGAAGAAGCTTCCGGACAAAACTAAGAAAACTCTCGTATCTTTGACGCAACAGTAAAATTTACGAGTATATCCATTCTATGTATCTATTGTAAATATCTATTGTATTGTATCTGTTTTATGAACAAATGGAAAAGAGGAAGGTGGTATGATAGGCCTCGTGGGGAACTTCCACTCAAAAAAAAAGTAACGTGACGCTTGCTGTACCTCCTGGGTGTCATGGAAATCAGCAAATTTTCAAATGGCGGGCGCGACCTCCAAATATTCGAATTTTGACTCGAAATTTCCCCAGGATTATTTTTCCACCAAATTAAACCAAATGAGAGGGTATCTCAAAAATTTGAAACAAAAAAATTTTACTCCCCCACTTTTGCATCACCCTAATATATATACAGAAACATTACAGGGGTCAAAGTTGAATTCTTCAAGAGAAGACTAGATGCCTGGCTCAGGACGGTACCAAATGAGCCAGGTGTACTTGGCAATATACAGTGGAGAGCGGGGCCACCAGCTTGACCGTGTGAAGAAAGACCGACGCATGGAACCCAAACAAGGTTAACAAGGTATGTATTTCAAAACAATTCCATGCTCAGGCATCGTAAAGGGTGTACTGCTGAGCTATGCCCATTGCCCAAGTCTCTTTATCCTATGAAAGATTTCGTTTCAGAACCACCATAAGAACTAACTCCACAGGCCAGGAAAATTTGATAAAAAAATGGATGAACATAATTCAGGAAACGAGTAGGTACTTATTTTCGTTTTAATGTTTTTATAGTGTTTTAATTTATTTTGTGTGCAACTGGTGGTAAAGCAGTGAAGTTAATTCGTATTATAATGTGGTGATGTAAATTTTGGGTATACAACTGTCGTCAAACAAATGAAATTACAGTGAATTTCAATCAATTTAAGCTGTTTTTATAATGTGCAGCGATGAATTTTGTGTACTAAACAACGCAGTTAATGTTTTATAATGTGAAGCGCGGAATATTTTTAGTCTTTTTAAGTCTAAAATTCTATTTACACTGTTTTAAATAAACTGTACGTTTACTTCCAGACACAAAGTGATAGACATTTCAAGCGAATATCAATGCGCCCCACTCCTTCCAGCCTCGAAATCTATAGATCCCCATCTCTCTATGCTTGCGACGACCAAATGTAGGTGTTTTTCATATTCAGTTTTAATAGCAATATCTGAATCTGATTTAGTACATAATTTTTTTTTCCAATTCAATGGTGTTTATATAATTTTTACTTCAGCACTGTTGCAGTGACTCATTTAACATCGTGCGTCGGTTCGTGGATGTTGCATCACGACAATGCGCCTTCTCACATAGCACTCTCCAAAAGGGAATTCTTAACGAAGCACAACATTCCACTGGTTCCCCAACCAGGAATTGGCACCCCTCTGAATTTTCCCTGTTCCCAAAACTGAAAAAACACCCTCAAAGATTTCAGGAAGTAACAGGGATCGAACAAAATGCGACACGAGAATTGAAGAACAGTCCGAAAGGAGAGTATAACATGTGCTTCAATAAATGGCTAGACCGCTGGAATCACTGTTTATAAACAGAAAGAGAATACTCCGACAAAATGCGACACGAGAATTGAAGAACATTCCGAAAGGAGAGTATAACAGGTGCTTCAATAAATGGCTGGACCGCTGGAATCACTGTTTATAAACAGAAAGAGACTACTTTGAAGGAGACAAATTTGATTAGGTGTGGCATTTAGTTTTGCAATAAATACACCTGTCCCGGAACTTTTTGATCAGCCCTCGTACATTCACCGACGCTTTTTTTTATTGTTCGTTGGAGTGGAGACGCATCAGGATATTTTGCATATGTCTGCAAACGTCGAACTGATGACTAGTCCAGACGTGGAGAGAAATGCGTACAGCATTATGTAAGTATAGATACTTTGCTCAAATGTTAAACTTGGTCGGATCTACTTCCAAGTTAATATATACTCGTATATATAGGTTTTCTAAACCCCAACACGAATATGATTGGAAATAAAAGTATTTAGTCAAGTTATCCATTATTTCGCCACTAAAGGAAACGCCATATGGTAGAAAAGTATATTGATACTGGATGAACTACAGTATGTTAATTTTATAAAATGTGGGCATTAGAATCTGTTTTCCGGTCAAAAATTTCCGTTTACACTTTATTTTTTATATATATATATTATAATCATGCAGGCAGCTATATAGAATCTATTTGCATGTTTTTATATGCTTACCCTTTGTTGTATATATAAAAGGGTAAGTTTTTTTTTATCAATTACTCAAAGGTCTTTTAATAAGAACAACTTTATAAAAGATTACATATACCGTGAAGTGGAAGAAACAACACGTGCAGAATAGAAGCAACGGTTATGGTTAGTGAGTCATGTTGATGAGTGGTGTGACAAGCGGTATTATGTCATGTTGCATCATACCGAGTACTCGTACTATGTGGCTGAGAATGTAAATCTTGTCATGAAGAGGTTTGTAGTGGGGTTGTGGCTAAAGGCCTGCGTGAGTTTTTAATAGAATTTAGAGACAAGTATTGTCTGCGCAACAAAAAGAAAAATATGGGCATATGTTTCTCTCAAATAGTGCGCCGGAGTGTGAATAAAATGTGTTTAGTTCGGGAAAATCTCTCTGAACGAAAATGTCTGGTGCGAATTCTGGGGAGTGGGAGTGATGAAACATTAAAACCGGTATTGCTTCATGTATCGCAGATGGAAAATTTTTCAAAACACCTACCCAGTATAATGGGATACAAGTATTCACATGAATCTTTCATGCTGGAACAACGCCGTACACGATTCATCAGCTTATGGTGTGACTCACTCCTCCACACCTCCCGTTGAGCCGATCCGCCCACCTGTGGCTCATAGTCATCTCGGAGCTTGAACCGACTGGATGTGCACTCCTCACAATAGAATACGATGGAGCTTCCTTTGAGCAGCTTTCTCAAAGCCGTATACGATGTGTCCGTGACGAAGTCATTAAGCGTGTTCAGGCGTAAAACCGGTGCCATTAACTATGTACTGGAAACATCTTGTAGACAAACGAACTCTGGAAACGGAATGTTGTTTATTTCAGTGTTGAGGAGATGAAAAGAGTCTTCGTGGTAGTTGAGAAGTGGAGTGAGGATCGTCATAAAATAACTGCAGGTGTAGGTACAAGAAGAGAACAGATTAGTGATACCCCCTCATATGCCATTGTTTGTACGTTGTGTATAAATAACGATCAGCCATTCATTGATATACGATTGATGTGGAAGAATGCTTTTGATAATAACGTTCTTGTCCCTACGCGAAACCGCTTCATCCTCGACAGAATGTTTGAAATCGTCGTTTCCGCAAGCTGAAGCCTATATTAGACGCGCGTGTTACGGATATGCTTTATTTTGATACGGTTCTTGAATACGCATACACCGCTCTGCTCGACGGGTTTACCGAGTATATGACATAACAAGGAGAGAATGGTCTAGAGCTGGATGCTTATTTAAAAGGTTTAGACTCTTCGAAGGATCATGAGCTATGGTACAAAGCACTTGAGCGGTACGGGGCTGAGCTCACCTACACCGTTCACCCTGAAGAATTGTATCTTTATATAATGAGCAGCTGTCGTTAAGATTTAGAAGATTATTTCAACTGCCGCTATGCATTGTGAAGATGAGTTCACGATTGAAAAGCTCGGATCGGTAAGAATAAATCCCCGATTGGAAAGGAGTGTTTATAAACTTGAATTTAATAATGATGTTGTGGCTAACGACGACCTCTTTGTACGTGCTTTGATTGTATTCTGTCCGTGTTTAAAGATAACTTGCCAACCGAATGTAAAGTAGGCACAAAAATAGTATTGAACGAAATGAAGGCCCTTTACATCGAGTATAGGCATCCCTATAACTTGAGCGGTGAAATAATGTCCCCAAATAATGTCCCCAAAACATTGGTAGGAAATCTGAACAGGTTAAAAGACTTGGAACATGCCTCGCATGTGCCACAATTGAGAACGCCATCACTCCAAGCGGTAGCACTTCTGAAGAGGAGAAAGAAGAGGCCAAACAACAACAACGGTCAACCCTATCCACGTGCCTCTAAAATACGCAAATGGCTAACATATTAAGAAGACGTTATTATGACATTTCTAGCCCAGCCTCCTACAGAGGCGTAGATAGACTGTACAGAAGTGTTCACAATGATGGAGTAGTGAAAAAAGATGTTGAGAGGCTTTTGCGGGAGCAGGACGCTTATACACTTCATAAGCCTGTGAGAAAAAGGTTTAAAACAGCCAAGACAGCAGCAGCATCGATTGACTCTATTTGGCAAGCAGATTTAACAAACATGCAAAGATATTCAATGTATAACGATGGTTACCGCTATATCCTATTCATACTAGCTGTATTCTCTAGATATCTTTGGCTAATTCCTGTGAAAAATAAATCGCCTGAAACAGTTGCTAAAGCCACCAAAACGTTGATGTTGAAAGAAAACAGAGTTCCTGGCTATTTTTGTACGGATATGGTAAATAATTTATAGGCCGAGTTTTTCAGAACATGCTGACAGAGTTTAATATCAGCTACTATACTACCAATTCTCTACATAAGGCCTCTTTAGCTGAGAGAGTTCAACGTACCATAAAGGAACGCATGCACAGTTATTTTACACATACAAACACATACAGATATATAGACATTCTGGAATCAGTGGCTCATCATTCAACCGCTCACACCATCGCACGATTGGGACGACACCTAACGAAATTTTAGAAAGAGGTACGCGCACAGAGCCTGATTTGAGAAGAGATATTCGTAGAACACCGCCACACTGTGCTTTTCAATATCAATGATTATGTAAGGCTGTCGCTTTCTGGAAATAAGTTCGCGAAGGGATTTGAGCAAGGTTGGACGCGTGAGATTTTTAAAGTTAGGTTTATGAGACCTAAAGGCGAGATAATGTTGTATTACGCTGAAGATTTGAATGGGGAAGAAATCGCAGGAGGCTTTTACCTTGAGGAGTTGCAGAAAGTGATATTTAATTTAGGAAAAAATGTGTTTAAAATTTAAAAAATTTTAGGAAGCAAAGGCTCAGGAAAGAGAGAAAAATGTACTGGTGAAATGGCTAGTGTACCCAGAAAGTTTCAACACCTATATAAAAGCTGCTGCAATAATGAAGCTTAAATAGTATGCAACATGGCGCCTAACCATTTCTACGTCACACTACCGTCCTCTTCTTCCCTGTCTGTACATCGTAACAACACCCTGGCCAACTTTGTAACAGAACTCCATGGCCCCATTGAATTGGGTCGTGATTCGTATGAGGTGGGGGTATACGAAATTCAGCTAGACACCCTCTTTTTAAATATTGATTATAAAGAACCAGTTTTTACGGTTCTTAGAGACTTTGATGAGTGTGAAAAAGCGGGCTAACTCGGGATGACACCATACGTATCGCCCGGATTGGGGATGCACAGTATTACAGTACAGTAGTAACACTAGGTCTGGGCCGTTATGGTGCGGCTGAGGATGTTGTAGGAGACTTAAACGTAAGTTTAAAAAAACTCAAATCTTACGGCTGATTTAGTATACGAAATCGTATACAAAGAAAACCCTGCACATATTCTAATCCTAAAATCACAGGCTAACAGAAATATTAGAGACAAAAGGCTGTTCAAAATTATAACCGAGGGGCAATATCGATCAGCCTTCCAAAGAGATAGCTTTCACGAGGTACAACATGACTTGTCCAGCCTAATGTATCAGCTGAAATTAGAGAAATTGGTTGCTGGCTATACACCCCCAGACATGTGCTATATTTACAGCAATATAGTGGAGCACCAGTTTGTTGGGGATAACCAGGCACGCCTGCTGCGCATTGCTCACGTTCCCAACCATAGAGGGAAGAGCTTGAGTATTACATATGACAGGCACCATTATGTGAATGTCGCGACTAATCTAATAACCAATATCTCAAGAACGATTGAGAACGATTGAGGGGAAAAGTTTCCCATTTGGTAATGGGAGCTTAACAGTGAAGCTGCATTTTCGACGCACTGAGTTATAATGGACAGAAAGCCTTTCACAGTCTATCGAAGTGTGAGATACCAGCGTAGGAGTGGAATTGGGTCCATGTTTTCAACCATACTCCGTACGGCTGTCCCCTTGCTGAAGAGGGGTGCCAGATATCTCGGGAGGAAAGCGCTACAATCAGGTCTTAACACTGCAGAAAACCTAATGGCTGGGGTTGAATCTAAAGAAGCTCTAAAAAAACACTTAAAGCGTGCAGGGGACCAGATCATCAAAGATGCGAAGAGAAAAATGCGTGGTGGTAGGAAGAAGAAGAGGGCTGTCCGGAAGAATGGATTACCAGCACGTGGCGTTAAACGTAAAACGATATCAAAAAAGAAGAAGTGTTCTAAGCGAATGAAACCTATGGTTGACCATTTTTTTGACTGATATAAGCTAAGGACATTGCTCTCATGAATCATAGACTGTTTCCGACTTTTCCAAAGAAGCGAAAGACACCTTTTTAAATGCCGAGGACTATTATCAGCCTAAAGGCGAAAGTAGTATAAAGGACAAATTTAAAAATTCTAAAAAGATATATGGGTGTTTTAGAATCCTGCATACAGACTTCACATTCCAGGAGAAGTTGCTTGTAAATTGGGTGGATATGAAAATAAAGCTCACCCGCACGAATCCTGAGATCTGTTTAAATGTGGGTGCTAATCAAGAAGGGGGTGCAAAGCCCGTTGTGATTCATATTATGGAAACATACCTACGCGGACGCCGTGTGAAATTAAGTTCGCCTAAACAAGTAGAAATTGAGAAAAATTTAATACATGCCACAGTAAAATACCCGATTAACAGAGTACAGATCAAACTATCTACGGTGACAGGAGGGTCGGCTTCGAAACAGATAGAAAACATTGCCCTGGGAATTCTACCTAAAAGAATATTAATTAGAATGCAGAAACACGCTTCGGTGAATGGAAAATATAGAAAGAGTGCATTTAAATTCGAGAATTTCGGCCTTAAAAGTATAACTATACGTCAACATGACAACTTGAACTTGGCGTTGTGTTGTGCGGGGCAATGGATAAGGATTATTCATCAGACGCTTTGCGCGAGAGCATATAGTAATCTGGCCCATATTGCAGGTGCTTGTGATGAGCTCGGGATTGTGGTAACGCAGAAAAAATTCATCGATCAATTTAACCTTTATCCGTTTGACATCACACCTGACTTATCTGCTAGTGTAAATACACACTTAAGTCCACAACAGAGTGGAAACATCTCAGTTAGATTGGAATTCGCCAAGCCGATAGACGCGCCTATTAGTGTACTAGTATACCTTGAGTCACAAGTCCTAATAGAAGTTAACAGATTTAGGGGCGTTGTCAATGACTTTTAAAATGGACGCGAATACACTTCAGAGAGTAATGAATAGTGAACGAATCACGCGCTGTAAATTTATCGGTCTGTTTGCGAAAAATGAAACATTGAAATTGCCAACTACGAGAGAATGCGGTAGTCATATTGTGAATACCGATGTTATTGGTGGTAAAGGGATTCATTGGATAGCTATCTATTTTAAAAATAGGGACCACTTGTACTATTTTAATTCACTCGGGACTCATATGGAATGACTTTATTACTGTAAAATTTCTCGAACAGCTACACATTCCCGAAATTCTATGGAATCCCTATCGATTCCAGGGATACTTTAGTAACGTATGTGGTATGTATTGCCTTTCATTTCTCATGCCCATGTCACGTGGTAAGGAATTTATACATTTTTAAAAATTATTCGACCCGTGCGTGTCACAGTGAGCGGAATGATCAAATGGTATGCAGATAGATAAAAAAGGTTCCAGTTTGTGCGCATTTAATGTATTGTATTGCTCGTATATATAAAATTAATATTTGCATGAATGTTGTCTCCAATAATGTTAGCTTATTTTAAATGTCATGGAAATAATTCTGTATCTAATTTAAGATGGATATAAAAAATTGTACTATTTTGTTAAACATGATTTCCATCATTTAATAAATTGATGAAAATACATTGCGTTTTCTTCTTACCCGAAACACGTAAAAGAAAAAAGCTCTTACCCGAAACATAAGAAAAAGAAAAAAGCTTACATTATTTCGTTGATGATGTGGCAATCGCTGGGTTGAATGCGCGGTAAAACTTCTATCTCCGTATTCAGGTCCACGACATACGTTTCTTCATTGCTATCACGAAAAGATTGTGTAAAACGAGTTAATTCCTCATCGGACCTTTAAGGAGAATAGATAATTTTAAATTAATTTGATTTGTTCATACATTTTTCTGAATCTTCTTTAATAAAAATCCATTTGCTTTTCATAAAAAACACATGCAGTTTATATATATATATATATATATATATATATATATATATTAGGGTGTTCATAAATCAATTTTTTTATTTTAGATCATATACCCCATGCCCCATTTCCATTTCATAAAAAAGTCTGCGTAGCCAAATTTCACCCAAATCGGTTGATATTTGCAGTTTCCACTCCTTATATGGTAAAGTCTATGCTGATTGGCTGTCAGTTTGTATATAAGATTCCGCTCCACATATGGTAAATTCTATGCTGATTGGCTTCCAGATTGTACATAACCGGCCCATAAAATTGCCGCTCTTCTTGTGCTGGAATAGTGTGAGATTGTTTGTGGTTTCATCCATGTGAAATAAAGTTGGTACAGGGCACAACCTCTAAATATTGTTGAAACTTATTGAAACTTGGCTGGGTTTACTTTTATTCTAAATGAATTTGGGGGAAGAGTTATACGAGGCAATCTGAACCTTATGAAATTTTGACCCTAATACTGTGAAACACATATATATATATATATATATATATATATATATATATATGAAGAGAGTTACAATGTGAAGTATCAAATATCATCGAACAGCTCAGAGAACTTTGTGACCCTTTAAGAGAAAATGCCAAAATCTTCACATTTCAAATGAATTTATTATGGAATTTTATAAAATTATTTAAAACTTGCAAAGGAGTCTTTATTGTTACAAGTTAAAAAATTCAACGATTTTTGATGAATAGAAATATCAAAACAGAACTTTCCCATAATATTAATTATTAATTACTAATGCAAACTAATCTATAATTAAAAATTGAGGATACCTGCTATTTTGATGAAACATTTTACAATAATATGTAAAATGTAATGAGATGAAAATAAATTACTACAACCCTACATATATATATGATGAAATAATCGAAACACAGAACGGTACTCAATAGCATTCGCCTAATGACATGTTCATTGTTCAGGAACACTAAAATAAATAACAAGTTCGCGACTAAATATAGGCCATAAAAAATAGAAATACAGGTACATAAATTTTTATACCTACATTTCAACTGCAATCTCTTACGCCAGATCGTAAGGAGCGTCATTGCAAATATCATCAACTGTTTGCGTTGAAAATAATTCATCCCTATCGGTTGCGTCAAAAAGATTAATTGTAGACACCGCTGCAGTGTCTTTATCTTCATATAAAGCCGGTAAACTTTAAAGTTCTGACTGACTCATGACAAAGGGAATGTGTTTGTTTATTCACTGTTGAAAATAACTGCTGTGAGTTCCAGCTGAAAACACTCACTTTGATTGGTTGTCAGTGTAACTGGGCGGGGAATGTTAAATGTTTGTACTAATCAGCTGTTATAACACCGCTATAACGGACCCACGCTTTGGGCAATGAATTCCTGATTGGTCACCTTCACGAATAATGAAGGTGTGTCATTATCCGATTTGGTTTATTCTCTCTGCAGACTTATTTTCAATGCTCACATCTCAAGGTGAATGGGTGAATTGCCCACTCGCACGCTCTGTCACGGTGCCTTCAGGTATTTTGCATTATTATATATTTTCACGCATACCGTGATTCTTGATTCTCAACTTTCCTATTTTGGACATGGGTTAGGTTAGATTAAATTACATTGGTTATGGAATCCGAGCCATGGTTCGCTGCATCATCTGAACACGGTTCCCTGTCCAACTATTAGCCAGACCTAACGTCGCTTAAACATCGCTGATCCAACGGTAATCTGTGTTAGAACGAGGCCACAAAGCATGCGAAATATATATACTAAATATTGTACATTATGCAATTAATTAGTGATTTTTTATGCTTTTTAGAAATTTAATTCCTGGGCGAACTTTTTCCGATACTATGTGCTTATATCTAAGAGAAATATTTCAATTATAGTCATCCTTACCTTTTGTACCATGCATACGATAGTTATGAATAACACTGCCCAACAAAAAAAGTTTTTGCTGGTGATTTAATTCTAAGACCTGTTTCTGGATAATATTGATGTGCTGATTTAAAAAATCACCTTAGATTTTGTCCATCACATCAGGTTTTCGTGCAATGTGCAATGCAATATGCCTATTTTGGGTGATCCATGAAGGGCACTTATCAAAATTGATGATTTTTGAGACCTGTTAACAGCTGTTTTACTGTTAAAAATTTTATCTGTGGAATACGCAAATCTGTGCATTAAATCTAAAGGTCATGTACAACATATTAAAATCTTGGGTATCTGTGATTTCCCCAGGTGTGAGCGTGACGTCATGATCATGGATTCATTTTTTGCTTATTTTAACACTTTTAATCACTTTATGTGCCAATATTACCATTGTATATTAAAGTTCACTCCCTGCACAATTGTTTACTTTTCCATGCTGATTCTGAGTATGTAAAAACTTATTTTTTGAAAAGAAAAAAAATTGGGCATAACCCTGCCAAAATGCGATATCTCCGTATTTGATTGCTCGAAAACCTGACGTGATAGGCAAAAACTAAGGTGATTTTTGAAATCAGCACACCAAAGTTACCTAAAAACAGGTGTTACAATTAAGTCAGCAAAATTGGTGTTGGGCAGTGTAATTTACCATGGTTTAAAGTGTGTATTTCTTATGCTGAGGGAGGGAATTGCTGTCTGATATCCTCTAGTATTATTTTTTATGTTTATATTACATTTTTAAAGTGTGTATTTCTTATGTCGAGGGATGGAAATGCTGTCTGATCTCCTCCTGCTCGTATATAAATTTAATAAAAGTAATTTCAAACTCGCGAGGTATTGAATGAATAAGTTATTTTAAAATGGAACAGAACCATACGAGAGAGAGAGAGAGAGAGAGAGAGAGAGAGAGAGAGAGAGAGAGAGAATTTTGCCACAAAGCGGACGGTCAGTTACAAATTGGGCCATCTGCATTCCTGTTGCTTGACGCTAATTTGTTTGGCTTTCGAGTAGCCTCAGCAATTCACCTGCTTCTAATGTGTCGATTTTGGGCTCGTTACACGCTTTTATCTTTCTTGGAATAAAAAGAGGTGTTTTTTTTTAATGCAATTCTGGTCTTTCGAATTATAGGTAAATTAAATATTATTCTCATAGAATATTTATAATGTTTATTGTCAGTTTTAGTGTACTGAAATGAATGAATGAATGAATGAATGTCTTTGAGAGTCGGGAGATTAACTGATATCTCAGTCAACACAAAACTTTGTCAAGAAATATAATAACTTCATTTATATTAATGAGCAAATCTAGAATGATAAAGTATGATTTTCAAAAGAAATTTAGGTTTTGATATTGTGAAATTTTTGTAAACAGTTTCTTTAAGACTTATCACAAATTTTGTCTTTCCTTGTATAATTTTCTTGAAAGTCAGTACATAACTTAGATGTTGTAAAAGCTAATAAACTTGAACAAACACCCCGCAGATTGCTTGAAAACGCGCTTCTGAGAGCCTTAATTTTCAAAATTTTGAACCCCCCCCTACAAGCCTTCGGCGTTCGTACCGAACTCCCCTCCAGCAAATCCTGGATCCGCCCCAGTAAAGCTCTGTTTAGAGATTCCAAAATTGCTGTTAAATTTTCTTGTGGACGAACAAAGCTGTCATCGATCATCACAAACGTCTTGGCTCCACACTCTAAGGAGCTTGTATTTAAATCCTTGAGTGGTAATCATACATTTCCTCTTTGTACTGATGCTTCCAACAAAGGAAACATAAAATCCTTCCCGTCAGTTCTACGATATTTTGATACTTCATAAGGAATCAGGACGTCCTTATTATCGTTCTTTTCTTTGGATTCCGAGGACTCAGCCACAATTTTTGCAGCAGTTCGGCAAAGGTTAGAAACAAGCGGATTGTCGCTCAAGCAAGTGGTGGCTTATGGAGCAGATAATGCCAATATAAACTATGGGAGTAAAAACAGTGTCTTCACAGCATTGCAGAACCATAATCAACACTTCTTCAAAGCTGTTTGTAACTTATACAAAATACACAATGCTATTAAAACAGCGAGTAACTGTCAGTAGTATGGGCACAAAATGGACGAGTACAATGCAGTTGCAAATGTTGATCAATGTTGCATAAGTTATGCAACAAGTGATGTTGCATAAGTTATGCAACAATGGATGTTGCAAGTTGCCATACAACAAGGGGAAGGGGAGATGTTGCAAGTTGGTATGCAACAAGGGGAGGGGGAATGTTGCAAGGTGTTATGCAACAAGGGGAATGTTGCAAGATGTTATGCACCAAAAGGGGAATGTTGCAAGAGCAACAAGGGGTTATGAAACTTGGAGGCGGAGTTATCCCCAATAGAAAGAGAGGAGGAGAGAAAGGAAGAAAGGTGTTCGCCTCGCAGGAGCCAAGCGCATATTAAGACTTCAGCCGAGCGGCCGTTGTCTTAATATGTTCCTAATCAGCCAGCTGGCTTAATCAGCCAGTTGGCGTATCTGGCTGAGTTGCCAGATTGCGCTATTTATTTAATTAAAGCATATATTCTGGCTTAATCCGCCAGTTGACTTAGAAGGCGTAAATGGCTTGTTCAGGTGTACAGGTTGAGTTGCCAGATAGCGCTATTTATTTAATTAATGCATATATTCTGGTTTACAAATCCGCTTTAGAAGCCAGCCAATTGATATAATTAAGTACCGTGTACAACCAAAAAGAATTAAATAAAACTCCATTACATCATTTTGTTTATTTAGGCGAATTAATGGAAATATATAGAAAATAAATATACAATGGAATATATATGATCAAAAATAATAATAGCATAAGGACCATGAATATATAATAAATAGATAATGGAATATATATATGATAAAAAATAATAATAGCATAAGAAACACGAACGGGAAATATATAATCGAAAATATACAAAACGTTGTATTATCAATACATTAGTACAGGAAAAATATATATATAAACAGTTATATTAAATAATTAAATATATTGAAAATAATAATATGATATACGAAACGTATAATCAAATGCATATTAGTACAGGAAATATACAGGGTGTTTGAAAACTTTCTGTACAAATTGTAATGGGGAATAGGCAACACCAAGACAAACCCTTTTCGTCTATAAGTGTATGTCCGCTGACGTCACCATTCGGCGCCAGAGGGCGCCGCTGCAATTGGCTAAAAGGTGAAGTGGGCTAGACTCGCGCTTGCCGCGGGCATTCTTAAATCGGACGTAGTACGCGTAACATGGAGCGCTTCACGACTGCTGAGATGGCTGACATGCATATGGTGTATGGGGCTGCCAATGGAAACGGAAGAGCTGCTGTGAGGTTGTACCAACAGCGCTTCCCAAACAGACGTGTGCCAAACCACCAAACGTTTGCGCATTTGCATCGGCGACTGCGAGAAACTGGAACATTCCATGCAAACATGCATGACACTGGCCGGGAGAGAAACGGGCGCACTCCTGACATGGAAGAAGAAATCCTACGGCGATTTGAGGACAATCCAAGCGCAAGCACGCGAGGTGTTGCACGTATCCTCGGTGTGAACCACGACCTGGTCTGGAGAGTGTTGCACGAGCAGCAACTTGCCATGGACGATACCCGCCCAAACATTGACGGCGAACCGTTCTTGATGAGCATGCACCCGTGTAGCATGTGGATTTGCGTGCGCCCACACGTGAGAATTGTGCATGTTAAACACACCCTCACGTGTGAAACAGGCCTCATCTGAGAACAGCACATAAGCCGGAAAATTAGGCTGCACCGCTGTCTGCTGCAGAAACCAGCGTGAGAATTCCACACGAAGAGGGTAATCCCGAGGTTGTAATGCCTGGACTCTCTGACTATGAAACGGATGTAACTGCTGCTCGTGCAACACTCTCCAGACCAGGTCGTGGTTCACACCGAGGATACGTGCAACACCTGGCGTGCTTGCGCTTGGATTGTCCTCAAATCGCCGTAGGATTTCTTCTCCTATGACGGGGGCATCCGTGCCACCAGCAACCGTTAAAGGAGTAAGGAGTACACACTCTTAACACCAGTGGCACGGTTTTCACTTAGACCATCAACCCAAAATACACGACCATTAACCTTAATGGGTATTCACCCGTGTTGCGGGCATGCTTTATGTATACACCTGTCTGCTGCTGTAGGTGTATGAGCTAGTAAATAGCCTTGTGCCCATAACTGCGGGGATTGTTTCAGTGAATAACGGCTAAGGTGTCTTTAGGCATGAAGTTTTTTTTCAACACCATAAAACATAATGAGGCGATGGTGCTTGTGATTTGCAACGGATCGCATTTGAAACGACATATGTACATCCTTTTAAAGGCCTGGAAACATACTCTAAGCAAGCGCACATCATTCACGCAATAACGCTCACATTCATCAGCTATTTTATAAGGATTATATTCATTAAAACTGTTGTAGTATCGATCAAAATCTTGACGTTCATCTGAACTCATACATTCATAGTTAAAGTAATGTTTGGGTGGAGGTAGTCCTACGTAACTTAAAGTTTCGCTAGTGAGGAATGTGTAAGGGAAATATCCTTTTGAAACTTCAGCGGCTACGCCCATCACCTTGATTAGCTTTGCTAATTTACAATGTGCGAATAATTTGCAAGGGATCACCTGTAAATATCTCAGATGACTCGTGCTCAAGCAACTCCTTATAAAGGAACTGTGTGTCAAATTTCGCCCCGTTATGGACAAGAATATACAGTCATTTTTTTTAATTTGGACGCTAACTTGACAATATATGACACAAAGAGTTTCACAGGGCTATCGTGGGCATTCGTTTTAAAAACGTTTGTCCGTTTACCACACTTGTCACACTCATCACACTCGCTCTCCATACACTCATCACAGATAGTCTGGCTTAGAAGTAAATGTGGAATAACCTCTTTGGTTTCAGCATTCGTATATGTTTCTATATCGTAGTACACAGTTATACAAAGGCTGTTTTTAGGCTTGGCGTCTTTCATGTAACATACCTGCTTTACTCCAACCGCCTTATATTTCTCATGGCATGTAGAACAGTGAATTTCATCACATTTATGCTTGAAACTCTCCCAATTATCCATCATATGAAACATACCACAATGACAGATTCTCATTTTCCTGCACGTGCCAATTGATTTATGGAGCTCAAAACAGTTATTATTGAAAAATGTGCGTCTACACACATCACAGTCCCTCTTCTCAGCTTCAACTACACGGCTTTCACATTTAGAGCTTTTACACTGCTCACATACCATGTGGCAATCTTTACAATGTTTCACTATATCATCCGCAAACTCGATACAACCCTTACACAAATCATGATGTCGTCCATATTTTCGACTTTTATCATAACTAGCGTAAATGTCCCCTATATTACGGATGGGTAGATATGTTGTTCCTGACAGCCCTAAAATAAGTAGGGGTCTTGTACGATCTCTCAGCTTTTAAAAACATACACAGTCCTACGACGATCATCCATTCCAAATACAACTATACGAGCATTCATTTCCTGTTCTACCCTTCTCAGCTCTTCAGGACCCATATTACTCAAATTCAAGTTTACAGTCTACAGCTAGTTTACGGGCACGCTCCACTACCGTAGGCAACCAAATGTTTTTGACCCGTGTATTTAGTACAGTAAACATACGGCCAAGACTACTGCTATAAAGCCGCAACCACGATCGCGTTTATATGCCGTCTATAAATAGCCTGAGAATTGAAGTTAAGAGTATAAGGTGTGGCACTATGACCCGCAACACGGAATACACGGTCAATATTTACCGTGAAGTTGTCCATATTGAAGGCTATACTACTTTGAGAGGCCTGCATTATACTAATATATACTCTATATCTTCAGCTGCCAACGTCTGAACGGTATTACTACCCAAAAATCATCTACATCTCCGTCATCTGACCCGAATCCGAAGGACAGCCTCGTCCTGACTTCACGTTCGTCCGGTTCTGAAGGGCAAACTCTACAATACGTTCAACTATGCGCCGTAGTCCGTGTTCAACACCATTGCTATACATGGATCTAGGATCAACCCTGACTATATACCGATTTCTAGTCAAGGCCGGGGTGGGGGTAGCGGTGCGCACCAACTCGAATGTTATGCCATCCTCAACAGAACGAGAAGCTGCTGTGGAGGATGTACCCGGAATTGAATAAGGGGTATATTTGAGGAAGGTACTATTGTGGGGGTTGTGTCGTAAGACGTAGAGGTTGGGGCTCTATTACTGGTGGTCTAACAAGGCTCAATCCTGGCGCGCTTTATACCTGACGTGGTGGGCTCTTCATCATGCCTCCGCTTTGAACTGGCGCGTGCTACAGGTATCGCTGGTGAGGATTCGTCAGCGGGGATGGATTCTGTAGCTGCACGGTCAACGGGTTCGTCTGTGATATCGATGATGGGGTGCTGTACATCGTCGTCATTCACGGTTCTGTGGAAGAAGAAAACAAAATATAAGGAGCAGCACTCAAAATTTGTAATATTTTGTAAATGACCCACTTAGGGTGTGACGTGTTAGAAATGGAATCTGTAGAAAAATTCAGGTTCACAAGCCCTCCACATGTATTATATCTGGCCCTACAGGATGTGGAAAAACTGTGTTTATGCTTAAAATCATTAAAGAAAGGGGAGATGTTCTCAAAATTTGTGCATAAAGTATATGGTGCTATTCGACGTATCATCAGTGTTCAACGAGTACCAAGATGAAATTTTGTTCCACAAGGGGTCTATGACGTTAATTCGTTAAAGGAAATGACATACAGTATTGTAATTGACGATCTCATGTTGGAAATGGATAAAACGTTTGCCGAGACATTTACAGTGTTCTCCCACCATCTTAACATAAGCGTGTTCTTCATCAACCAGAATCTATTTTTCAAAAATAGATACATGCGCGATGTGTCGCTAAATACACAATATCTAGTCTTATTCGCGCAACGTAGAGATGTTCACAAATTGGGGTATTAGCCAATCAAATGTTCCCGAATCAGCGTAAGGAGTTTTTGGAGGTTTATAAAGAGGCCACAAACCAGCGTTATGGATATTTGCTTTGTGACCTTCACCCGCGAAACACGTTTAGGGTGCTTCTAAGAACGAATATATTCCCAAGCGAACCTGAAACGGTGTATATTCCAGAATGACAAATAGGCTAAAGAATATCGTGAATTAATAAAAATCTATCAACGATTGCCCCGGGCACTGCAACAGATGTTTGTTAAAAATATCGACTCTGACTTTTTAAAATGCATCTGTGAAATCTGTCTTAATGTTATAAAATGTAATGTGCCAATGAAACCCTCTCAGAAGGCTCGCTTACGTCGTTACAAGAACATAATACGAGCGCTCGCTCATAAAAGTCAAACTGTGGGTAAGAAAAAGCAAATTATTGTACAAAGAGGAGGATCATTCCTACCCATCTTATTTTCAGTTTTGGGTCCTTTACTGACTAGATTAATATAATGAAGAAGGTGGTTGTGATTCCGCACGAGGTGTATGCTTCATTGCAAAGTTCAAAGATTCCAGACACGGCTCTAGAACCCCGTAAAAGTAGGCTTAAAAGAATGGAAAGCGAGTTGCTAGCCCTATTAAACAGTGAAAAGTCACCTGATGAGAAAAGGATCTTGTACCAAGAGGCTTTGCAGAAATTTCTTCATGAGTACGAAGATTATAAGAATCCACAGAGCTCCCCGTGGTTATTAGGCACAGCGCGAGTAGTGCTGAGCATGGCGACACAGGACCTGGCCCGACGTTAGAGATGACCAACCAAAGAACAACGGAACACAACACATCGAACATGTTAAAAAACAGCCTCCCACATACATTGAGGAATAAAGGCTTAAGTCTTTATAATCTATTGAGTGAGGACCCCATCATACAGTGGGCCGATACAGGCGAGGTCATTGTTGAAGGAACAAGGGTACAAGGATCCAATATCGTTGATATTGTTCATGATCTGGTGAGAAAGTGGGACAGACCCTCACCAACAGGATGGAAGCATATTAAAGCAAGACTACAACAAATAAATGTCCCCAAAACATTGATAGGTAATCTGAATAGGTTAAAAGACTTGGATCAAGTCTCGCATGTGTCACAACTGAGTACGCCATCGCCCCCAGCAGCAGCGTCTCTGAAGAGGAGAAAGAAGAGAACAAACGGCCACCTTATCCACGTGTCTCTAAAATACGCAAATGGCTAACATATTAAGTAAACGCTATTATGACATTTCTAACCCCGCCTCCTATGGTGGCGTTAATAGACTGTACAGAGGTGTTTACGGTGTAAGGAAAAAAGATGTTGAGTTTTTGCGGGAACAGGATGCTTATACACTTCATAAACCGGTGAGAAAAAGGTTTAAAACGGCCAAGACAACGCGGATTCGATTGACTCTATTTGGCAGGCGGATTTAACAGACATGCAAAGATATTCAGTGTATAACGATGGATACCGCTACATCCTATTCATAATAGATGTATTCTCTAGATATCTGTGGCTAATTCCCCTGAAAAATAAATCGCCTGAAACAGTTGCTAAAGCGACCAAAACGTTGATGTTAAAAGAAGAAAGGGTTCCTGGCTATTTTTGTACGGATATGGGGAAAGAATTTATAGGTCGCGCTTTTCAGAACATGCTGACAGAGTTTAATATCAGTTACTACACTAGCAGTTCTATACATAAGGCCTCTTTAGCTGAAAGAGTTCAACGTACCATAAAGGAGCGCATGCATCGCTATTTTACACATAAAAACACATACAGATATATAAACGTTCTCGGTCATTGGCTTCATCATACAACCGTTCACACCATCGTACGATTGGCACTAACGAAGTTTTAGAAGAGTGAGAGAACACCACCACCACACTCTACACATTTCAAAATCAATGATTATGTAAGGCTATCACGTTCGGGAAATAAATTCGCGAAGGGATTTGAGCAAGGATGGACACGTGAGATTTTTAAAGTTCGTGCTATGAGACCTAAAGGTGAGATAATGATGTATTACGTTGAAGATTTGAATGGGGAAGAGATCGCTGGAGGCTTTTACCGCGAGGAGTTGCAGAAAGTGACATTTAATTTAGGAAAAAGTGTTTAAAATTGAAAAAATTTTAGGCAGCAAAGGTTCAGGAAAGAGAAAAATGTACCTGGTGAAATGGCTGGGTTACCCAGAAAGCTTCAACACCTATATAAAAGCTGCTGCAATAATGAAGCTTAATTAGTATGCAACATGGCGCCTAGCCACTTCTATGTCACACTCCTCTCTTCTCTGTCACATCCTCGCCAACTTTGTGACAGAACTCCACGGACCCATTGAATTGGAGCGTGATTCGTATGAGGTGGGTTATGTGAACTCCAGTTAGCCACCAAATTTTTAACTCTTGAAAATGAGCAAATCATATTTCTGATCCTTAGAAGAATCGATGAGTGCGAAAAATTAGGCATAACCTTAGACAATACTATGCGTTCAGTCCTGTTCGGTGAGGAACGGTACTATAGCACAAATGTATCGCTAGGAATCGGGCATTATGATACAGCCATGGACATTGTGACGGGGTTAAACAAGAGTCTTGAAAGGTCGTACCTGACATACGATTTACTTTTTGAAGTTTTAAACATAGACACATTGAAGTTAAAGACAACGCTTAGTAGAAATATTAAAGATAAAGAGCTGTTCACAATTGTGGCTGAGGGCCGATATAGCGCAGCTCTCCAAAGAGATACCTTTCACGAGGCACAGCATGGCTTGTCCAGCTTAATGTATCAAATGAAGATGGAGAAATTGCGTGAAAGCTTTCCGCCCCAGACATGTGCTATATTTATAGCAATATCGCAGAGCACCAATTTGTTTGGGACACCCAGGCGCGCCTGCTGCGCATTGCACACGTCCCCAACCATAGAGGTAAAAGTTTGAGCATTACATATGACAAGCCCCATTATGTGAATGTTGCGACTAATCTATTAACCAACATCTCGATATATATAAGAACGATTGAGGGAAAAAATTTCCCATTCGGTGATGGGAGCTTAACAGTGAAACTACACTTTCGCCGTTTATAATGACTCGAAGACCATTCACAGTCTACCGAGGAGTGAGATACCAGCGTGGGAGTGGACTTGGATCCATTTTTTCATCCATACTACGCACCGCTGTCCCACTGTTGAAGAGGGGTGCCAGGTACCTAGGGCGGAAGGCGTTACAAACAGGTTTTAACGCGGCAGAAGACATAATGGGTGGAACTAAGCCTAAAGAAGCTCTAAAAAAACATTTAAAACGTACACGGGACGAAATCATCAAAGATGCAAAGAGAAAAATGCGTGGTGGCGGAAAGAAGAGATCTGCCAGGAAGAAGGGGTTACCATCACGTGGCGCTAAACGTAAAAGGAAATAAAAAAGAAGTGCTCTAAGCGTATGAAACCTATGGCTGATCATTTTTTTAACTGATATAAGCTGAGGACACTACTCTCACGAATCATAGGCTGACTAATACTTGTCGAGGGAGGTGGCACTATTTCTGACTCGTCATGGCGCGTTTCATCCATCCGTGTAGTTCACAATGCTGTAAATCGGAACTGTCCCTCTTTGATATGCCCCCACTCAGGTCTCTATTGAGCATAGCGACTTTATTACAATTAACCCATTAAACACAATTAGTTCGCCCAGTGCCCCTATAGAATTCGTGATACCCAGCTCAGGCCCTTACTTTTTTGACCCGAGCTGCATGCACATGTACGCTAAACTGCGTATAGCCCATTCTGATGGAACGGACTGCGATGATAGTTACTCTGCCTACCCTGAAACCAACTTTTTACACTCCATATTCAGCCAGTGTGAGTGTATTTAAACCAGGTTAACATCTCGGCAGGAACGGGGTACTACCACCTACGAGCCTATCTGGAAAATGTCCTCAACTTTTCAAAAGAAGCGAAGGACACCTTTTTAACCGCCGAGGGGTATTACCATACTAAAGATGAAAATGGATAAAGGATAAATTTAAAAATTCTAAAAAAAGATATACGAATGTTTTGGACGTCTTCATACAGATTTCACATTCCAGGAGAAACTGCTTATGAACGGGGTGGATATGAAGTTGAAGCTTACCCGCACGATTCCTGAGATCTGCATAAATCTGGGGTCTGATCAAGAAGAGGGCGCGAAACCCGTTGTGATTCACATCATGGAGACGTATTTGCGTATACGCCGAGTGAAATTAAGTTCCCCGAAACAAATAGAAATTGAGAAAGACTTAATACACGCCACAGTAAAATACCCAATTAACAGGGTACAGATCAAACTATACACGGTCCCCGGGTTGGCCTCGAAGCAACTAGAAAACGTGGCCCTTGGAGTCCTACCTAAAAGGATATTAATTGGAATGCAGGACCACGCCTCGACGAATGGAAAATATAAAAAGAGTGCCTTTAAATTCGAGAATTTCGGCCTTAAAAATATTACTCTATACGTAAATGGCATCGCTTTGGGAGGGACCATGATTACGGACTACTCATCAGACGCTGTGTTCCCGCTCTGCGCGAGAGCATATAGTAGTCTGGCTCATAATACAGGCGCCTGTGACGAACTTGGGTTTGGTGTAACGCAGAAAGAATTTGTCGAAGAATTTAACATTTATTCATTTGATATTACGCCTGACTTGTCTGCTGGCGCAAATACGCATTTAAGTCCACAGCAGAGTGGGAATATCTCAGTCAGGTTGGAATTTGCCAAGCCTATAGACGCGCCTATAAGTGTACTCGTGTACCTCGAATCACAGGCACTAATAGAAGTTGATCGTTTCAGGAACGTGGTCACAGACTTTTAAAATGGACGCGAATACACTCCAGAGAGTAATGAAAAGTGACCGTTTCACACGCTCAAAATTTATCGGTGTGTTTGCGAAGAATGAAATATTGAAGCTGCCAAGTACGAGAAACTGGTACGGGATTATCGTTAACACCGACATTGTGGGGGGGGGGATTCATTGGTTTGCAATCTATTTTAAAAATAGGGAAAGAATGTACTATTTTGATTCACTCGGATTTCAGCTGGAATGATTCGGTATTGTGCAGTTTATTGCGCAATTACATGTACCTGAGATTGTTTGGAACCCATATCGTTTTCAAGGATATTATAGCGAAACGTGCGGCATGTATTGCATTTCATTTCTCCTGCACATGTCACGTGGGAAGGGATTTATAATTTTTTAAATTATTCGATTTGTGCGACACAGAGATGAACGATAAAAGTGTATGCAGACAGATAAAAAAAAGGTTCCCATATGTTAGCACCCGCTGTAATTGTAAAGGTGTATATCTATATTGTGTAAAGTTGTATATACATTTGTAACTGTAAAATGTAGCCATTAAGACTTATTTAACGGACACTGGTTCCGCTTTGTACATGTTTTCTGCCATTTAATAAATGAAAATACAATGTGTTTTGTTCTTAACCTCAAAAATACTTACATTAGTTCCTCGATATCTGACACTGACGACGGATGTGAGCCAATACCTCGACTTCTGTATTCAGGTCACTGGGTTGGCTGTGCGGAGAAGCATCCATATCATTTATCCCCTTCATCAAAAGTAGCTATAACACGACCGAGTTCCGCATCGGTCCTATAAGGTTAAGTAAAAATAAAGAGCTACAACAAGAGAAATGCCACGAATTTAAATGCAGATAATTCTTAAAAGTTTTTGGTAATTAAAGATCCTACAGCGGTGCTGAATTATCGAGAAAAATATTATTAAATCTCTCCACCATTATATATGTATATATATGTTAACCCCTCCGTCTATGGCCTGGGTTGGTTCGAAGTCGACGGGGTTCTAGTTAGGTGACAGCAACGATCGGTGTATTTGCAGTAGTTTTTTTTATATTACTCTCCGAGTTTTCTATAGTGGCTCGGAGGATTCAGGTAGGCTTACTAATTCTCTAAAGATTCCGGACTCTTCTTATAGCGTATCCGGAAAGTTTAATGACTAAGTTCTTCTGAAAGAGCAAAGGCTCGAAGGAAGATAAAACTATCTTTTACTTGTGATTTACTGCTAAAATGTACAGGTAGTGTTGAGCCTCTGAATTAGCTTCTGAATTGACTTCTTAATAACATAGGAAGATTTTTTTTGGGTTTATATACCCCAGAACTGCTAACATCATTATTATTAAATGTTGAAAAGGCTGCATTATTTGCCACAATAATTGAAAATGAAGTAAATCTTTTAGCTGTGGTAAGGTGTTAAACGAATAAACAAGATATTTGAAGATGAAGCCATATTTTTGTTAAATCGCGTATTTTCAGATCTGATGCTATTATGATCTGCCAAGTTAACTAAAAGTGGAAATTGAACTATGCATCTTTATACTAAAATATGCATACGAGTAAAAATTAAAGGTTTAAGATTTACAATTAAATGCTTAGGCAAGACGTGACTTCATCTTTTATACGAAGAGAGGATGTATACAAAATATGAACTTGCAAAGCTTAAGCAGGATTCATTATTACGCGAAATCTAAAAAAAAATTATTAAGAGATTTTAAAAAGACAAGTCACCAATTATTTGGCAAAGTAGAAAGCAAATCAAAAATTTTATCCAAACTCGCGTTGGGCGATATTGGTCCTTATGTAAAAATGAATACACACACGTACATACATTTGATTATAGGCATTATATAAATTTAAATATATACGAATATACAGAATTATATATAAATGAACCATATAACACATGAATTTTAAAATGGATACAAGAACTATATAAATGAATACAAGACTTACATGAAGAATAGGATAGTATAGGAATAAGGGAATTATTTATGGTTCATTTGTACACACACACACACACACACACACACAATATATATATATATATATATATATATATATATGAAAATTATTTCACGAAAGTAACACGTGAAAAATATTTATGATGAATCAAACCACGAAGGAAAGGAAACAGAATGGTGCTCGAGCACCATTTTGTGTTTCCTTTCGTTCGTGGTTTGATTTATATATATATTACATAGAATATATATATATATATACACACACATATATATATATACATATATATATATATATATATATATATATATATATATATATATATGCCGAAATAATCACGATGGAAACAGACAATAATTAAAAACATGATGGGATTAATTTTTACCTTGTAGAAAATTCAGAATAAAGCACCAACAAATTGTAACCATAAGCAGATATCATGACAGTATTCAAAAGTAAGATTAGCTGGGTGTGCTATGCTCCATCTGCCTCCGACGGGTCTCGAACCCGCAGCCAAATCTTAATAGTTTTTAATATTTCTAAAATTGCACCTGTACAAGAAATGTACAGTACGGTGGCCCACTTTTCAATTTTTTTGAAAAGTATAGGTTATCGTAGTTTTTCCCATTATTTGGCACTATACTAGCACATTGGTACCATTTTTACAAAAATTGATCAATATTTAGGGGTCTCGCATCGACCTTGAAATTACGAGTTTTCTTTTTTAAATGCGTACTTTTTAACGTTTTACTGAATCAAGATAAATCATTAAGTAGGGATGTTTTCTGAATCCTCTTGATGAGAGAAGTCGTTTGGTATGCCTTCCAATGTCATACGACTAACGGTTTAAAAGTTGTGCCTGTATACAGGTAATACCAATGTGCTAGTATAGTGCCAAATAATGGGAAAAACCACGATCACCTTACTTTTCAAAAAAATCAGCAAATAGTAGACAAATAAGGAAGAAAGAAACAATAACTTAAACAATCACTTTTGCATTGTATTGACCACTATCACACGTCACTGGCTGCAACGTTGTCCCTCTGTGCTATGTCATCGTGGCAAGTGATGACTTCTTGAAGTCGCCGAGCTCTTTCCGGTTCTTTTCCACCACTTGCAGAAGATCCTGCAGCTGTGCCTCGTCCTTTGTGACCGTGTTCGCATAGTCTTGTGTCAGTTGGACTCCTCTTTCAGCGACGTCATTGGTGACCTGGAGATTAGAGATCACATCCTTCAGACGACAAAAGTCCTCGTTCTCGTCCCACTTATCAGTTGGCAGGGTGAGCCACGAAGACCCATACATCTTCAGACTTGCAAATAAGAACCAGGAGGACTCGTCGATCAGGTCGGGGAGTAGCGTCATCTCGTCGACTGAGACGTTCTCGTATGTGAAGTCTTTGGGTACAGGGAGGTGGGACAGCTTCTCTGCCATCTGTTGCTTCACAGTGCCATCCACCTTGTTGCTGCATAGAGCGAAGATGACGGTCTGAGGCCTCAGATACCAGAAGTGTCGCCTCATCACTGCCAGTGACGCTTCTGCCACCTCGCGGTCCACTGCCCTATACCTCAGAAAACGCTGGTATAGTACCAGGTCATTCAACGGCGCATCAGCTGCTACAGGGCCCGCCAACCAAGCTGGTACGTACAGAAGAGCGATGAACACCACGATCCTGTGCAGTTTGTCGACCAGCTCGGCGTTGAGCTCCAGCTGCCTACTGAACATCAGCAGTTTTGTGTAGTAGATGACCTGAAACAGAATAGGCACCATTGTAAGTAAGACAGGTTTATTGTTACCAATTACTTTGTTTGCGTTATAATGAATGTTTATCTTTGAATAACATTTAACTTATCTCTAGATTATTTTTGTTTGAAAAATACTAACTTTAGCCATCCATCTTGCGTGGTGGTAGACTCCTGGGCGCATGAGGTGAATGCCACGGCGTGGTTGTGTCCCGAGTACCGGAGCGTGATCTCTGCCACTTCCCGGTAATCGTCTCTGACGAAACCAGAAGCTGTGCTCATGAAGCTGACCGCCGCGTCCCGGAGTTCTATTAGCCACGTACTCTCCGCCAGATTCTCGACCTGCAGCTTGCAGTAGGTCGAGAGATCGAGCTCGTCCCATCTTCAAAAATAATAAACAAGAAAATTGTGTGAGAAAACTCTGAAGTTCTGGTTTGGCTTGCTGTTTTATAAACTAGTGGAATATCATGTGTGTCCTAACTTTACCTTGCACAAAAATGAACTAACCTTCTCTTCAACTGCTGAAACAAAGGATCAGTTGGTGCCGTAGTCCTTCCGAGCAGGGTGACGGCTACTGCCCCCGATAAGCTCCAGGACGTGATGACGGCATCCCAGCTGGAGTAGCGGTCGCCCGAGCATGTTTTCCAGCCGGACAACTGCACCCTGCACCCTCCCCGTGTTGGTGGAAGTGGTGTCGAAGCAGAGTCCGATGACGCTCTCCTCACATCCCCAATCTTCGAGAGCATGTATGGTTGCCCGCGCCTGCGACAGTCCGGTGCCGTCAGCAACAGCTGGGACTGACAGCAACTTTCCTTCTGTGCAATGAGGAGCCCCGGAGATGATAATTACTTGGCGGTGCTCCGCCGTTCCAAGGAAGTTCTGAAACATGCCATATATTTCAATTTCATGGTTGTAAAGTAACCTATTTTTGTTCACATTTTCGCCTTTCCTTTTGATGACTCTATTTGTAGCTTCAAGAGTTCTTCCAGTTATGGTTGCCATCGATTTGTCCGTGACAAAGGATGAGGAACTCAGACAGAATTTCAAAATGTTATGATCTGCAACAAAAGAAATAGGTTAGGTACCTGGCACAGGCATAGTGCATTTTCTAATTACCTATATACATTATACATTCCGCCCGTGTATGATGACTCATTTTTTTGAAAAGTATAGGTGATCGTGGTTTTTCCCATTATTTGGCACTATATTAGCACATTGGTATTATCTGTATACAGGCACAACCTTTAAACCGTTAGTCGTATGACATTGGCAGGCACACCAAACGACTTCTCTCATTAAGAGGATTCAGAAAACATCCCTACTGATTTATCTTGATTCAGTAAAAAGTTAAAACGTACGCATTTTCTAAAAAAAACTAGTAATTTCAAGGTCGATGCGAGACCCCTAAATATTGATCAATTTTTGTAAAAATGGTACCAATGTGCTAGTATAGTGCCAAATAATGGGAAAAACCACGATCACCTATACTTTTCAAAAAAAATTGAAAAGTGGGCCACCCTAATGTACAGGTGCATATATATATATATATATATATATATATATATATATATATATATATATATATGAGAGAGAGAAATGTGGAAAGATGTTTACACGAATTTTTAGATGAACTTTTTTCCGGAATTGTACATATATATATATATATATAGGCACGCCTTTTCTTTCCGTCCGAATTGTTCATTCTGGCGAACGTCGAGCTTTACACTCCACTTTAGACCTAGTTTCAGACGGAAAAGCATATATATATATATATATATATATATATATACATATTGGTGAAGGCCGCTTCTGGCAAGCTTCAATTTTAATTTAAGCAGAAAGCAACAGACAAGGAAAGAACATCCATCAAGTTGGAAAGGGACTATATTTTGTATATTGCAACGTTTCAAGCACAAACTATGCTCATCCTCAGGCAAAAATTCTAAAAAGTTAAAAACATAATATTAAAAACCATAATGACATTAACAAATTAAAATAGGGAAAAAATCCACAAGCATTAAAAACAAAGTCACACTAAAAAATTCTAAAAAGTTACAATTAAAAACCATAATGACTATTATGAAACAAAAGCGAACAATTAACAAGCTTTAAAACAATAAAAGTGACACTAAAAACGAACAATGAATAACAGCTATAAAATACAAAATGTAAAACTCAAAAAACTAAAAAATCCACAGGCTATCTTTTAAAACACTAAAAAATTAAAAACCCACACTAAAAGGAACACACCTTAAGTCTAAGCAGCACAGATTCCGAGGCAAAACTAAAAAAACAGAAACATCTAAAACCAAGTAAAGGTTGGTTGTTCAAGATGTTCAGTTTAGACGGAGGGGAACGGATGAAATATCAGAGTTAAGCGAAGGGGAGTTTTTTTTTTTTTTTTTTAATATACAGGGATTCTAGAAGTCTTAACGTTTGCTCACACGGAGCGGAATCTAAAATGTTAAAATTAGCTAAAGTTATATCGACTTTGCATAGAACAACATGGCTGCGTATAGCTGAAGCTTCTTTAGTTTTCAAAGGTTTTCACAGCTTCAGCTATACGCAGCCATGTTGTTCTATGCAAAGTCGATATAACTTTAGCTAATTTTAACATTTTAGATTCCGCTCCGTGTGAGCAAACGTTAAGACTTCTAGAATCCCTGTATATTAAAAAAAAACTCCCCTTCGCTTAACTCTGATATTTCATCCGTTCCCTCCGTCTAAACTGAACATCTTGAACAACCAACCTTTACTTGGTTTTAGATGTTTCTGTTTTTTTAGTTTTGCCTCGGAATCTGTGCTGCTTAGACTTAAGGTGTGTTCCTTTTAGTGTGGGTTTTTAATTTTTTAGTGTTTTAAAAGATAGCCTGTGGATTTTTTAGTTTTTTGAGTTTTACATTTTGTATTTTATAGCTGTTATTCATTGTTCGTTTTTAGTGTCACTTTTATTGTTTTAAGCTTGTTAATTGTTCGCTTTTGTTTCATAATAGTCATTATGGTTTTTAATTGTAACTTTTTAGAATTTTTTTAGTGTGACTTTGTTTTTAATGCTTGTGGATTTTTTCCCTATTTTAATTTGTTAATGTCATTATGGTTTTTAATATTATGTTTTTAACTTTTTAGAATTTTTGCCTGAGGATGAGCATAGTTTGTGCTTGAAACGTTGCAATATACAAAATATAGTCCCTTTCCAACTTGATGGATGTTTCTTTCCTTGTCTGTTGCTTTCTGCTTAAATTATATATATATATATATATATTATACACAAAGGGTGATCAAATTATTAGAGCCACCCCTTGAAAAACACATTTTCATTATAATGTGGTGTTTTTAGTTTAAATAATAACCTTTTAAGTGTGCAGACAGTATTCCAAATTGTTAACACATGTAGTGTTCTCTACCTGAATAACAGAAACTGGGGATAGGGGTTAATTTGGGGAGTAGGGGGAGGGGAGTATGTGAAAAGTGGGTTCAGTAGTGTTTCAGCTGTGAACGTGAAAGGTTGTGTCAAGTGGTCAGGTGCGTTAAGTGTATGTTAAGTTAATGATAAGTTATTATATTTAAACCATTGTACGTGGAATATGCACTCATACACCCATATGATATTGTTTCTCAGCAACGTATTGTGATTCTTTTTATTAAATTATTGTTTCTTTACAGGAATAACTTTTATGTACTGTAGGCTACCCAACATGGGTAAGAAATGTGATCTATTGCCAAAGAAGAAAGGTAGAATGCACTCGCTGCTGACTGCAACTGATTATTCTCACAGAAAAATAGCCCGAGAACTGAATGTGTCACGTACGAATGTTGACAGGATCGCATCAAAAATTAAAGTTGAAGGGGATAATACAGTACAGAGCTGACTCCAAAAAGGAAGGGTAAATGTGGTCGGAAAAGGATAACTACACCGACGGCCGACAGATGCATTGAAAAGAAACTAGTAAATAATAGAAGCACTACTAACAAACTTAAATTGGAGCTGGAGAAGGAAAACATCAACATTTCGACAATGACCTTAAGAAGGCGTCCCAGGGAATTTGGATTGAGTAGTCGCCGGCCAAGGAAAACGCCAAAATTGACGCGAACAATGATCAGAAAACGCTTAAAGTGGGCTAAATACTACTCAAAGTTCACTGTAGATGACTGGAAATCGGTAAGTCACAATATTTTAGTGATCTTGTATGCTTATTTTGAGTAAAATGTATTATTTTGATATTTGTATGACAAGGCACATTTCATTTTGGTTGCAATCATTTTCTCTTTTCATTTGCAGGTGTGTTTCAGTGACGAATCCACATTCCTAGTCATGTCTGATAAATCACAGTACGTTAGGCGACGTGTTGGTGAGGAATATCATCCAGACTGTGTCGTAAGTACGGTTAAGCATCCAACATCTGTCATGATATGGGCAGTGAAAAGCGGTAAAGGTACTGGACGAATTTACATTGTTGAAGGTAGTATGAGGCAGGACCAATACCGAAAGGTTTCGGAAACAAGACTTATTCCACAGATCGCCGACTGGTTTCCAGATGGTGAGCCATTCCATTTTATGCAAGATTCGGCCCTATGATGCCACACTGCAAAGTCAGTTAAAGTTTTTCTGGCTGAAAAGAATATTCTCTCGTGGATTGGCCAGGAAATTCTCCGGATATGAACCCTATCGAAACCCTATGGGAAATAGTAAGCGTAGACTGAAAGGCGAGGAAAATAACAACTCGAATACAGTTAATAGAACGAATAATTGCCGTTTGGAACCGTGATCCTGAGATACAGGCCAGTTGCAAAGCCTGTATAGAGAGTATACCTCGACGGTTGCTGCCTTAATTAAGGCCGAAGGAGACCCACTAAGTACTAAATGTTTTAATATGACTGTAGAGTGTATATAAATATATTCTGAAATAAAATAAGTGTTTAAATTAGCCAAATTTTACTATTATTAGCATTAGAAATAAACTTATACAGAAAAACTATTTTTATGTAGTGGCTCTAATAATTTGATCACCCTCTTTATATATATATATATATATATATATATATATATATATTATATATATGAGAGAGAAACGTGGAAAGATGTTTACACGAATTTTTAGATGAACTTTTTCCGGAATTGTACATATATAGGCACGCCTTTGCTTTCTGTCCGAATTGTTCATTCTGGTGAAGATCAAGCTTTACACTCCACCATAGACCTATATATATATGAGAGAGAGGAAAATAAACAAACAGACAAACAACATGATCGAGTGTTGCAATAACGGGATCCCCTGGTTGCCCCTACGAACCGTGGAAGGATGTTTACACTCCACCTTAGACCTACAGTTTAATACGGATCATTAGGTCACCCTGGCTAGCAACCGCGGAAGGACGCGCCGCCGCCGGGTCTCGAGCCCGCCTACACTTCACCTTAGACCCTACAGTTTAACGCGGTCGCCCGACGCATATAAACGTAATGGGCGTATAGACGGGTGTGTACGTGCCAAACGAAGTATACACTGTGCCAACTGGATGATGATGCCTGGAGGCACTGGCTGATTAAGCCAACTGGCTGATTAGGGGCCATATAAGGCAACGGCCGCTCGGCTGAAGTCTTAATATACGCTTGGCTCCTGTCAAGCGAACACCTCTCCTCTCTCTTCTCTCTCTTAGGTTAGGTATAACTCTTTGGGGGGTGAGGCCTTTCCATCTGATCCCCCAAAGAGGTCTCCCCCAGCGGGGTTCATTGCAACTTGGGGGATAACTCCGCCTCCAAGTTGCATAACCCCTTTTTGCTGTTGCAGCAATCCCCTCCCCCATTGTACCGTGCAACAAGGGGGAAGGGGGTTGGCACTATGGGCGCCTTGCAACAAAGGGGGGTTGGCACTATGTGTGCCTTGCAACAAGGGGAGGGGGTTGGCACTCTTGCAACATTTGCAAGTGAATTGCACTCGTCCATCTTGCGCCCATACTACTACTGTCTAAAGTATGATATAGAGGCAATCATCATAAAAATTTACGAGTTCAGCTCTTCCACTAAAAAAACTGTCGAACTAAAGGAATTTTTCAATTGGTTGGAGACCGATTGATCTTAATTGTTGCGCCATGTATCCACCCGATGGCTTTCTTTATTGCCAGCAATAGAAAGATTGTTGTCTTCTTTTGAACCCGTTAAAGTTATTTTTTAAGCCGACAGAGTGTGCCACCCACTTTAAAAATGTTTTTTGATGATGAGCTTGGCGAAGCCTATCTAGGCTTTGTAATAAACATTTGCACCGATATTCAGCCAGCATTGAAAAAACTTGAAACAAATGAAGTGATAATTGTTGAGTTATACACAATCATGAGTAATATTCTACAAATGTTACGTGAGAAAAAGGCTGAAAAATTTTATGGATTCTTGACTCGGCAATTGATACAGAAATGCGATAATGAATCAGCAGTTAAACGATTCGAGATTGATTGTCAATGTTTCCTCGATGCAGCAATCAATTATTTGGAGAAATGGTTCGACTTCGAGGAGAGAAAACTTCAAGCCATAAGCTGCTTAGATTTGAAGAATGTCCCAAAATTTGAAGAAATTTGGAACTCGTTCAGTTCTTCCAAATTGAAGTGAATGGGGATCTACTTTTCAACGAATTCATCGTTTTATAAAGATTCATTGTAGAATTGAACGATAGCGACAAGTCGTTACCTTTGGATCAACGATGGGTGCTTTTTTTCAAGACCTTTCCATCTCTAAACCTTGCAAAAATTCTGGAGCATATATTTTCCATTCCTCATTCCAACGCTGTCTGAAAGAATTTTCAGCTTAATGACAACCAACTGGAGGAAAGAGAGAAATCGGCTGCTCATCGAAAACTTAGAATCAGAACTCATGATTAAAGAAAATTTTTCTATGACTTGCAAGAAATTTCAGGTATACTTGAAGTCAGAAGATGGAGCTAAAATTTTGAAGAAGATTAAAAATTCAGAAAACTATTGACATATGTCATAATATAATTAGTAAAGCAATGTATACTACAATATTTAATATTCTATGATAATTTCAATATTATTTACGATATTTCAATATCCTGTATAATAATTTCAATATTATTCACGATGTTTAATTGTTAAGCATTATTTTCATAAAAATGTTCTAATTTTGTTTGTTGTAACCGTTGAAGAAATCTAGTTTCAATTTGAAAAAAATTTGGTCTTTAAAAAAAAAACTGAAATTTTTTTGTCCTGCATGGGCATTTGAAAAATCTGGCAACCCTAGTCACACAGGTCACATGGTAGATCCCGTTTATTCACCTAAAAAAATGTGTAATCACATTCTGTTTCTTAAATAACACGCTTGCATACTGTTGAGTAAGTATTCTTAATTACAAAAAGATGAACATCATGCAAGCCACGTGACCACTTCTGTTAACGTGCATATCTTCATCCCTATGAAATAGTACTGTAGAGATGATTTTGCACCAAATTTTTCGAAACTTTCAGGAATGAACGTTCCTTTGTCTGTGAAGAAGCTCAAACGTAAACTTTCTTTTCTCCAAAATACTCTCAGACCTTTCAGTTTTCTATTTCCGGTCTTACTTATTCCCCCCTCCCCAACCTTCGGTCACACCCTTCTTTTATATACTGACCTCCCTCAATATCCTCTTCATTCGCACTTGATGAACACTAATACTGTAATGGACGAAAGGTTATACTGTAATAAATCCATTTTTCATTATGGCTCCTTTAAATAATACACAAAAGCTTCTCACTTTAAGTGCCCCCACTCCCCACCAACCTACCTACACAGACACACACATTTACGTGTTTGGCTTCCTTAAAGAATTGCAACAGCTTTACACCTTCTCACACATTCAGTGATGCACCGCGACAATCCTAATTTTAAGAACCTAATAATTCGTCACTGTTTTCACAAACCGGCAAATATGCAATTTTGGCCAAATTGAGATAATGCCACTTGGCTAGTAACCAGATTTGGATGTTTAACTTGTCAAATTTTGAGGATTGTATTCCAATTGCTTTTCAAGATACGGACATTTGGTATTGACAGTGCAAATGCAACTGAATGTAGAGGAACTCTTCAAAGATGATTTTCTCAAAACTGAAAAATTGTAGATTCGCCGGTTTGTGAAAACAGCGACGAATTCTAATCTAATCTTAATTACACCCCCTTTTTCCAGGATAAAATATAGCATTTATAAAGATAATTCACTGCGACTCCACAAACGTCGGGATACGCACGTTCGTGTCGCGACGAGCCGTGTATCCTCAAAATCGTGGCAATCTCTTAGATAAGACGTATAAAAACACACACACATATTTATCTTACGCAATACCTTTTCATTGTGTCGCACTCATTCCGCTTTTATGGGTTAGTCTTTAATTAAGATGCGGGTAAACTACTTGGTCTACACATCTTCCTTTCTGGGTCACAACCACCTTGTTCATCTCTTCCAGTTCTTTACATAAACACTTTAATTTAATACTTATGCTTAACTAGGACTGAACAAGGCGAGAATAGTCTAGAGCTGGATGCTTATTTAAAAGGTTTAGACTCTTCGAAATATCATGAACTTTGGTACAAAGGACTTGAGCGGTATGGGGCTGAGCTCATCTACACCGTTCACCCTGAAGAATTGTATCTTTGTATAATGAGCAGCTGTCATTAAGACTTAGAAGATTATTTCAACTGCCGCTATGCATTGTGAAGATGAGTTCACGATTGAAAAGCTCGGATCGGTAAGAATAAACCCTCGATTAGAAAGGAGTGTTTATAAAATTGAATTTAATAATGATGTTGTGGCTAACGATAACCTCTTTGTACGTGCTTTGATTGTATTCTGTCCGTATTTAAAGATAACTTGCCAACCGAATGTAAAGTGGGCACAAAAATAGTATTGAACGAAATGAAGGACCTTTACATCGAGTATAGGCATCCCTATAACTTGAGCGGTGAAATAATGTCCCCAAATAATGTCCCCAAAACATTGGTAGGAAATCTGAACAGGTTAAAAGACTTGGAACATGCCTCGCATGTGCCACAACTGAGAACGCCATCACCCCAAGCGGTAGCACTTCTGAAGAGGAGAAAGAAGAGGCCAAACAACAACAACGGTCAATCCTATCCACGAGCCTCTAAAATACACAAATGGCTAACATATTAAGAAGACGTTATTATGACATTTCTAGCCCAGCCTCCTACGGAGGCGTAGATAGACTGTACAGAAGTGTTTACAATGATGGCGTAGTAAAAAAAGATGTTGAGAGGCTTTTGCTGGAGCAGGACGCTTATACACTTCATAAGCCTGTGAGAAAAAGGTTTAAAACAGCCAAGACAACAGCGGCATCGATTGACTCTATTTGGCAAGCAGATCTAACAAACATGCAAAGATATTCAGTGTATAACGATGGTTACCGCTACATCCTAGTCATAATAGCTGTATTCTCTGGATATCTTTGGCTAATTCCTATGAAAAATAAATCGCCTGAAAATCCTCAAAATCGTCGCGATCCCTTAGATAAGACATGTACAAAAACACACACACATATTTGTCTTACACAATACCTTTTGATTGTATCGCACTCATTCCGCTTTTATGGGTTAGTCTTTAATTAAGATGCGGGTAAACTACTTGGTCTACACATCTTCCTTTCTGGGTCACAACAACCTTGTTCATCTCTTTCAGTTATTTACATAAACACTTTAATTTAATACTTACGCTTAACTAAAAAAAATAGCATAGTTCGGTTATTACATTAATTTCTTCTTTTGTGGGGAATGACGGAAAAGAAAGTAAATTGTATTCGTTTTCTTTGTAGGAAACACGTTATTGAAAGAATATTTGAAGGAGCGTCCGGAGCTCTTTAAAAGTGTTTCATCATCAAAGCGAGTAAAAGAACTGAAGACTAAACTTTTCAATGCTGTTAAAGTATTCTGGGAAAATGTGCGAAAAAGCTCAATTTCAGTTAGTTTTGTAATTTTATTGTCTCTCTCTCTCTCTCTCTCTCTCTCAAAGAAAGAACATCCAATCTTCCCCAATACTTGTAATTATTATTATTCACAAATTTCAATTGTTGTTGAACTTATTCTATTTCTTTATTTAACGTTTTCTCTTACTTTCATTTTTTCCGTTAGTGCAGGGTGCGAATGTTGTAAGAGTATGCATGATACAGGGTGTTCAAAAAGAAACGCAACCCATTGGAGAATACATATATCATTGTAACGTAACCCTTTTCCTTGTTTCACTGATCATTATTAAGTAAAAGAATGGTATTCACAGTTCTTGAAAGGATATTCATTGTTGAAAGTAAAGTTATGAAGCCACCCACCACGAAGGAATTTGTACGGAAATACGGCGCAGACATTACTACCACAAACGAGTCAAGCGTTAATCGACTGTACGATAAATTTAAGAAAACTACTGGGTGTGCTGCGGAAGCATTTAAAAACGGAAGACCGAACGTGCTTACTGAAGAAAATATTGTGGACATTCATGCTGCAATGATCTACAGTTCAAAGAAGTCCGTAAGCTGAAGCTATCTTTGCAGAACGGCTTGCCCGTAGGTTATGCTCATAAAGTACTGCGGAAATCACTGAAAATTATTTCCTATAAAATAAAGGCGGTACACGAATTGCTATCACAAGACCACATTAGTCGTCTCCGTTATTGCCAGTGGTTTATCATCAGCGCTGACTCCAACCTTTTAGGGGCCTTTTAGGGGCCCCTAGTATTTGTCATTTATCATTACTTATTCGAACAATAGTGGATGTAAGTTCCTTGTTCCATGCACGGTCTGTGTTTAACATATAAGTTTCTCAGGGGGCCATTCTGAGTTTATTTATGTTAAACGGACGTGTTATGTGCCTTGAAAAATTGACGCTCAATGTCCCGGTTGAGGTTTAAGTTTTGTTTTTTTGGAAAAAAATACAATAATTACCCCTTTTTTCTTTGATGTATTCAATCCGACGTGGATGAAACGAGTTACTTGCGTATATTGAGGTTCTGAATGTAGTCGGCTAGGTGTAAGCTGTAAACCCTACATCCTGTCCCAAAACTGGATCTTATCTGTTTTGCAGATAGCTGGTGAGGGAAGCTATATTTTGGGGCCTCTTTGCGAGTAACTCAGTGCCCACGTTGGGCTTTCCATCATGGAAAAGAAAAACTATAGTATTTGTAATTTATCATTACTCACTCGAACTATAGTGGATGTAATTAGTAGTATGGGCGAAAAATGTTAGAGTGCAATGCAATTGCAAATGTTGCAAGAGTGCCAACACCCACTCCTTTGTTGCAACCCCCGCCCCCATTTGTTTCACCCCCACCCCTTGTTGCAAGGTACCCCCAAAAGGGGGTTGCAAGAGCAACAAGGGGTTATGCAACTTGGAGGCGGAGTTATCCCCCAAGCTGCAATGAACCCCCCAAAGGGGTATACCTAACCTAAGAGAGAGGAGAGGTGTTCGCCCGGCAGGAGCCAAGCGCATATTAAGACTTCAGCCGAGCGACCGTTGTCTTATAGGACCCCTAATAGGCCAGTTGGCTTAATCAGCCAGTGCCTCCGGGCATCATCAGCCAGTTGGCTTAATCAGCCAATGCCTCCTGGCATCATGAGCCAGTTGGCACTGTGTACACACCCATCTATACTGTTTATGTGCGTCACGTGCTAAACTCTAAGATGGAGGCGGGCTCGAGACCCGGCGCGTCCTTCCGCGGTTGATAGCCAGGGTGACCTAATGATCTGTGTTAAACCGTAGGTCTAAGGTGGAGTCCCAATAGCAAAATATATACGAGCACAACCACCACACAAAAAACGCATAACATCACCAACAATCGTCTAAGTATAGACTTTTAGGAGCTCATCCCATCAACAACAGCACGTGGTGAGATGAGGCTACGACTTTCAGGAGCTCATCCCATCAACACCACGTAACCGATATGAGGGCTAAAACCAATCGTCGAAACTTAGACGATTGGTGGTGAAGCACCACAACCACCGCTTTACTTACCAGCTCCTCACAAAAAAGCATCACATCACCAACAATCGTCCAAGTATAGACTTTTAGGAGCTCATCCCATCAACAAACAGCACGTGGTGAGATGAGGGCTACGACTTTCAGGAGCTCATCCCATCAACACCACGTAACCGATATGAGGGCTAAAACCAAGCGTCGAAATTTAGACGATTGGTGGTGAAGCACCACAACCACCGCTTTACTTACCAGCTCCTCACAAAAAAGCATCACATCACCAACAATCGTCCAAGTGCAGACTTTTAGGAGCTCATCCCATCAACAGCACATGGTGAAATGAGGGCTACGACTTTTGGGAGCTCATCCCATTAACACCACGTAACCGATATGAGGGCTACAGCCAAGCGTCCAAACTTAGACGATTGGTGGTGAAACTACAACAACCCACCAACCACTTCAACCACCGCCTTAGGATTATCTTCATTAAACCTGTTGTTGGAGCGCTCAAAGTCTTCACGGTCGCCTGCACTCATGCTGTCATAGTTAAAGTAATGTAAGTAATTTAAAGTGTCGTGAGTGAGGAAAGTGTAAGGAAATACCCTTTTGAAACTTCAGTGTCTACGCCCATCACCTTGGGTAGCTGACCTAATTTACAAGGTGTGAATAACAGGGTGCCTTTAAACTGTACATTTCCTCTTATCTGTATAAGTTTGTTTCATCTTTTCAAGGGATCACCTGTAAATATCTCTGAGGACTCGTGTTCAATCAGCTCCTTATAAAGGAATTGTGTATCTAATTTGCAGCGTTATGGGCAAGAATATACACAGTCATTTTTTTGAATTGGTTCGCTAGCTTCACAATATAGGCCACAAAGAGTTTCACGGGGGTGTCGTTTGCAGTCGTCTTAAAAATGTTTGTTCGTTTACCACATTTTGCGACATTCATCACACGCGACGTTCATGCACTCGTTACAGATAGTCTGACTTAGAAGTAAATGTGGGATAACCTCTTTTGTTTCTGGGTTTGTTTACGTTTCTCTGTCGTAGTATACAGTTATACAAGGTTTATTTTTTGGCTTAGCATCTTTCATATAGCAAACATGCTTTATACCATCCGCCTTATATTTTTCATAACATGTAGTACAACAAATTTAATCACATCTATGCACGAACTCGCTGCTATCATTCAACATATGAAACATGCCGCACTCGCAAATTATCATTTTCTGACACATCCCAATTGATTTATGGAATCCAAAACAGGTATTATTGAAAAACGTGCGTCTTCATACATTACAGTCCCTCTTCTCAACTTCAACTACTCGACTTTCACATTTGGGGCTTTTACACTGCTCGCATACCATGTGGCAATCCTTACAATGTTTCAACAGATCATTCGTAAACTCTGGAAAACCCTTACACAGAGCCGGATTTAGACGTGTGGAGGCCCTGGGCAGCCTCCATGTGGAGGCCCCCCTACCTTAGGGGAAGACATAATTGAAGTCATCCATAAGATTCATAATATAATTAACATACACTTTCAAAACATCGTGCACTCTTGTGTCTGTCCATTCCACTCATTTCTGCAAAAAATGAAAGCCTCGGGTTACTCGGGTATTCCAGCGTTGCAGTCTTCCTCGATACGCGGTTTTGTATTAGCAACAACAGGCTTATTCATCACATCGGTAGTGGTCTACACCTCAGAAACTCGCCAACCTTCACCGTCTTCACAATTGCCAGGATAAATGCGAGCTTTGAATCAAAATGATATGATAATTTAGTTATAACATTAATTTTATATATATATATATATATATATATATATATATATATATATATATTATAATTTAATTTATAATCGAATTAAAGCCGCGCCCTGATGACAATTATTTTTATGTAATTTCATTCATTCAATAATTCCCAAGCTATGTATGACTCATTTCCTTCCGAACGGAATTCACACTCAGTGACGCAGATGGTTTCTTTGATTTCACTTGGGAAAAACAGATTGTGAGACGCTCGGTTCTACAACGTTCTCAGGTGACGTCAACCGCTTGCGTGGTGGCGTAGCCAGGTTCCGTTCCTTTGACTATATAAGAAGGGGATCAGCGCCCTTAAGGCAGATTCCGAGGAGACGGGTCTCAGGGCTGAAATGGCGGGTTTTCAGTCCGTTAACGGGAATTGCTTTTGGAAATTGGAAGATTAATAGATTTTCAATTGGAGTTTGACTGCAGGGAAAAAGACAGTAGCTTAGCAATTGACTCATACAAGCTTGGAGACTCAGAGCGGACAAAGGTGTCTTAGAGGGGTCTCTGGCTTATTTAATATCTTACAATCAAGAAGTAACTAATATTATATTTATGAAAGTTTTATTATTATTATTATTAACTCTGTTCTGTGTAAAAGAAACATTTGATTCACTCTAACCAGTTAAATTTATCTCGCCTAAATTCAAATTAAAAATCGTGTAAACTGTTGTGTTTACTTTCTACTCTTTGAACTTTGATAACTGGGAAAAGAAAATCACAGGCCCACACAGTACTCCGCGATTGTGGGAATACGAACAGTGAACTTTTTCTGCATCCAGGAGTGCTTAAGTAATACCCTTTCTCGAGTAACATCCTGACTTTCCCCGAACTCGGGGAGAGGCGTATTACATATACACAGGGCCGGATCTAGAAGATGCGAGGCCCTAGGCAGATCTAGAAATTGCGAAGCCCTAGGCCTATATATATATGAAAATATGGACTTAATTATCGATACTATACCAGCAATATTAGAATCCCGCATAGACAGAACTATGCCAGCACTTAAAAATTAAACCAAGCCAAAATAATCACGCATGGAAATTGTATAAGAAATATAAATAAACCATACAAATAAGTATAAATTATAATATGAATCAAGATTTGTATCGAAAATATAAGACAATGATTTCTAAGATTTATATAATATTATAGGTAATGACTTTCCATAGTATACAAACGTTTTTCATATGTGATGTATAAGAGATGTTGACATTTCATTTTTTATAATAGTGAGCGATCGGTTTCAATGACATCACTAGCTCCGCCTCTTTTGTATCTTTCTCTCATAAAACTGAAACAATTCGGATCAAGAAATATCAGGACAGAACGCGCAAAACGGCTTGAGCGAAGCCCCTTTGGCGCGAGGCCCTAGGCGATCGCCTAGTTCGCCTATAGCTAAATCCGGGCCTGCATACACATATATATATATATATATATATATATATATTGAATAAAACCACGAAGGAAAGGAAACAGAGAATGGTGCTCAAGCGCTTTCGTCTAATGCATCCTCAGGAACACTGAAGTACATAAAGAGTTACAGCCTATATATAGGTTACAGAAAAAAAAAAAAAATTATATATATATATATAATATATATATATATATATATATATACAATAAACGGAGAAATAAAATTAAAAATTAAAGGATTGTGGGAGGGGCATACCAATTTGTAAGGAAAAACTATCGATTTTTAGCACAAGATCAAATGAATTGTTTCCAACCAATGTTATAAAAAAAAATACAAATTTATACTGGAAATCTGCCCGGGTTTTAGCACTCTGCCCTTCTTGTATATAAAAATAAATTGAAAAATAAAAGTTATTAGAGTGGCATACAAGTTTACCAAAGATTTAGCGTTCTACCCTTCTTATCTAAATCTGTTCTGAAGGAATTCAAAACAACAGGATCGAGTTGAAAAAGACCTTTGCTTATGTTGAAGTTATTTGTAAGTTGGATAATGGCAGACTCAAGAATATTTCTATTAACAATGTTGCTAGAGTGAAATAAAACTGAAGCATTATTCCAATCAATACAGTGGGATAACTCTGACAAATGGACAAAAAGGGCACTGGACGACTGTCCTGTTCTAACGGAATATTGATGCTGTTTTATACGTGTGTGCAAATCCTTTCCCGTCTGACCTATGTAAAAGGAATCACATTGTTTACAACCAATTTTATAGATAATGCCTGAATTATTGGTAGGGCTATTTTTTACTATGATATTTTTCACAATATTGTTATATGAAAATACTACATTAATATCCAAAAGTTTAAGTACATTAGCAATGCCTAAAAAGCCCGGGAAAAATGGAAGTACTAAAATATTTTTTGACAAAGTACGAGTGTTATTATTGACACGATAGAAAGTTCGTTTTGCCTTGTTGAGACAAGATTCCATAAACGCAGATTGATAACACAGATCACTTCCAATACCGTTGATTTTTTCTAATTCGGCATCGATGTATTCCGGACTGGCGATCCTAAGGGCGCGGAGAAACATTGAAGAAAAAATGGCCTTCTTAGTGGGGGTGTCATGTCCCGAGTAAAAGTGAACGTAGGACAAATTGTTTTTTTTTTCCGATAGATACTAAACTTAAAACCTGGGCTTTCCCTATGTACAAGCACATCCAAAAACGGGATTGACTTGTCTTGTTCCACTTCTAAAGTAAACTTAATGGAGGGGACTTGATCATTTAACTGAAGGAGGAAGTTATCCAGGTCACGATTCATGGGCAGATACACAAAATTCGTCGACGTACCGCAACCAAGGGATGCCAACCCCGAGGATTCTCGGAATGTAAGTAATTTCGAAAAAAACTCCATATAAATATTGGAGAGGAGGGGCGACAAGGGGTTGCCCATGGCCATCCCAAATACTTGTTGATAATACTCGTTATTGAAAGTGAATTTACAGTCTTTGATGCAAAGCTTAATAAGTTCCAAAACAATGTTCGAAGGTAGTGGCAGGTCATACGTGTACATAGGGAAAGCCCAGGTTTTAAGTTTAGTATCTATCGGAAAAAAACAAACAATGTGTCCTACGTACACTTTTACTCGGGACATGACACCCCCAATAAGAAGGCCATTTTTTCTCCAATGTTTCTCCGCGCCCTTAGGATCGCCAGTCCGGAAGACATCGATGCCGAATTAGAAAAAATCAACGGTATTGGAAGTGATCTGTGTTATCCATCTGCGTTTATGGAATCTTGTCTCAACAATCAAAACGAACTTTCTATCGGGTCAATAATAACACTCGTACTTTGTCAAAAAAATATTTTAGTACTTCCATATTTCCCGGGCTTTTTAGGCATTGCTAATGTACTTAAACTTTTGGATATTAATGTAGTATTTTCATATAACAATATTGTGAAAAATATCATAGTAAAAAATAGCCCTACAAATAATTCAGGCATTATCTATAAAATTGATTGTAAACAATGTGATTCCTTTTACATAGGTCAGACGGGAAAGGATTTGCACACATGTATAAAACAGCATCAATATTCCGTTAGAACAGGACAGTCATCCAGTGCCCTTTTTGTCCATTTGTCAGAGTTATCCTACTGTATTGATTGGAATAATGTTTCAGTTTTATTTCACTCTAGCAACATTGTTAATAGAAATATTCTTGAGTCTGCCATTATCCAACTTACAAATAACTTCAACATAAGCAAAGGTCTTTTTCAACTCGATCCTGTTGTTTTGAATTCCTTCAGAACAGATTTAGATAAGAAGGGTAGAACGCTAAATCTTTGGTAAACTTGTATGCCACTCTAATAACTTTTATTTTTCAATTTATTTTTATATACAAGATGGGAAGAGTGCTAAAACCCGGCCAGATTTCCAGTATAAATTTGTATTTTTTTTTTATAACATTGGTTGGAAACAATTCATTTGATCTTGTGCTAAAAATTGGTAGTTTTTTTTTTCCTATAACATTGGTTGGAAACAATTCATTTGATCTTGTGCTAAAAATCGATAGTTTTTCCTTACAAATTGTATGCCCCTCCACAATCCTTTAATTTTTAATTTTATTTCTCCGTTTATTGCATATATATATATATATATAATATATATATATTTTTTTTCTGTAACCTATATATAGGCTGTAACTCTTTATGTACTTCAGTGTTCCTGAGGATGTCATTAGACGAAAGCGCTTGAGCACCATTCTGTGTTTCCTTTCCTTCGTGGTTTTATTCATCATAAATATTTTTCATGAGTTACTTTTGTGAAATAATTTTCATATATATATATATATAATAATATATATATATAGATGCCTTTCAACCTTTCAAATGTTCCCTGCGATGATTCCTCATTTCACGAAGTCAAGCTGTCGCCCCTCATATATATATATATATATGATGAATAAAACCACGAAGGAAAGGAAACACCTTTTTGTGTTTCCTTTCCTTCGTGGTTGTATTCATCATAAATATTTTTCTCGTGTTACTTTCGTGAAATAATTTTCATATATATATATATATATATATATATATATATATATATATATATTATATATCGGGTGGGGAAAAAAAAAAGGAGACCTCGAACGTTGGCTGTAAAATCCAAAGTTATGGTTAGATTTCAATATTTTTTCACACCCTAAAACTAACTAAATTTCCTATACGATGAGCTGATTTCAAAGAAAACTAATAAAAATTATGGATAAAAAATTACCAAGTACTCACATATGGTGCTACCTTGATCTTAAAAAAACTCCTCGATATGTTTACCACGAACTTCTACAACCTTTTTCAGTCTAGGACGGAACTCAGCTATGGCTTTATTGATTTGTTCTTGCAGTAGCTCATCCCATTTTTTCAGTAGAAGCTTTCGTAAATGAGCAACATTTCTTACTTTGACACCATAAATTCTCTGTGACAAATTTTCCCAAAGGCCGTAATCGACAGGATTTAAATTACGACTGTTTGGTGGCCAAATTTAATACCGCTACCTGGTAATTCTTTTGATATCTCCTGCTTTATCGATTTTCTTGAGAAGCTTGGCCAAAACTCCTGCAGTTGGCTTACGTTAATTAAAATCGCTTTAATTATCAACTTGAACCTATGATTAGCAACATTTTTTTGGAATATTCGCCATAAATCCAATTTCTCAGCTAAAGTGCTAAAAGATGGCACACAAACCATAAAATTACTTAGTACTAACATACTAAAATTTCATGGCTCAATGTATCGTATTTTCCGAGATATGAAGGATGTAAAAGGCCTCCCTTTTTTTTGCCGAACTGATATATATATATATATATATATATATATATAATATTTAGGAGAAATCCAATGACAAGGAGAAATGTAAATGCCATGAAAAGTCTTCTTTAATGCGCAACGTTTCGAGCAATACGCTCATCTTCAGGCTGTTTTAATAACAATGTGAAATTAAAATCAATATTGAATGAAAAACAAAACAGAAAATTTCTATAAACTATTCATACAGACAAATTTTAAAAGACTGAGAAAAGAGGGTTAAATTCTAAGTTATACAGATTTACATATAAAAATTAAGAAGCTATTTTAAATACATATAGTAAATGTGAAATTAATACACTGGAAAAATTAACAATAGTACACTGGAATAATGAAACTAACTAACCTTTCACTGCAGTTTCCGAGGCTAACTAATTTGAGCAGAGGCAAGACGGGAAAAACAAGAGATGGCGAGGGCGATTGGGGAAGGGGGATTATAAGAATTGGGGAAGGAGGAGGGATCATAGCAAATTGAGGGGGACGGCAGATGAGTCAACATTTAGACTGGGGGACAATGTTTTAATGAAAAGCGATCCAAAATTCTTAGTGAGTTGGGACAAGTATTACAACCAAGAATTTTAAAATTGTCTAAAGTGACATCAGTTTACATTTTATGCTGTGTTCGCGAATACTCGAAACTTCTTTAGTTTTTAAAATTTACCTGTTCGGCCACTTATTCCATATGCGAATAAAATCTAGCCCTGAGAGAGCGAACAGTGCTGCCAATGTAATTCCCAAGGAGACACCTAGGGCAGGTAGCGGTGTTGTATATTTATTTACCTGCCCTAGGTGTCTCCTTGGGAATTACATTGGCAGCACTGTTCGCTCTCTCAGGGCTAGATTTTATTCGCATATGGGAATAAGTGGCCGAACAGGTAAAATTTTAAAAACTAAAGAAGTTTCGAGTATTCGCGAACACAGCATAAAATGTAAAACTGATGTCACTTTAGACAATTTTAAAATTCTTGGTTGTAATACTTGTCCCAACTCACTAAGAATTTTGGAATCGCTTTTCATTAAAACATTGTCCCCCAGTCTAAATGTTGACTCATCTGCCGTCCCCCTCAATTTGCTATGATCCCTCCTCCTTCCCCAATTCCTTATAATCCCCCCTTCCCCAATCGCCCTCGCCATCTCTTGTTTTTCCCGTCTTGCCTCTGCTCAAATTAGCTAGCCTCGGAAACTGCAGTGAAAGGTTAGTTAGTTTCATTATTCCAGTGTACTATTGTTAATTTTTCCAGTGTATTAATTTCACATTTACTATATGTATTTAAAAATAGCTTCTTAATTTTTATATGTAAATCTGTATAACTTAGAATTTAACCCTCTTTTCTCAGTCTTTTAAAATTTGTCTGTATGAATAGTTTATAGAAATTTTCTGTTTTGTTTTTCATTCAATATTGATTTTAATTTCACATTGTTATTAAACAGCCTGAAGATGAGCGTATTGCTCGAAACGTTGCGCATTAAAGAAGACTTTTCATGGCATTTACATTTCTCCTTGTCATTGGATTTCTCCTAAATATTAAATTGAAGCTCTGTAGAAGCAACCCGCATGATTATATATATATAATATATATATATATATATATATATATATATATATATATATATATTAAACACAGTCCGTGCTTGGAACAAGGAACTCTTCTGGTAAATTACATCCACTACAGTTCAAATAAGTAATGATAAATGACAAATACTATAGGTTTTTTTTCATGATGGGAAGCCCAACGTGAGCACCGGTTTACTTGCAAAGAGACCCCAAAATATAGCTTCTCTTACCAGCTATCTGCAAAGCAGATAGGATCCGGCTTTGGGACAGGATCTAGGGTTTACAGCTTACACCGAGCCTATTACATTCAGAACCTCAATATACGCAAAAAAGAAACTCGTTGCATTCACGTCGGAATGAATACATCAAAGCAAAAAGGGTAACTATTGTATTTTTAGCCAAAAAACAGTAACCCGGTGCCCACGTTGGGCTTTCCATCATAAAAAGAAAAAACTATAGTATTTGTCATTTATCATCACTTATTCGAACTATAGTGGATGTAATTTCCCAGAAGAGTTCCTTGTTCCATGCACGGTCTGTGTTTAACATATAAGTTTCTCAGGGGACCATTCTGAGTTTGTGTATATTAAACGGACGTGTTATGTGCCTTGAAAAGTGAACGCTCAATGTCCCGGTTGAGGTTTAAGTTTTGTTTTTTGGCTAAAAATAAAATAGTTACCCCTTTTTCTTTGATGTATTCAATCCGACGTGAATTCAACGAGTTTCTTTTTTGCGTATATTGAGATTCTGAATGTAGTAGGCTAGGTATAAGCTGTAAACCCTAGATCCTGTCCCAAAGCCGGGTCCTATCTGCTTTGAAGATAGCTGGTGAGGGAAGCTATATTTTGGGGCCTCTTTGCGAGTAACCCGGTGCTCACGTTGGGCTTTCCATCATGAAAAAGAAAAAAACTATAGTATTTGTCATTTATCATTACTGTAGTAATGTCTAATTAAAAATTAGAATGTTTTGGTTATAAGAAATTGATAAAGAAAATAATAATATTTAATAAATGTAATTACGATAAATAATGGTTTGTTTATAAAAAAGATATAGAAATACGAGTTGGCAACGCCTGAACACAGGCTAAATGCTGGGTAGGAATGCCCGGCAGTCATCGGGCGGGCTTGAGCGTAGTAAGGTGTATTTGTGTTCTTAAGATGTAATTGTAAATTTAGAATAGTATTTAGTGGAACCTCTCCGACTTAGAATGTTAACGTTAATTCCCCCCCCCCTCGCATTACCCCGTTCGTCTAAATTGTTTCGGTATAAATAAAAGAGTAAAGTGTTAATGAAGAGTATAATTAATCCCCCAGTCTCCATGCCCGGTTCAAATTATAACGGCTTTCCACTCGGTCACGTCACCCGCGTTTATAAAATATAGCGAAGCGAATGTAAAGAGAATGATTAATGATAGAAGAGAAATTCCGAGTGATGTTTTGTATACTTAGGCTGTTTAATTTTTTTTATTCTGAAATTAGATTTTATTGTGTTAGGGAGTGTTTTTTTTGTTTAACGTTTTATTTTGGGTATTAAAAATGAAATTTTTTTTTACGTTCGCGCGTTTGCATAGAAAATGTTACAAAAATTGTTTCCCGATGTACTACAGTTAAATTTGGTCAGGAATATTTTTATAGAGGCTCGCTTACAAACAAAGCGAACACTCTTCATTATGCAGTGATTTGTTTTACTTTTTTTTTGTTTACATAGTAGGTTGCGTTCTATTTTTGGGTTCATCATATCTGTTCTTATTTAGAATAACGATGTAAATTTGTAGTTTCACTTGGAAACGATAAATTACTGGAATTTTTGTGATTTACAAACCATACTGGGTTTTGTATTGAAGAAGAGAGTTGTCTCTCAGATGTAATTTGTGAATTACGAGTTTTCCTCCTATGAAATTTGGCGTTTCAAGTTGGAATTAATGTATTAAAGTAACTTTTCGGTATTACTATTTAAATTTTTTATATTTAATGATTGTTTTGGAAAATTGTTATTTTTTAAACTTCAGTTGAGGTTACTCATCCAGTTGAAACGGTAGCTAGAGTGTTAACCGGAGATGGAGCCTTTTAGATGGCCAGTAACGTTTTTGTGGTATCTATCTGTGCTTACCCCAAAGTGTAAGAGGGTTCGTGATTTTCAGAGAATTGATGACATGAAGTTTCTGAGTTTCATTTTTGTCTTTTGTATTTAAATGTATCGATGTAATTTCTGAAGGTAGTTTGAATAATAATATTTGTTAAATTATAATAACGGGTACGATGTATGGGCGCTTTTATATTTATACTGTACAGCTTTGTTTCGTTGCATTTCATGAATTTTTATTATCTTCTTCGATGTAACTGCCATAAGTGATCTTATTGGTAACTAGGTGTGATTAAATTTTTGCGAAATTTTGAGATTTATCATTTTTTTTTTCCGTGAATTTGGCCAGAGCAAATTATAGTTATTGTTTCGAAGTGAAATGTCAAGAAAATTCGATAAATTAAATATGAAATGATAATCAGTAGCAGTATAAACATTCCGAATAATTTTTTGTCAAAATTTCGAGAGGCTCGATTTGGAGGCAACTAAGTTGGATCCGAGTTCCATCGATTGAGTTTAGTTGTCCCGATAGGTGATCGATCACCGATGAGAGAGAGAGAAGAGAAACCGAATGCGCAGGGACTTGGCGCAGGACAGTTTCTGAAGAGAAGAGAGAAGAGTGAGAAAAGAGAAACCGAATGTGCAGGGACTTGGCACACGACAGTTTCGGTCGAAGACGGTCTACTGGTATTTTTCGAACAGTAGCTGGTCACGCTGCTCGATGCTTCGTTAAATATGTGTTTTAGCACTCGGTAGGCAAACCACGAGAGTTTGAACGAGTGTCTAAGGCTTTACTGTCCATACAGACATACAGTAGGTTCATTGCGAAACCGCCTACGGCGAAGTGATCGTTTGATTACTGCCAGTAAGAAAGTCTTTCAGCCGGACGTAGGAAGAGCAGCGTTTACCGACAAAAGTCGAGATGAGACAGGCGAGTTGATTCGTCGACTTCTAGAATTGCAAATTCCGTACAATTCCGGTGCATGGTTCCACTTTCAGTATATCTCCCCCCCCCCCTGATCCTCTTAGAATTGGACGTTTCTCTTGTTTCTTTTTTCGCCATTTGAAGAGAGAGCGGAACCAACCTCAAGCGTGCTGACCTGTTGCATGGTGATGCAATCCCTTGCATTCTAGCGAAGTGAGCGGGAGAGCTGCGATTGCAAATTGAAGAAGTCCGTTGTCAACTGTGCGGATTGTGAGCTAAACAACGTCCAGCTATTGTTGTACCGATTGTTATGTAATGAAATTATAAGTGAAAGGGTGTGATTATTGCCCATATTTGTTGTGTATTTCGTGAATTAGTATGTGCTCTCTGGTCAGTATTTTATATAAACGTTTTCTTGTTTTTTCTGTTGCCCTGATAGTAACTGTATAACTATATAAAGATTTGTTTCGAGTGTAAAGCGATTTTTGATGAGGAATCGCTGGAATAGATTGTGAACTTGAAATTTGTGTAACCAATGTTAAGAAAATTATCCGTTATTTTCCACGTCACAGATGCGTTACAGATTGTAAATTGATTATTAGTGTGAAATGTTATTTTCATGCAAATGTTGTGAATATTAGTTTGTTTGTTTTTCGATTTTTTAAAAGGATACAAAATATCTAATGTGTGGAATTTGTCATTGAAATGATTTCTTGTCTATCCTAACTGTGAACTTGTTAAAGAAAAAACCTGCAAAATAAATAACTTTTGTTGAATAAATAAATAAATTTGTTAAACGATATTAATAAGTTTTCCTAGTGAAAAACTTATTTTCAAGGGGGTGATGCGAGTGTAGTAATGTCCAAGTAAAAATTAGAATGTTTTGGTTATAAGAAATTAATAAAGATAATATTTAATGAATGTAATTATGATAAATGGTTTGTTTATATATAAAAAAAAATAGAAATACGAGTTGGCAACGCCTGAACACAGGCTAAAGGCTGGGTAGGAATGCCCGGCAGTCATCGGGCGGCCTTGAGGGTAGTAAGGTGTATTTGTGTTCTTAAGATGTAATTGTAAATTTAGAATAGTATTTAGTGGAACCTCTCCGACTTATCCCGTTTGTCTAAACTGTTTCGGTATAAATAAAAGAGTAAAGTGTTAATGAAGAGTATAATTAATCCCCCAGTCTCCCATGCCCGGTTCAAATTATAACGGCTTTCCACTCGGTCACGTCACCCGCGTTTATAAATTATAGCGAAGCGAGTGTAAAGAGAATGATTAATGATGGAAGAGAAATGGAATAAAGAAAGAGAAAATAATGTAAAAACGGAACTAAAAAATGTTAAAAAAGGTTGATTACTACATTACTTATTATCCGAACTATAGTAGATGTAATTTCTCAGAAGAGTTCCTTGTTCCATGAACGGTCTGTGTTTAACATATAAGTTTCTCAGGGGACCATTCTGAGTTTGTATATATATATATATGTTATAACCCCTCCGTCTATGGCCCTGGGGTGGTTCGAATCGACGGGGGTTCTAGTTGGGAGGCAGCAACGGATATTTTCTCGCGATACTTTTCTTCTATAATATTCTAATTTCTTTCTCTCGCTATAGGTCGACAGTTGTTAATTCTTCTCTTTCTACAATACTCTGATACTTTCTCTGAAGGTTCGCCGATTTTCTTTTTATAACTTATCAGGAACTATTTTCTCTACTTTATTTTACTAAGTTCTCTGAAGAGAGCCCAACTCGAAGGAGAAAAATAAAAAGTTTCTCTCACTGTAATTTACTTCTAAAAAATGTACATGTAGTGCTCTGAATTTACAGGGGTAGAGGTTCGACCTCTTTCGACCATGGTTCAGGCCGGAATCTAAAAATTTAAGGAGGCAAGGGGTCTCTGCCCCCTCCTCGCAGCGAGGCTGCTAACAAGGGAGTGTAGTCTAAGAAGCAGAAGAAGAAGAAGTGACTTTTACAATTACATGCTTTATACATATAATCTAAATTTTGGGGGAATGCAGTTTGAAGGTTAAGTTCGCCCCTTTTAAACACATGATCAGATTTTTGAAAGGTTCCAAATAAAAATTTAAAAAAATACAAATAAAAAAATAATCGTATTTTCGCCGAGTATGCATTTCTAAAGGGCGACTTAACTTCGTAGTACATTACGTACAATCCAAGTACACCCTGAGTACACTGTAATTTCGGTTTATTACAATTATGAATATAATTACCAACAAATTCACATTCGCTTATTATCGTTAATTATCGTCATTAAAATACATTAATTACACTAAACTAAACTATTATCATTAATTACAGTTTCATTAAAGTACGGTACATCAATTACATTATATTAAAGTATTACATTTAATTACAATTTTGGCAAATTGTTAATTGACATATCTACTACTGAAGTAATCTAAATAGGTGATACAGTTGATATAATGAAGGGGAGTTAACCGTTGTTCTATAATTTAAAGGGGATTAACAACAATGTTATATATTTATAGTTAACAATAATTACGCTAAATTATGTCAAATATTATTAGAACCTGGTTGGTTATCAGAGTTTGAAAGTCTAATTAGCCAGCGATGAGGAAAGCGGACAAAAATACGGTGTACTTTTCATTGGAAGTGCACGGACATTTATGATAACGTAATACAAAAGTAATATAGAATTTGAATGACAGTTAGGTAGAAATAGTAAGTACAAGTAATGAGAACGGGGATAACTATGTGACGTAAGCCGATAACGAACTAGTGGCCAGGCAGGGAAACAATACAGTATGTTATAATAATACAACATAACACCTTATGTTATAAATTTGTAGCAGAAGCAAGAGAGGATTTCGAATTCAGATGCTTGCTTTTGGTGACGTCATCGGAATTCGAACACCCTGAATCAGCATGAATGAGCAGCTTGCGAGAGGTGAACGCACTTAAAAGAAGAAAAAAAGAAAAAAAATACATGTGAACGTATTTGGACGACTTTAAACGAACAGGTATGGATGCATAGACTGACACGAGTAATAATGAATATTTAATAAAATTGATATAGGATAATGGTCAAGATAAGATATAGAAATATGGATACGACTAAACCATAGAAATGGTAGGTCGCATGGCTGTGACACTGAAACAAAAATAGAAAGCAACAAATAAAATTTTTATCCAAACTCGCGTTAAGCGATTTTGGTTATGTAAAAATGAATATTGATTATTCATTGTTCATTGTTACACACACACACACACACACACATATATATATATATATATATAATATATATATTATATATATATATATATAGAGAGAGAGAGAGAGAGAGAGAGAGAGAGAGAGAGAGAGAGAGAGAGTGAGAGAGAGAGGGAGGAATAAGAGGACGAAGAGATGGTACGTTTATTTACAAATGTTACGGAAATTTTCAGTTTCCATCATAAAATGAATAAATATAATGAACGGAAACTTATACAATATATTTAAATAAACGTGTGATATTAATGGTGTTTATATTTAAGTAATTAAAATTTTAAAAAAAATATATAAAATGTAGAAGAGTGATCAGTCGTCAAATATAAAGTAAAAAGCGAACAAAATTGAGAGGAGTCTTACCAGGTTGTTATTGTTGGGGTAAGGGGACTAATTAAGCAGAGGGTTGGGAATGATTCGTTGTTGGAAGGGGTCCATATTAGAAGAGTTGGAGCCAGACGGAGCGAGGGTGAATTTCTTCTCAGTGGTAGGATATGACAGTTTATTTGGCTATGTTTAAGTTAAAGGCAGAAGTATAGTCGTTGAGAGTTGATTTAATATTGAGGATGTTTAGGGACTCCAGAATGCGGAAATCGGTTAGATGGTTGGTTGTGTTGATAATTTTGAAATTGGAGGGAAGTAGTGGGTCATTGTGAAGGTGGCAGTGATCTCTTATTGCTGATTTAGAGGTTTATTTAAGGGTTGCGATGTTCTGGTAGAAATGCTCTGGTTGATAAATATTATTAAGAAAATTTCTGGTTTCCTCAGAAAACTATACGATCAGAATAAAATTTCGGAAGGCATTTACAACCAAGTACGTTCTTCCGCTCATTCCCAGGTACTCTTTACGGCCTCCCCAAAGTACACAAACCCAACTTACCCATTAGTCCATGGGTCGGGGAACTGGGGTAAATTACCCCAAATGGGGTAAAAATGAAAATCTCGGGGGTAATGAAGGCTCAATAAACATATAAATAAAATTGCACAAAAATTTATTATTTAATAAGCGAGGCTAATTATCAAAGTTATATTTTTTTCGAACAAATAATTTCAAGTCTAGGGGGTAATATCGTTGTACACAAATATATTTTGTGGTAATACCCAAAAAAGTTCGCCGACCACTGCATTAGCCCATCCTTTCTGCTTACACCACCCACAATTACAAACTAGCAAAATTCCTAATTACCACCTTAACCACCCCTAACCCAAAACGAATATTCTGTCACCAATTCCTCTGAATTCGCTAAAGAAATACTGACCATCAATAATTGAAATAACCTCCATATGTATAGTTTCAACATAGTATCCCTTTACATCAACGTTCCAATTAAAGAAGCCATCGACATCTGTATTAACAACCTATTTGCCAACAATCTGAACACAGTCCTTAATTTAACAAAACAAGAATTCACCAAACTGCTAACGCTTGCTGCTTCAGACACTTATTTCTTTTTTAATCAACAACTCTATCAACAAACCGACTCACTGAACGTACGCATTTCCTGAGCTCTCTGATATTGCATCTACTTTTGCATATTGCTGAGAATTTTACTTTTGGAAAGTTTTGAATTTTATATACTTGCGTTTATATTCACATTGTTATAGTTAAGTAATTGAATTTTAGTGGTTTTTAGCTATTTAGAAGTTTTCATAGCGTGCCGGCTTAATTTAACTTAAACTTGTGACGGTTATAAACTAATTTTTAACTGCGCGATGCCGTCGCAGAAAGCGTCGTGTGTTAGGTGTAGGGTAAACCGGTGGTATTCGGATTTTAAAGATTATAACGGCGGTCCTGTGGCGATTACCGAGAGATCTGTTTGTTTCTTTTGCGAGTTAATTGGGGAAATAGTTGACATAAAACGCAGTGTACGTGAGGTAACAGAAAGACTTGCAACGCTTGATGAGGGCAGGGGTAGGGCTACGGTTGACGAAAGCCGAACCAATACTAACGTTGAAGACGTTAGTAATTTGAAGGGTGAGGTGCGTGACCTAGTTTCTAGTTTAGGTAGCTTATCGGGAAGGTTGGATAGAGTTGAGGAAGGGGTTAAGGTTGGTCCGAGAGTAGTAGATGGGGAGGGACTTAGAGAAGTTAAGGGTGGAGCTAGGCCGCGTACGTTAGGTGATAGGAATCCCCGCCCCCCGCTATCGAGGTTTCGAACCCTTTCGCCCATTTGGAAAGGGACGTGAATGAGGGGGAAACTATTTTAATTGGGGACTCTTTAGTGCGCCACATGGACAAAGAGTTCGTTGAACGGCATTCAACCAAGAGGAGGAGGGTCTGTCTCCCAGGGGCCAGGGTTGACAGAATTAGAAACGAAGTGGATAGGGTTGACGTTGCTTCCCGTCACTCGATGTTGGTGTCGACTCGTATAGGCCCGATACGAGAGTGCCTGACCTTTTGGAGAGATATAGGCGGTTAATTAGGTCCCTGAAGGCGAGGTCAGATAGGTCTTTAGTTCTAGGTATTACCCCTAGGCACGGGTTGGGTCTTGGGATTACGTCAAAAACAATATTTTTGAATAATAAATTAGAAGAGATTTGTGCTGAGGAAAATGTACCCTTCGTAAAGCTGTGGTCCGAATTCAGTGATCCTAGCCTTTTTATAAAAGATGGGGGTGCATTTTAATGAAATAGGTAATGCTAGGCTAGGTAGGTTAATAGACGAAAACGTGCGAAAGCTGTATAGGTCGAAGCCTTCTTTAAACGTTGTGGGTCCGGGGAACGCGGGCCCGACGTGAAAAATAGTTTAAAACGCCGGCCCGTGGTAAAAAATAACTTAAACGTCTTTTATTGTAACGCGCGTAGTATTAGAAATAAATTAAACGAATTTAAGGCGATAATTTATTCCGGCAACTACGATATAGTTGCTATCACTGAAACGTTAAATACCGTGACTCGGGACTTGTTGGGGGAACTTGATATACCGGGTTTTAAACTCTTTACTAATGATAGGTTACATAGGTTTGGTGGCGGCGTTTTGCTGTACATTCGTAATTCCCTTAGGGCTATCGAGGTTAAGATAGATTTTCCGGCAGCAATTAATGCGATATGCGTTGAAGTTAGGGCGCGTAGTATTAGTTTTAATTTTGTTGTTGTTTATAGACCTCCCGTTCAACCCTCGACACCGATACTAGATTTTACTCACTTCTTGGTAACTTTATTGACAATCGGAATAGTATAATTGTCGGAGACTTTAACTGCCCTAATGTTAATTACGAGACTTTTACTGGTAATGAGGAGGGTTTGAGATTGATTGAGTTATGGAGGATAATTTTTTACGACAGATAGTTACCGAACCAACGCGCGGTGACAATATTTTAGATTTGGTGATGACGAACGGCGAAAATATATCGAAGGTTTAGAAGTAGGCGAGATTTTAGGATGTAGTGATCATCAAATTCTTAGGTTTAAGTTATTGATAGAAAACACTAAGGATAGTAACGTAATAGAAATCCCTGATATTCGTATGGCTAATTTTGATAGTTTTGCGGATAGGATGGGAGTAGTGGACTGGGATAACTTATTTATGGGTAATGACACAAATTTTCATTGGGAGGCGTTTAAAGAAAATTTTATGAATATTGAAAGGGAGTTTATTCCTCGTAGGCCCAAGCGCGCTAGAAATCATGGTAAGCCCAAGTGGTGGACTAGGGAAATAGGCGAGTTCATGAACTAGTGCAACAGAGCGTATAGACTTAATAAGCGCAATGGCACGGTAGCTAACTTTAATAGATATATCGAGCTTAGACGTCAGGTTAAAATATAAGTTAGGAATGGAATGCTAAGCGTAATTTAGAGACACTAAGAGCTGCGGATAGTAAACATAATCCAAAAAAGTTTTTTGAATACGTCAATAATCGTAAGCCGATAAAAGATAACATAGGCCCTCTAGTGGATGTTAACGGCGCTTTGGCTTCTGACGCTCAGACGATGGCGGGTATTTTCAATAACTTTTTTGCGACAGTTTTTACCGTAGAAGACGTAAATAATGTACCCGACGTGGACGATATCGTTCCATTTAGTAGCGAGACTATTTTGGATGAAATAACTGTTTACGAGGGTGAGATTGCGCATTATATCGATAGGCTAAAAGTTAGCAAGGCTCCAGGCCCTGACGCTTTTTATCCCAGACATTTGAAAGATTTGAAAGACGTTACCGTAGGCCCCTTAACGAAGATTTTTAATCAGTCACTCGAAACGGGGATTATTCCTGAAGACTTCAAATTAGCTAACGTCACGCCATTTTTAAAAAAGGCGACCGCACGGTAGCTAGCAATTATAGGCCCATTAGCTTAACGTCAATTGTCAGTAAACTTTTGGAATCCGTAGTTAGGGATCGTATCATCGATCACTTAGAAAGTAGAGATTTGATTAATAGTAGTCAGCATGGGTTTCGACGCCATAGATCTTGTTTAACTAATTTGTTAGAATTTTATAACGAAATAGTGCGCGAATACGATAGGCATAGAGCGGCTGACGTTATTTATTTAGATTTTAAAAAGGCGTTCGATACAGTTCCGCATAGATTAATTGCGAAGGTTAAAGCGCACGGTATACGCGGTCAGGTAGCTAACTGGTTAGAGGAATGGCTTCGTGCTAGGAGACAGAGGGTCGTTGTTAATGGTAGTGAATCGGGGTGGTTGGATGTAGGTAGCGGTGTCCCACAGGGTTCAGTGTTAGGCCCATTGCTATTCGTAATTTACATTAACGACATAGATGTAGGATTGACTAGTAACGTGTCAAAATTCGCGGACGATACTAAAATAGGCGGTAAGGTTGTTAACGAGGACGATAGAAATAGGCTCCAAGACGATGTAAATAGGATTATGGAGTGGACGGATAAGTGGCAGATGCAATTTAACGTAGACAAATGTAAAGTTTTGCATATAGGTTCTCGTAACAATAATTACACGTACACGATGGATGATAGAGAGTTAGCGAGCGTTGACGAGAAAGTAGATTTAGGCGTACGCGTATCTAAGGATTTAAAAGTTAGGAACCAGTGCCTGGAGTCTTGCGCAAAAGCTAATAGGATGTTAGGCTTCATTGCGCGTAATTTCGAATTTAAATCGAAGGATATTATATTGCCCCTTTACAAGTCCCTAGTCAGGCCTCATTTAGAATATGCCGTTCAGTTTTGGTGCCCGTATTTGCGCGAGGATATTGATAGGTTAGAAAGGGTTCAGCGTCGTGCCACGAAACTAATTCCGTCATTGCTCAACAAGCCTTATGAAGATAGGATAAAAGAGTTAGACTTGCATTCACTCGAAAGTAGGAGATTAAGGGGGGAGCTTACTGAAGTTTTCAAAATCGTTAATAACATCGATAACGTAAATTTTGACAAACTGTTCGCTTTCGATAATAGCAATACTCGTAATAACGGATTTAAGTTACGTTAATATGTTTAAGAACCGTTTAGATAGGCATTTTAAAAATATTAACTTGTTTAAAAACAAAAAAACAATTAGCAACAGGAGCTCTGGGAGTCGTAATCGGGGATGAGTCTGTTGACGTCTAATGCCAGCTTGTGACATGCCAGCGTGTGATATGCCAGCAAAAAATTTAAAAAAAAAAAATTAGACTAACACGAATGTAGATGTAGCTCGTAGCGTAAACTAACCCACTTTTTGTTTAACTTTACCTATTTTTTTTCTTATCCTCTCCTTACTTGCATGTCTGTAACTCTCTTTACGTGCATGTCTGTAGTTTGCACGGTATGACTGTGAGTTAAGACTGTTTGCATGGTTTGTAAGTGTTCTTATTTTACTTCTTTTCATCTTTCACCCCTTTCCTATTCTCTCCGACTAATTTTCTGACTTGTCGGCAGTGGCCGGTGGATGATGATGGTGAGTCTTTTTCCTCTTTTTCTGAATGAATGTTAACCCATGAGTGATAGGTGTTGTTACTTACTTAACCCCTTATTTTCTTCTCTTAACCCCCTACTCTTTTCTTTCTCTCGGGCTAACCTTAGAGTGGATCTTAGGGTCTTTGTTCGCCTTAGCTTCTGTAGATCTGTAGATCTTTCTCAGTCACCACTATAAACAACACCTATATAAAAGATACGTTGACACCTTTCTCCTTTTTTACAATGCCAACCACGCCCCCCTTTTTCTTAACTATCTTAATTCCCAACACAAAAACATTAAGTTCACCAAAGAAGACAAATCCAATAACAACCTACCCTTTCTAGATATTACAATAACTAAACAAAACAACAAATTTAGCACCTCCATATATCGAAAACCCACATACAGGCCTAGGTACTAATTACCTAAGCCACACCCATTCGCCATATAAAATAAACAGCATCAAAATTTTAATCCACCGCGCCTATTCATTCATAATTTCGGCATTAACAACTCCTTCCCAAAACATCTTTTACAATTTTTAACCAGAAATTTTCTTAGTAATATTTATCAGCCCCCAACCCTTAAAGTTCCCACCGTTAAAAAAGACGTACAATACTTTTCATTTCCTACTACGACCATATCAGCCATAAAATACTTTCAGAACTCCGCCTCCTACTCACCCCTCTTTATCCCCAAATTAACTTTCAATTCGTTTTCACCAACAATAATAGCATCAAATCATACTTCAACCACAAAGAAAAAACATCTCAGCCCCTTGCTTCGTCCACCATCTACGTTTTCAACTGTGTTCGCTGCAAAGCGAACCATATTGGCAGCACCATTCGCCAATATCAAACCAGAGTGGACGAGCATCGCGGTATTTCTACCAGAACATCGCAGCCCTTAAATAAACCCTCTAAATCAGCAATAAGAGATCACTGCCACCTTCACAACGACCCACTACTTCCCTCCAATTTCAAAATTATCAACACAACCAACCATCTAACCGACCTCCGCATTCTGGAGTCCCTACACATCCTCAATATTAAATCAACTCTCAACGACTATACTTCTGCCTTTAACTTAAACATAGCCAAATAAACTGTCATATCCTACCACTGAGAAGAAATTCACCCTCGCTCCGTCTGGCTCCAACTCTTCTAATATGGACCCTTCCAACAACGAATTATTCCCAACCCTCTGCTTAATTAGTCCCCTTACCCCGACAATAACAACCTGGTAAGACTAGTAGTATGGGCGCAAAATGGTAGAGTGCAGGAATGTTGCAATGCAATGTTGCAAATGTTGATCATTGCAAGGGGTATGTAGCGAAGGGTGAGGGAGTTATGCAAGAAATCAATGCTGCAAAGGGGGAAAGGTTTATGCAACAAATCAATGCTGCAAATGGGGGGAGCTTTGTGGGGAGAAGGGAGGAAGACCTCCCCCAAAAGGGATAACCTTAACCTAAGAGAGGGAGAGAAAGGAAGAGAAAGGTTTTTGGGGAGAAGGCGGGATGTCCTCTACCCCAAAGGGAAACCTAACCTAAGCCTTAACCTAAGAAGGAGAGACGAGAGAGAGTTCTCTATTCCACCGGAGTCCATCGCATAATGAGCGTCCAGTGCTTAGCAGCTGTTATATAGAGGGTTGTGAGTTGCTAGATACTCATATATATTTTAATTGTGTTCTCCTTAAATTTGTTCAGCAAGAGAACTAATTATTTAAACGAATCCCAGTATTAACAATATAAGAAATACAATTAAATCGAATTAAATAAAACACCATTACATTCTGTTTATTTAGACGAATTATTGGAATGAATTTCACGAAATATATAGAAAATAAATATACAGTAGTTCATTCTATACAAACGATGGAATATATATGATCAAAAAATAAAACAAAAAATAATAATAATATAAGAAATACGAACGAGGAAGTGTCTATTTACTTTTGACAATCTTTTCTATATATCTTCTATATTTTTTTATAAACAAAAATCCGCGAGGAGGATTCCTTTATTCATTTACTTTCAATTAAAATTAATTCGTACCTTCACGCTAGTATATTTATTTAACAATGAAAGAAAAATGCACACAAAGTAACAATACACACTTTAAACGCTGTGTATATATTAACAAGGCTCAATATAGGTACAGGAATATTATGAATGTTATTTTTTGTATTTTTAATTTACCAACAATATTCCGCACCACAGTAGAGGTAGCTGGAACAAAAGAAAATGAATTTAGTGGGCTGGGTGGCATATAAAAACTCTAAACTTGTCAGCGATCCTTTCTTTGAAAATAACTTTTTTATTATTCCAAGGCAGGAGAATAGCGGTATAACACGCGAAACATAGGTGAAGTGTCGGGAAAAAGGTTAACCGCAAAGGTTCACCCGACGTACATATCGTCTCAAAACCGGTTTTCGTCTCACTTCACTTCAAATATTGTATTGATTATTGCCATTATTATTGAAGTTAAAAACAACTTAAATATATGTACATAAGCATCACGTGATTGTTTTCCATGAAAAATTATTTATAGGTTAAATTAGCCTTTGATTAAGTAATAAATTTCCTTATCATAATTCCCATATGCAACTATATATATATATATAAATTTAGTGGTGGACCGGATGTCAGTTTTTCAACATCTGCGGATGCGGATCTTTAATTTCAATATCCGCGGATGCGGATGCAGATGCGGATATTTAGTTAATCTATCAATATAATATAGAATTATGAATATATGACATAATTTTTCAAATTTCGTGATATTACTATTACGGCAGGCAATGCATAAGAATTAAAATTAATATTAATGTTTTCATTATGATAAAAATAATAACTTTCTCAAGAGTTTCAGCCACAGAAAATTCAATGAAACAAGTTTCATACAATTTTCTGTGTTACCAGGTATTTATATTTTGAGGTTTATATATTTGTTTGTTCATTAATAATTAATACTTTACATGAAATGTGCATGACTGGGCCTTATAAGCTACTTTATAAGCTAATTTAATTGTAAATTGCATAATTTATTAGAGGTAATATCTGCATAACATCAGCAGTCAGAAGTGCGGATGCGGATGTTAAAAATGATGCGGATATCCGGTCCACCAGTAATAATATATATATATATATATATGTGTATATATATATATAAGGTGGTGCAAATTACAGTAGTAATAATAAGCTAAATCGGTTTCCTTCTCTCCGAATTGTTCATTTTGACTAAGATCAAGCTAGTCACCCGCCTTAGACCTACAGTCTAACGTTGAATCCGAACTACGCTCCAGCACACGCGGGCAGATATTACGTCATTGCCCGGACTCGACTCTTAACCTCCGATCAGCACCACATCGTCTTAACCACTAGGATACCTAGGGTACCCATTTATCTAACAGCCCAACCAAACATTCACTTTGACGAACTAAACACAATTTAATCACACTCCTACGCGAGAGAAACATATGCCCAGTAGAAAGTCAAGCCGAATAGATGAATCAAACTGTGGAAAGTTGAGGATCGAATAGTATGACCCCCAAATAATAATAATAATAATGCAAAATATTGTCATGATAGAGATTGCAAGTGACAAATGTTGATCAATGTTGCAAAGGGGTGAGGGATATTGTATGAAGGGGTGGGTTCCAAACTGGGAAAGCCGAGAATAGCATGGGCCCAAATAATATTGCAAATATTTGAAACCATCGTGGTAGAGAGAGCAAGTGAGCTCATACATCTTGAGATGTGAGCATTAAATCTACGGAGGAAAGGTAACGACACCGTTAGTTGACCAATCAAGATGTCCAAAGGGTGGACCCGTTGTAGCGGTGTTACGACTGGTACACAAAATTTAACATAGCCCTGCCCAGTTCCATTGACAACCAATCATCAAACTTACGAACTGCCTATTAATCTTTTAAGGGTGGTGTTTGGGGATCATGCATATAAAAGGAAATATTTTCATCTAGGAGTCACAGTAGTTATTTTCACCAGTGAATAAACATTACCTCCGTCATGAATCAAGAACTTTACAGTTTACCGGATTTATATCAAGTAGAAAACATGCAGCGGTGTCTACAATTAATCTTTTTAACGCAGCCGACCGGGACGCATTATTTCCAACGCAAACCGTTGATGATATTTGCAATGACCTCCTTACGGTCCCTCGCAAGAGACTGCCGTAGAAATGTATGCAATTATGTGCCTGTAATTTTATTTTTTGTAGCCAATTATTCGCGAATTTGTTATTTATTTAGTTTGCCTGTCATTTGGAGAAAGAGCACTGTTCTGGATTATTTCATCATATATATGGAGGGTTGTAGTAATTCATCTCATCACATTAAAAATGCTTCATTCAAATAGTACGTGTCCGCAATTATAGATTAGTTTGCAATTAATATTATGCTAAAGTCCTATTTTGACTCGTTGAATTTTTTATAGCAATCCTTTGCAAGTTTTAAATAATTTTATAAATTCTATAATAAATGCTATTTGGCATTTTCTCTTAAAAGAACTTCTCTGAGCGGTTCAAAGATATCTTCACATTGTGTACTACTCTGCATGTTTTAAGCAATTGGGTTTTATTAAAAAAGATTCAGTATAAACTAATTAATTATTCTTTGGATTTGACTCGTGCTATACAATCTCTTCGTTTTGAAGAAACGCATGTCGTGGACCTGAATACGGAGGTAGAAGTTTTACCGAGCAGTCAACCCAACGACTGTCACAGTATTAACGAAATAATGTAAGTTTTTCCTTATGTTTCGATCTTTTTTTCGGGTAAGAAGACACAATATAATTTCATCAATTTATTAAATGAAAGAAATCATGTTTTAGTACAATAACCATCTTAAATAAGCTACAGAATACACAAACTAACATTATTGGATACATACATATATATATAATATACACACGAACAAAACATCATCATACTATACAACGAGTGCACACAATCGGAAAACGGCTTTTTGTCTGTCTGCATACCATTTCGTCGTTTCGTTGAGTGTGACACGGGTCGAATAAATTTTAAAAATTTATAAATTCCTTATCACGTGACATATGCATGAGAAATGAAAGGCAGTATATACCAAAAGTATTACTAAAATATCCTTGTAGACGGAAGGGATTGCATACAACTTCGGGAATATGTATCTGCTCGAGAAATTTTACAATAACAGGGTCACTCTAGGGTTGAATACCGAGTGAATCAAAATAGTACATACGGTGTGGTCCCTATTTTTAAAATAGATTGCAAACTAATGAGTCCCTCCACTACCAATAACATCTGTGTTCACAATAAGACTACCGCGAACGTTGACAATTTCAACATTTCATTCTTCGCAAACACACCAATAAATTTGGAACGTGAGATTCGTTCACTATTCATTACTCTCTGAAGTGTATTCGCAACCATTTTGAAAGTCGGTGACAACGCCCCTAAATCTGTCAACTTCTATTAGGGCTTGTGACTCGAGGTATACTAGTACACTAATAGGCGCGTCTATATGCTTAGCGAATTCCAATCTGACTGAGATGTTTCCACTCTGTTGTGGACTTAAGTGTGTATTTAAACTAGAAGTCAGGTATGATGTCAAACGGATGAAGGATATATTTTAAGGCTGAAATTTTCGAATTTAAAAGCACTCTTTTTATATTTTCCATTCACCTAAGCATGGTCCTGCATTCGAACTAATATCCTTTTAGGTAGATTTCCCAGGGCGATGTTTTCTATCTGTTTCGAGGCCAACCCTGTTGGCACCGTGTATAGTTTGATCTGTGCTCTGTTAATTGGGTATTTTACTGTGGTGTGTAGTAAATTTTTCTCAATTTCTATTTGGTTAGGTGAATTCAGTTTCACTCACCTTACGCGGAGGTATGTCTCCATAATGTGAATCACAACGGGTTTTGTTCCCTCTTCTTGATCAGTTCCCAGATTTAAACAGATCTCAGGATTCGTGCGGGTGAATGTGAAGTCTGTATGCAAGCGTCCAAAACACTCATATCCATATCCTTCGCTTCTTTGGAAAAGTTCAGCACATTTTCTGGATAGGCTCTTAGGTTGTAGTACCCCGTTCATGCCGATATGTTGACCTGATTTAAATATACGTCACACTGGTTGAATAAGGAGTGCAGAAAGTTTGTTTCAGGGTATACATCACATTTATCATCGCAGTCAGTTCCATCGGAATGGGCTTTACGTATTTTAGCGTACATGTGCACATAGCTTGGGTCAAAAAAGTAAGGGCCTGAGCTGGGTATCACGAATTCTATAGGGGCACTCGGGGAACTAATTGTGTTTAAAGGTTTAATTGTAATAAAGTCACTGTGTTCAATAGAAACTTGAGTTAGGGGCATGTCAAAGAGGGACAGCTCCGATTTACATTGTGAACTACACGAATGGATGAAGCGTGCCATGACGAGTTAGAAATAGTGCCTCCTCTCTGGACAAGTAGTAAACAAACTATGATTCATGAGATCAATGTCCTTAGCTTATATCAGTCAAAAAAATGGTCACCCATAGGTTTCATTCGCTTAGAACACTCCTTTGATATCATTTTACGTTTAATGCCACGTAGTTTTAATCCCTTCTTCCGGACAGCCATCTTCTCCTTCCCACCACCACGTATTTTTCTTTTTGCATCTTTGACGATTTCGTCCCGTGAACGCTTTAAGTGTTTTTTTTTAGAGCTTCTTTAGGTTTAGCCCCAGCCAATATGTCTTCTGCCGTGTTAAGACCTGATTGTAGCGCTTTCCTCCCGAGGTATCTGGCACTCCTCTTCAGCAACGGGACAGCCGTACGTAGTATGGTTGAAAAATGGATCCAAGTCAACTACCAGGCTGGTATCTCATACCTCGATAGACTGTGAAAGGTTCTCTGTCCATTATAACTCAATTTTTCCATCAATCGTTCTTATATATATTGAGATATTGGTTATTAGATTAGCTGCGACATTCATATAATGGGGCCTGTCATATGTAATACTCACACTCCTTCCTCTATGGTTGGGGATGTGCGCTATGCAGCAGGCGTGCCTGGGTATCCCCAACAAACTGGTGCTCCACTATATTGCTGTAAATATAGCACATGCTTGGGTTTATAACCATCAAACATTTTCTCCAACTTCAACTTATACATTAGGCTAGACAAGTCGTGTTGTGCATCGTGAAATGTATATCTTTGGATGACTGATCGATATCGTCCATCGGTCATAATTTTGAACACTGTTTGATCCTTAATATTTCGGTTAGCCTGCAATTTTAGGGCCACAATACAATACATGCATGGGGTTGATTGTTTACGATTTCATATACTAAATCGCCCGTAAGATTTGAGCTTTTTAAACTTACATTTAAATCTCTCACATCATCCTCGACCGCACCATAGTGACCCGGTCCTAGTGTTACTACTTCTGTACTGAAATATCTTGCATCCCCAGATGTATCACGACCCAATTCAATGGGTCCGCGGAGTTCTGTTATAAAGTTGGTTAGTGTGTTGTTAGGGTGTACAGACAGGGACGAGGAGGACGGGAGTGTGACGTAGAAATGGTTAGGCGCCATGTTGCATGCTATTTAAGCTTCATTATTGCATCAGCTTTTATATAGGTGTTGAAGCTTTCTGGGTACCCTTGCCATTTCACCAGGTACGTTTTTCTCTTTCCTAAACCTTTGCTTCCTAAAATTTTTTCAATTTTAAACACATTTTTTCCTAAATTAAATGTCACTTTCTGCAACTCCTCGCGGTAAAAGCCTCCAGCGATTTCGTCCCCATTCAAATCTTCTACGTAATACAACATTATCTCGTCTTTAGAGTTCATAGCCCTAACTTAAAAAATCTCACGTGTCCATCCTTGCTCAAATCCCTCCGCGAATTTATTTCCCGAACGTGACAGCCTTACATAATCATTGATTTTGAAACGCGCAAAGTGCGGTGGTGGTGTTCCAGCTCTTCTCACATCAGGCTCTCGGCACGTACCTCTTTCTAAAATCTCGTTAGTTGTTGTCCCAATCGTGCGATGGTGTGAGCGGTTGTATGATGAGGCCAATGATTTCAAAATGTCTAGAAATCTCTATGTGTTTTTATGTGTGAAATAGCGGTGCATGCGTTCCTTTATGGTACGTTGAACTCTTTCAGCTAAAGATGCTTTATGTATAGAATTGGTAGTATAGTAGCTGATATTAAACTCTGTAAACATGTTCTGAAAAGCTCGGCCTATAAATTCTTTCCCCATATCCGTACAAAAATAGCCAGGAACCCTGTTTTCTTTCAACATCAACGTTTTGGTGGCTGGGTATCACGAATTCTATAGGGGCACTGTTTCAGGCGATTTATTTTTCAGAGGAATTAGCCACAGATATCTAGAGAATACATCTATTATGAATATGATGTAGCGGTAACCATTGTTATACACTGAATATCTTTGCATGTCTGTTAAATCTGCTTGCCAAATAGAGTCAGTCGAAGCAACTGTTGTCTTGGTTGTTTTAAACCTTTTTCTCACAGGCTTATGAAGTGTATAAACGTCCTGCTCCCGCAAAAACCTCTCAACATCTTTTTTCCTCACTTCATCATTGTAAACATTCTGTACAGTCTATCTACGCCTCCGTAGGAGGCTGGGCTAGAGATATCATAATAGCGTCTTTTTAATATGTTAGCCATTTGCGTATCTTAGAGGCACGTGGTTAGGGTTGATCGTTGTTTATCCTCTTCTTTCTCTTCTTCAGAGGTGTTACCGTCGGGGGTGATGGCGTTTTCAATTGTGGCACGTGCGATGCATGTTCCAAGTCTTTTAACCTGTTCAGATTTCCTATCATTATTTTGGGGACATTTATTTGTTGTAGTATTGCTTTAATATGCTTCCTTCCTGATGGTGAGGGCCTATCCCACTTTCTCACCAGGTCATGGACGATGTCTACGATATTCGATCCCTGTACCTTTGCTCCTTCCACAATGATCTCGCCTGTATCGGTCCACTGTATGTTGGGATCCTCATTCAATAGATTATAAAGACAACCTTTATTCCTCAATGTTCGGAGGTATGTCGGAGGGTGCTTTTTAATACATGCTCGATATGTTGTGTGGCCGACCCGTTAATATTTGGTTGGTCAGCTGTATCGTCGGACACAGGCCCTATGTCACCATACCCATCGTTGTCCGTGCTGTGCCTAATAACCACCGTGATGTCTGTCGAATTCTTATAATTTTCGTACTCGTGAAGAAATTTCTGCAGAGCTTCTTGGTATAAGATTCTTTTCTCATCAGGTGTTTTTTCACTGTTTAATAGGGCTAACAGTTCGCTTTCCAAGGTTTTAAGTCTGCTTTTACGGGGTTCTAGAACTTTGCAGTGAAGCATACACCTCGTGTGGAATCACTACCATTTTCTTCATTATACTGGGTGATCCAGATAAATGGGACCCATAAAAAAAAGCTAAATATTCTTAATATTTAATTCCTTTCATAAAAACTATATATCATTCGAAAGAGTAGAGTTACAAGTTTATTATGAAATATTTATTTTTTAAAAATGACTCCTTTCAAATGTGCTCCATTAGTTGCCAAGCATTCCAGTGTTCTCGCTTGTAAGTTCTGCATCACTTTTGCAAAAGTGTGCAGTGGTATGGCCTGTATCTCATTTGTGATGGCGGCCTTCAATTCTTGCAAGGTCGTTGGGTTATTTCTGTAGACCCTACTCTTTAAATACCCCCAGAGATAATAATCTAAGGGAGAAAAATCCGGAGACCTTGCGGGCCATTCAACGTCTCCAAATCTTGAGATTAACTGCCTGGAAACGTTTGACGCAAAACTGCCATGCAGTTCCTCGTGGTATGGCAGGTAGCTCCGTCTTGTTGGAACCAGTGGTTTTCTAGACAAAGATCTCTTAATTTAGGAATAAGGAAATCGGTCAACATTTTTTCGTAGCGATCACCATTTACAGTGACCGTGTTTCCGGTGGAATCCTCGAAAAAGTACGGCCCTATGATCTGAGATGTAGTAAGACCACACCAAACAGTTACACGCTGACTATGCAACGGGACTTCGGTAATATTCAATGGATTTTCTGTTGCCCAGAAACGACAATTTTGTTTGTTTACAGTTCCATTCAAGTGAAAATGGGCTTCGTCTGACATAATCAAAGTTGCTAGAAAATTGGTGGTGTCATTTACCTTCTGTTGGATCCATTGACAGAATTGTCGTCTTCGTGCGAAATCTCCATCGTTTAGTTGTTGCACTGTTTGAATTTTATATGGAAAGAGCATTAAATTTTGCTTGAATATACGGTGTGTTGTTCCATATCCAACTCCTAACAGCTGAGAAGCACGTCTGATACTTATGTTAGGATTATCCTGTACAATTTCATGAGTTCTGTTAATGATCTCGTCTATCCTTACTGTGCGCACTCTTCCAGTTGGTTTTCTTTTTCCAATGCTGCCAGTTAGGGAAAAATTTCTGACACACCGACGGATTACTTTCTTAGAAGGTGATTTTGACATCTGAAAATTTGTCTTGAAAGATCTTTGAGCTGAAACTACACTTCTTCCATGCTCATAATATTGCTCAGTTATGAAACGCAGCTGTTCCACAGTCCATGCAGTCATCTTGAAGGGTTAGTTTTAACTAACACTTTTATTTTGTTTTGTATCTTATCTTGTCTTGTATTGTCAAAACCTATACAATCCTGTACAAACTTGTAACTATCCTCTTTCGAATGATGCGTATGATTTTATAAAAGGACTTATACTTTAAGAGTTACAGGGGTTTCTTTTGGGTCCCATTTCTCTGGATCACCCTTTATTAATCTAGTCAGTAAAGAACCCAAAACTGAAAATAAGATGGGAAGGAATGACCCTCCTCTTTGTACAGTAATTCGTTTTTTCTTCCCACAGTTTGACTTTTACCAGCAAGTGCATGTATTATGTTCTTGTATCGGCGTAGGCGAGCCTTCTCAGGCATCTCAGGGGGTTTCATTGATACATTGCAATTTATAAAGTTAAAGCAGATTTCACAGATGTATTTTAAAAAGTCGGAGTCAATATTTTTAGCAAACATCTGTTGCATTGCCCGGGGCAGTCGATGATAGATTTTTATTAACTCATGGTATTTCTTTAATCTATTTATCATTCTGGAATATACACCGTTTCAGGATCGTTTGGAAATATATTGTTTTTAGAAGCACTCTAAACGTGTTTCGCGGATGAAGGTCGCAAAGCAAATATCCGTAACGCGGGCTTGTAGCTTCTTTATAAACTTCCAAAAACTCCTTACGCTGATTCGGGAACATTTGATTGGCTAATACCCCAATTTGTGATACATCTCTACGTTGTGCGAATAAGACTAGAGATTGTGTATTTAACGACACATCGAGCATGTATCTATTTTTGAAAAATAGATTCTGATTGATGAAGAACACGGTTATGTTAAGATGGTGGGAGAATACTGTAAGTGTCTCGGCAAACGTTTTATCCATCTCCAACATGAGATCGTCAATTACAATGACTGTATTTCTTTTCCCTTTAACGAATTAACGTCATAAACACATTTGTGCTACAAAATATCATCTTGGTACTCGTTGAACATTGATTGATACGTCGAATAGCACCATATAACTTTATGCACAAATTTCGAGAACATCTCTCCCTTTTCTTTAATGATTTTCAGCATAAACACAGTTTTATCACATCCTGTAGGGCCAGATATAATACATGTGGATGGACTCGTGAACCTGAATTTTTTTTCGGAATTCATTTCTCACACGTCACACTCCTAAGTGGAACATTTACAAAATATAATAAAAATTTAAGTGATGATCCTTATATTCTACAGTCTTGTTTTTCTCTTCTCCCACAGAACCGTGAATGACGATGAGATACAGCACCCCATCATCGATATTACAGATGACTCCGACGACAGTGTAGTTATTGTCATAGACTCCATCCCCACTGCCGAGTCCACACCAGCGATACCTGTAGCAAGCGATGATCCAAAGCGAAAGCATGATGAAGAACCCTCCACGTCAGGTATAAAGCGTGCCAGGATTGCGCCGGTTGTTAGACCCCCAGTAATAGAACCCCAACCCTCTACGTCTTACCGCACAACCGCGACAATTGTACCTTCCCCAAACAAAAATATACCCCTTATTCCTGTTCAATTCCGGGTACATCCTCCACATCAGCAGCAGCAGTTTCTCGTTCTGTAGAAGATGGTACAACATTCGAGTTGGTGTGCACTGCTACCCCCACCCAAGCCTTAACTAGAAATCGGTATATAGTCAGGGTTGATCCTAGATCCATGTATAGCAATGGTGTTGATCACGGACTACGGCGCATAGTTGAGCGTATTGTCGAGTTTGCCCTTCAGAACCGCGACAAACGTGAAGTCAGGACGAGGCTGTCCTTCGGGTTCGGGTCAGATGACGGAGATGTAGATGATTTTTGGGTAGTAATACCATTCAGACGCTGGGCAGCTGTAGATATAGAGTATATATTAGGCCGTATAATGCAGGCCTCTCAAAGTAGTATAGCCTTCAATATGGACAACTTCACGGTAAATATTGACCGTGTATTCCGTGTTGCGGGTCATAGTGCCACACCTTATACTCTTAACTTCAATTCTCAGGCTATTTACAGGCGGCATATAAACGTCGATCTTGGTTGTGGCTTTATAGCAATAGTCTTAGCTCATATGTTTACTGTACTAAATACACGGGCCCAAAAAATTTGACTGCCTACGGTAGTGGAGCGTGCCCGTAAACTAGCTGTAGACTGTAAACTTGAGTTTGACTGTAATATGGGTCCTGAAGAGCTGAGAAGGGTAGAACAGGAAATGAATGTTCGTATAATTGTGTTTGGAATGGATGCTCGTCTTAGGACTGTGTATGTTTTTAAAATCTGTGGGAGAGATCGTACAAGACCCATACTTATTTTTGGACTGTCAGGAATAACGTATCTCCCCATCCGTAATATAAGGGAACTTTACGCGAGTTATGATAAAAGTCGAAAATATGGACGACATCATGATTTCTGTGAGGGGTGTATCGAGTTTGCGGATGATAGAGTGAAACATTGTAAAGATTGCCACATGGTATGTGGGCAGTGTAAAAGCTCCAAATGTGAAAGCCGTGGAGTTGAAGCTGAGAAGAGGGATTGTGATGTGTGTAGACGTACATTTTTCAAAAATAACTGTTTTGAGCTCCATAAGATAATTAATTGGCACGTGCATAAAAATGAGTATCCGTCAATGTGGTATGTTTCATATGATGGATAATTGGGGGAATTTCAAGCATAGGTGTGATGAAATTCACTGTTCTACATGCCATGAGAAATATAAGGCGGCTGGAGTAAAGCATTTATGTTATATGAAAGACGCTAAGCCTAAAAATAGCCCTTGTATAACTGTACTATGATACAGAAACATACACGAACGCTGAAACCGAAGAGGTTATTCCGCATTTACTTGTAAGCCAGACTATCTGTGATGAGTGTATGGAGATCGAGTGTGATGTCACAGATGTGGTAAACGGACAAAAGTTTTAAAACGAATGCCCACGATACCTCTGTGAAACTCTTTGTGTCCTATTTTGTCAAGTTAGCGGACAAGTTAAAAAAAAATGACTGTGTATATTCTTGCCCATAACGGTGCAAAATTTGACACACAGTTCCTTTATAAGGAGTTGCTTGAACACGAGTCATCTGAGATATTTACAGGTGATCCCTTGAAAGGAGGAAACAAATTTATACAGATGCAAATAAGAGGCAATGTACAGTTTAAAGACACATTATTATTCACACCTTGTAAATTAGCAAACCTACCCAAGTTCATGGGCTTAGTCGCTGAAGTTTCAAAAGGATATTTCCTGCGAAAAATGCTCTGTATGAATTGGTCCACAATTAACCTACCCCTTATATCTCCAGTCTATACTATAGAGTAGATCAAGTCTAGCCTAGAGGGGTCAGCCTAGAGATTCCGGAAATGGTCCAGAGCGGGCAGATAAATTGAGGTCCACAGTAGGATTCCTCACAAGAATTAAGTTAGGGCAATCTACCTTCACCTTTGTTAAGCTATGAGTTGATGCTGGGTCTTAGGCCACAATGTAGGCCTAACTTGTCTGACCCAGCTTAATTTAATGAGATTAACTTTGGTGTAAAAACTCAATTAGTCACTTACTTTTTGTTATCGGAGTGTCTCCCTTCTCCGGTTATGTTTTCGAGAGCGCACTTTGCTGGTACGTCCTCTCGCCCCGTTCTTCGTTTTCGTTCTCCCTTTGTTCTCCTCTTCGCGGGCTTCTCGTACCAGCGTTGTCCTGGTTATTCCTCGGTTGGTTGAGCGGTAATGTATCTCCACTACCGAGCACGCTCCTCCCACACAGTATATAAATACTAGTGTGGAGAATAACTCTGGTGAGCAACCAATTGGTTTCATCCACCCAGTTATTGACATAAAAGGAATTTAATGATTGTTAGATTAACTACCTGCCTACTCAGTGAACCATTTTCATTACCTCCCAACTACCCACTCATCAGTTTTCCATATACTGGGGGCCCCGGGAGATAAAAATTTTGGTGTCATTGTCACCAATTTTTGTCTGAGTGTAGACTAGCTAACTATTTAACTGTAAATGCCTGTTAATCTGATTAACAGTGCCTATCCTCACCTTCTCATGGAGAAGGTGTAGCATTTAATTAGAAGATAAAATATACATCCATAGGATGAAACTGTCTATGGTCTTTACCATAAGAAAAGAAAAATGAAAGTTAGAAGATAAAATTACAATTCCCCAGCATCTATTTTTTGTTGTAAAAATAGTCGCGCCTTTAATGCTGTTTGTCGCTGAGGTCTTGTGTCTGTCAATGTTGTAGTAGGATGCGTCACCACTCCTACTGTCAAAGGAATAGTTACTGGAAGTTCAGTGTCTCCAGTTGTTACTGTCAGTGGAGAAGGTTCTCCAAAGTGTGGAGAAGGTTCTCCAAAGTCCATTGTTTTGGGTCCAGACTCTAAAGGGTACAAAAGAGAAATGTCTCTTGTTGTGTCACCCGTTGAAGTCCTTAATTTGACCACTCTTGTTACCCCATCTGCCCCTGGTCTGAGTTCTGAAACTCTAGCCAGAGGCCAGTTTTGTCTTGGAGTACTGTCATGTATGAGAACAAGGTCCCCTCCCTTAATTGTGTCAGACCAATCCTTCTTAGTCATTTGTTTATGTCTCTCCCTTAGACACATCAAGTACTCAGTTTTCCACTGTTTAATGAAATGAGCTTTAACTCTAGTTAAATGTTGTAACTTAGTCTGGAGCTCATCATGTCGTTGAGTCCAGTTTGGGTCTTCTGAAGAGTCTATATTGTAGTCCGGCAGGAGACTAACTTGTTCTCCCCGAATCAAATGATTTGGAGTTAATGGTTCTGGGTCATTAATGTTGTCACTCACATAAGTGAGTGGTCTATTGTTAATGATGTTCTCAATCTCAGCCAGGAGAGTGAGTAACCCAAATAAGTGTATCTGTTTTTTGCCAATTGCTTTCTTCAAGCAATTCTTTACTGTCTGTATATTCCTCTCCCAGATAGAACCATACCAAGGAGAGGCAACCGGAATATACTTCCTCTTTATGTTTGTATTTTGTATATATAATTGTGTGATTTCATTGCTTAACAAGTCGTGGATGACTTGTTCACCAGCTTTGAAATATGTAGCATTGTCAGTCCAAACTGTCTTGGGTACTGAATGTCGTGCACAGAATCTCTTAAAGACAGCAACAAAAGATTCTGCTGTTAGGTCCTCCACAACATCCAAATAAACAGCTCGTGAGGCTGCACATGTAAACAGTACAATGTACATTTTTTGTTCAGTGTCACCCACCCCTACAGTCAATGCTCCTGTATAGTCAATGCCTACAGTCTCAAAGGGTCTGTTGAGAGTAACTCTCTCCTCTGGCAAAGCAGGAGGATTTGGTTTCCTATAGGGCCTAGCATGAATACGCCTACATGTAACACACTCACTCAGGACTGTTTTAACAGTGATCCTTCCCTTGGGTATCCAATAAGTTTTTCTTAATGTAGTTAGTGTCTGTGGTACCCCCATATGATATACATCATTGTGTGTTTTCCTGATTATTAATGTTGTCAAATAGCTAAATCTAGGTAAAAGGATTGGATTTTTGCTTTTGTATGACAGTTTTGATTTGTCTAATCTCCCTTTACACCTTAGAAGGCCTTCCTCATCCCTGAACAAGTTTAGATCCACAACTACTGATGGTACAGGTTCTTTTGTTTGTTTCCCATTAGTTAAGAATTCTAACTCTTTATTGTACTCTTTTTGTTGGGCTTGGCCTATCCAGTATTGGGTTGCAACCTCTGTATAATTATGATTATTTTTATTTAGCTGTTTGTTAATTGTAGCTAAACAGTTGTGAGCAAACCTCAAACAGTAGGCTGTCACCCTAACAAGTTTGTTGAAATCAGAATACTTTTCATAATTAGTGATTGGTTCAACCTTTTCATTTGAAAAGATTAAATTTAATGTCAAGTTAACTTGTTCCACAGGCATTGGTCTGTATTACAGAGCCACTTAGGTCCCATAAACCAAGTTTTGTTTGACTTCAACAACTTGTAGGATAAACCTCTGGTCAGAAAGTCTGCTGGATTCTGTTTAGTTGGAACATAGTGAAAGTTTACTTGTAGGCTTTCATTAGCGTCAGCTTTTCTTTTAGCCTATTTCTTACAAAGATATTCTTACTATTAATGCTATCATTCCGTATCCATGCAAGACAAATCTGACTGTCAAGCCAGACGTGGATATTAGTTATGAACACATCATAGTAAGCATCCTTAAGCAATGAAATGTTTTAATGGCTAATGTAGCAGCCAATAGTTCCAATTGAGGTATGGTTCGGGTAGGTTTGAGAGGTGCAACTTTCCCTTTTGCATAAATTAGATGACTTTCTGTAGGGCTTACAAGATACGCACAGCACCCATAAGCTTGTGTGCTTGCATCAGCAAACACATGAAGCCTCTGGGGCTTATCCCTAAACCCACAGCACCTTTGAATTTTAATGTTCTGCACTTTTGTTAAATCAGTAGCTAACTTCTTCCAAGATTTTTGATTTTCATTTGTTATTGGATCATCCCACCCAACATTTGTCCTCCAAATTTCTTGGAGGAGAATCTTTGATTTTATTGTTGAAGGCAGGAATAGACCCATAGGATCAAAAATTTTGGAAGCCTCTGATAATATTTGTCTTTTAGTATTTGCTTCCTCATCAAGTTTAAAACCTTTAGTACAGATTGAATCATGACTGTTAGAAGTTGCATCCAAATACCAGTTCATACCTAAAGTTTTAACTCTGTCTGATGGCTCAGTAAGACCATTATTATCTTTTAAAATCTTTTTGTTTAAATCCTCATTATTTGAAATCCACTCTCTAAGTTCAAAGTTACCTTGTTGCATAATGTTTTGAGAGTGTTCATAGACTTCAGATAATTCAGATTTTGTTGTCGTTGAGCCTATTAGATTGTCTACGTAAAAATGTTCCTTAAGGAAGTTCAATGTTAGAGAGTTATTAAACTGGTTTAAATGATGTTTAATTGTCAATGCTAATAGGCTAGGTGAGCAATTGGCTCCAAACAACACAACATTAAATCTATAGTTTATGAACCCTTTATTCAAATCAAATGGATCCTTGAACCATAAGAACCTAAGTTGGTTCTTATCATATTCATTTTTAAGATTTATTCTCAAAAATGCCTTCGAAATGTCACTTTGTACAGCATATTTGTCTAACCTGAACCTCAGTAAGATCTTCACAAGGTCAGAAATGAGATTAGGACCCTCAATCAAGCAATCATTCAAACTGTGTTTATCACTGTCTTTGAGGCTACAATTATATACTACTCTGAGTTTTGTTGTTGGGGCATCTTGTCGATAAACCCCCCTGTGGGTTAAATAATGACAACCATCTTTTTTAAAAGGGTTATCTGTTACTTCTTCAATGAAGCCTTTCTGTAGCTGTTCTTTGAAGACATCATTATATATTTTTACATTATTTTCTTGTTTGAGTTTTTTCATTACTTTATATAAATGTCCTTTAGCTACTTTGAGATTATCTCTTAAAGTTGGACAATTTATTTTCCAAGGTAACTCAATAAAATAACTATTGTCTTTACACTGAATGGTGTCTTCAAATCTTTCTACCATTAACTGATCTTCTGAAGTTTGATGTGTGTCATGTATACCCACAGATTTAGGTCTAGGTTGTATTCTGATAGGTCACCCAAAGGGGCTATCCCTGATGGAGTCTGAATAGCTATACCATTACCTATCTCTACTATGCCCTTATGAATAAGATTAATATAATCTGCCCCTATTAGCATTTCAATGTTAGCTATTGTGTTGTTAGTGATATGTCTATCAGCTATTTTGTAGTGTTTTTTCAAATGATTTATGGTTTGTTCTAGTTTGGGTATAACCAGTTTGTTTTGTCCTACTTTAGAAATAATAACTGCTTCAATTTTCTTGAATTTACTTTCTAAATGTAGTTCCAGGTCAATTGTCTTATAGCTATTTTTGTCCGAGTTATCCTTAACAAAGGACGCAATATTGAGGTTTTGTTCATTCGGGTTTGGTGTCAAACCCAATTTATTAACTACATTTTTTGAAACAAATGTTTGTTGAGAACAACAGTCTATAAGACATCTCACTGGAGTGGTACTACCCTCACTATTCACTAAGTCCAAAGTAATAGTTGGTAAAAGAATCTCAGTGTTTCTTGTTACATTGTTTGAACAAGCAGAATGTCCCATGAAAGTGGCATTTTCTTGATTACCTTTGTTTGGGGGAGGTATCTTTTGAGTTTGAGTACTATTATTTGGACACTTTGGTGAATCACACATTGATGAGACATGTCGTAAACTTTTACAAAACTTACACTTGAATCTTAACCTAGATTTACAGTCTTTCTTATAATGTCCCTGGCCAGTACACTTTTTACACAGGTTCAACTGTTCACATCTTTTAGCCCTTTGGTTAAAATCTGAATATTTGTCACACCCAGTACTACTGTGTTCATTACTTGCACAAAATTTGCAATATGGTGTGTAAGTTGAGGCAGCAGTTACATTAAAGTTCTGTAATGTAGGTGTTCGTGTTTTGTAGTTGGTCACATTGATTCTACAGTATCAAGTTTTGTCTGTTTGGCTGTAGCTAGTTGGTCTCTGGGAACAGTCTTTGGTTTATCCATAGTCTGGGTCTTATGTGTTGGAAAATCTCTCAAGTTGTAATTAGTTAGGATATTGGGGAAGTGTTGTCTTATTTGTGTTAAATTAGGATAATTTTCTCCCGTCTTTAGAATTAAATTATCTTTAACCCTCGAAGGAAGGCACCTAAGTACTATGCTTTGTATAAGCCAAGATGAAGTTTTAATATCTATCTCATTGCTAACCAGTTGTCCTATAATAGCTTCTAATTTTGTATAAAAATTTTCCATATCACTATGGTTATCTTTTATGGGTGCAAATTCAAAAATTGTTGAGATAATTCATATATAATCACATCTTTATTAACGTAATTACGTTTTAAAAGATCAATAGCTACTTCATATGAATCCCCTACGGCTGGTAAATAGGCTATCAGGTTATAGGCTGGGCCTTTAAGAGAACTAGTTAAGTAACTAAACTTTTCAACAGTTGAAATATAAGGTTTATTACCTATTAAATTCTCAAATTTGTCAATGAAAGATGGGAATTGTACCGTGTCCCCTTCAAATGTTGGTATTTGCAAAATGGGTAACTGAGCCCTCAATTCTTGTGACTCAGGATTTTGCATGCCACTTAAATTTTGTTGAAGGTTAGCCCTACTTTGATTAAAATCAGAATTAGGTTTTTTTGGTGTTAAGTCAGTCAACCGAGACCGTAGTTCCCTTATTTGCTGTTCAATTGAGCTTACCTGATCATCATCATCAGCGTAAAGGTCTATCAATTGTTCTTCAGCCATTTCGGATTCAACTAACTCTGAAATACTCTCATTAATGGCTATTATTTCCTTCTTTTTAATTTCTAATTTAATAATTACACACTCTATATTTTTCTTACCTGGTTGTGTAATATTGTTAAAAGTGTTCACAGCCTTTGTAACAGCTCCCAACTTTGCCCCCCTTTTCTTTTTTAACTTTTCAATTCTGCACTGTCCATGTCTAAGTCAAAATTGTTTAACTGGGGATCGTAATGAAATAGAGGACAAGAAGAAATTACCAGAGAAGAGAGAGCACAGACAAAACAGTCAAGTTTAAATTTGGTTTAATCCCCCCAAGTACTTGTGTGTCACTCAGGTCTAAGCTTATAAGAGAATGAGACTCCTTTAATGTAAATGTTTCCTAGTTAGGCCCTAGGTTGTAGACCTAATTAGGCTTGCTCAGGTTAGGCTTAGGCTAGACCATTTAGCCTAATTCTGCAATTTTTGTTAAGTAAGGTTAAGGTTTGTAAATTCCCCACACACGGACCACCAATGCGAAAAATGCTCTGTATGAATTGGTCCACAATTAACCTACCCCTTATATCTCCAGTCTATACTATAGAGTAGATCAAGTCTAGCCTAGAGGGGTCAGCCTAGAGATTCCGGAAATGGTCCAGAGCGGGCAGATAAATTGAGGTCCACAGTAGGATTCCTCACAAGAATTAGGTTAGGGCAATCTACCTTCACCTTTGTTAAGCTATGAGTTGATGCTGGGTCTTAGGCCACAATGTAGGCCTAACTTGTCTGACCCAGCTTAATTTAATGAGATTAACTTTGGTGTAAAAACTCAATTAGTCACTTACTTTTTGTTATCGGAGTGTCTCCCTTCTCCGGTTATGTTTTCGAGAGCGCACTTTGCTGGTACGTCCTCTCGCCCCGTTCTTCGTTTTCGTTCTCCCTTTGTTCTCCTCTTCGCGGGGCTTCTCGTACCAGCGTTGTCCTGGTTTATTCCTCGGTTGGTTGAGCGGTAATGTATCTCCACTACCGAGCACGCTCCTCCCACACAGTATATAAATACTAGTGTGGAGAATAACTCTGGTGAGCAACCAATTGGTTTCATCCACCCAGTTATTGACATAAAAGGAATTTAATGATTGTTAGATTAACTACCTACCTACTCAGTGAACCATTTTCATTACCTCCCAACTACCCACTCATCAGTTTTCCATATTTCCCTTACATAGTCCTCACTAGCGAAACTTTAAATTACCTAGGACTACCTCCACCCAAACATTACTTTAACTATGAATGTATGAGTACAGATGAACGTGGAGATTTTCGCCGCTACTACAACAGTTTTAACGAATCTAATCCTTATAATATGGCTGATGAATGTGAGCATTATTGCGTAAATGATGTGCACGTGCTTAGAGTATGTTTCCAGGCCTTTAGAAAGATGTACATAGACCGTTTCAGATGCGATCCGTTGCAAGTCGCAACCACGATCGCCTCATTATGTTTTTCGGTGTTCAAGAATAACTTCATGCCTAAAGACACCTTAGCCATCATTTACAGAAACAATCCTCGCAGTTATGGACACAAGGCTATTTACTGGCTCATACACATACAGCAGCAGACAAGTGTATATATATAAAGTATGCTCGCAACACGGGGGAAGTACCCATTAAGGTTAATGGTCGTGTAATTTGGGTTGATGGTCTAAGCGAAAACCGTGCCATTGGTGAGAAGACTGTGTACTGCTTTAACGGTTGCTGGTGGCACGGATGTCCCCGTCATGAGTGTGGAATCGTAGGAGATATCCACGGTAGATCTCCTGCCGACAGTCTTGCGTGGACCCGCACCCGCGATCAACTTATAGGCTCCCAGTTCACTCACAAAGTATTGTGGGAGCATGAGTATGATGCACGTACAGAAAAAGATGGTCAGTACCGTGAAGAAATAAACAGGATCAAACGTTCAATGGTGCTGGATCCTCTCAAATGCGGTGATAACTTGTTCGGAGAGCGTACAAATCCCTTCAAGCTATACTTTCCGCCTACGGAGGGCGTGAAATTCCATTACTACGACTTCTGTTCTTCATATCCCTACGTGATGAAGAACAATCCTTACCCCGTAGGTGCTCCTAAAAAACTGGTGGGACGTGACCTGCCCACCATCGAGGTGCTCTCCACAAATTTGAACGGGTACTATTTCGGCCTTTCTTTCGTAGATGTGCTCCCCCTATGCGAGTTATGGATGCCGATCATACCCGTCGTTATACATCACAAGCTCATGTTTCCCCTGTGCGTGAAGTGCGCAGAGGAGAATAATGGGAATTGTAATCATACAACCAACCAGCATAAGATCAGAGGTGTATATACAAGCCTTGAGCTGGACCTAGCCATTCACCATGGTTACAGAATATTGAAGATATATGAGTGTGAAGTTTTCAGAAGCTAACCTTCCTTTTCACGCTATATATAAACCCTTTTTTGAAGGATAAGGTAGAAGCATTAGGGTATCCGCGAGGACTCAATACCGAAGATGAAAAATCGTATTATATTCAACGTTACCGTGACCGTGAAGGTATGCAGCTTGACCGGGCCCAAATTGTAAAGAACCCAGACAACCGCTTCAGTGGAAAGTTGGGGAAAATTTGCACATAAGACTGGCAAAAGGAACGTTCATTTGGCACAAAGTTATAGTGAAATCTGGGATTATGCCAACGCTCCCGATAAAGAGGTCATGGAGATAGTTAATGTAGGTAATACTTACATAATAAAGTACAATACCAAATTGGCCACAGATACCTCACGGGTTACAAACGTACCTGTAGCCAGCTTCACAACGGCCTACGCACGCATCAAACTTTGGGGCCTATTGCATTCTCTTGGTCGGAGGGTTCTGTACGCCGATACAGATAGTGTGATATTCACAGCGAGGGAGGGTGAATACATGCCTCCTATTGGAGAATTCCTCGCGAAGTTGACTGATGAGATCAAGGATGAGTATGGAGACATCGCATACACCGACTCTTTTGTCTCAACAGGACCAAAAACTTATGGGGTACAGGTAAGGGTGGGGGAGGATATGAAATATATCGTGAAGGCTAAGGGTATCACGCTCAACCAGACGAATCGGCGAGTCGTTAACTTTGATTCGTTGAAGGATCTGTGTGCTTGGATGATGATGAGGGCGACGAGCCATCTCAACTAATACCCTCAATTTTCGGGCGCAGAAGCTGGGGGGCGTGAAGGAGCTTAGGGGTACAAAGGTGTGCCGTAACACCTATAGGAAACGTTACCAAGTGCCTGATACCTATGATACCGTACCCTTTGGATACCATAATCTTTGATTGTTATATATTTCTATTGTTAACGATATGTTTATTTATTACATGTATTTGTAAATATACATATACACCTTGAATAATTCGTTTATTAAATAAATCGTGTTTCAATTAGCGTTTCACTTCCTCATTTGTGTGTGTGTGTGTGTACAGGAGAAAATTCTAAGCTCCGCCCACCTGTATGATCGGTCACGTGACTCCTGCTATTACCTAGGCATATCTCTTCCCTGCGTGCTTAGTTGACTGCTGCAAGCCCTGGGTCTCAGACGTGCATTTCCCCACGTTGACGAAAAATAGTAATGGCTACCTTTAATATTGCGTGTTCGAGGTTTATGAAGTGGTATTCGGCAAAGTGTGAAGATAAGGTTACTGAATGACTCCCTATTCCACTCTCCTTTGGTACTTTTAAGGCTACATTGAATCGTGCGAAGGAACAAGAGGTACAAATACTCTACGGCTATTCTGACGAGAGCATTGTAGGATTTCGTGGTACAAGTGATGTACTGAACTATGTTGTAGGACTAAACTTTATAAAAACTTACATATACCGTGAAGTAGAAGAAACAACACGTGCAGAAGAGAAGCAACGGTTATGGTTAGCGAGTCATGTTCATGAGTTGTGCGACAAGCGATATTATGTCATGTTGCATCATACCGAGCACTCGCATCTTGCGACTGAGAATGTAAATCTTGTCATCATGGAGAATCTTAAATATTTTTACCACTACATTAATATATATCATGATGAAGTTTGTAGTGAAGTTGTGGCTAAAGGTCTGCGTGGGTATTTAGCAGAATTTAGAGATGAGTATCGCATGCTAAGCAAAAAGGAAAAATATAGGCATATGTTTCTCTCAAATAGTGCACCGGAGTGTGAATAAAATGTGTTTAGTTCGTGAAAATTCCCTTAAGCAAAAATGTCTGGTGCGTATTCTGGGGAGTGGGAGTGATAAAACATTAAAACCAGTATTGCTTTATGTATCGGAAAATTTCTCAAAACACCTACCCAGTATAAGGGGATACAAGTATTCACGTTGGAACAAAGCCGTTCACGTTTCATCAGCTTATGGTGTGACTCACTCCTCCCGTCGAGCTGATCCGCTCGCCTGTGGCTCATAGTCATCTCAGAGCTTGAACCGAGTGGACGTGCGTTCCTCGAATACGATGGAACTTAGTTTGAGAAGCATTCTCAATGCCGTGTAATGCCGTGTAATTTTATATTAGACGCGCGTATTACGAATATGCTTTATTTTGATACGGTTCTTGAATACGCATACACCGTTCTGCTCAACGGGGTTACCGAACGTAGGACTGAACAAGGCGAGAATGGTCTAGAGCTGGATGCTTATTTAAAAGGTTTAGACTCTTCGAAATATCATGAACTTTGGTACAAAGCACTTGAGAGGAACAGGGCCGAGCTCACCTACACCGTTCACACTGAAGAACTATTTCTTTATATAATGAGCAGCTGTCGTAATGACTTAGATGATTATTTCAACTCCGCTATGCAGTGTGAAGAAGAGTTCACGATTGAAAAGCTCAGATCGGTAAGAATAAACCTTCGATTGGAAAGGAGTGTTTATAAACTTGAATTTAATAATGATGTTGTGGCTAACAATGACCTCTTTGTACGTGCTTTTGAATGTATTCTAGACGTGTTTAAAGATAACCTGCCAATCGAATGTAAAGTGGGCACAAAAATAGTATTGAACGATATGAAGGCCCTTTACATCGAGTATAGGTATCCCTATAACTTGAGCGGTGAAATAATGTTAAATCTTATTTACTGCGTAGTGCAAAGCAATAATGATTTGACTGTAGACTCGATTACGTGCGAGTTTAGTGTTTTCGTTAAGCGCAGTAGAAGATAAAGTGAATGTATTTTGATGTACATTTATTTTCAATATATTTAATTATTTAATATGAAGGATTTCTAAGCCAACTGTCAAGAATATATGCTTTAATTAAATAAATAGCGCAATCTGGCAACTCAACCCTAATAATGTACACCTGAACAAGCCATTTACGGCTTCTAAGTCAGATTAAGCCTTCTAAGCCAACTGGCTGATTTACACCTTATAAGACAGCAGGCGCTCAGATGAACTTTTATTATGCGTCTGGCTGGAGCCAGGCGAACACCTCACTCTCCTGCTTAGGTTAGGTTTCCCTTTGGGGGGGTGAGGACATCCCACCTTCTCCTAAAGACCCTCCTCCTTCTCCCTTTTCTCCCTCTCTTAGGTGTAGGTTACCCCTTTGGGGGGAGGTTGCATAACCCTCCCCCTTTGCAGCATTGATTTGGTGCATAACCCCCTCCCCCTTTGTTGATCAACATTTGCAACATTGCATTGCAACATTCCTGCACTCTACCATTTTTCGCCTATACTACTAGACTCCTCTCAATTTTGTTCACCTTTTACTTTATATTTGAAGACTGATCACTCTTCTATATTTTATATTATTTTACTTTTAATTTTAATTACTTAAATATAAACACCACTCACACGTTTATTTAAATATACTGTATAAATTTCCGTTCATTGTATTTTTTCATTTTTTTTATCTGCTTTTATAATTTTAGCACTAATGATGGAAAATGAAAATTTCCGAAACGTTTGTAAATAAAAATGTACCATCTCTTCGTTCTCTTATTCCTCGCTAAGCTACGTTTCCATAAGAACAAACCCTTCAATCAAGTTATATATACTGTATATATATATATATATATATATATATATATATATATATATATATATATATGAACATATTTAAATAGATAAAATAATATGAACACGAATTGAGTATATACACCGTTAAAGATAGCTTACCTGTACATAGCAAGAGTCTCCTGCCCAATCTCTGTAATCACTTTCTCGATTTCTCGCAACTGTGAATCGATAAATATCAGCTCATGTTCAGGATAGCATTGTTGTTGTTCCGTCCTAAAATAAACAAAACACGTCTGCATAAATTGTACGAAATAGCCTTAACCAGTTGTAGAATGTAATACTCATGCATGATATATTACCTCAATGTGGATGGCTGCATCGTTGGTGATTGGATGCCTGCCATTTCTATAAGCTAATTGATAGTGTTAGGAACACACACACACACACACACACACACACATATATATATATATATATATATATATATATATATATATAAGGAATAAGAAGACTAGTCCATATACAAACAATTAATATCCAGATCTTTCGACATTTTTAATGTCATCTTCAGTGCTAAAACTGAGATAGGAGGAAGTGTAGTTTACGTCCCTCTGACGCAGAAGGGGACACAAACTACACTAGGTCAAAGTTGGGGGACGTAAACTACACTAGGAGCTTTAGGAGAAATGTTTTAAATGAATCCATAAAATAAAACGTTAAAACTAACGAAATATTATGGCGCACCTAAAGCAAAAGCACCCCCTGTGTAATTTCTTTATTCATGGTCAGATTTTTATGAAAATTTCAATATAGAGGTTTTCAAGGCGGACATCGGAATAATGCACACCATTTTTGAAAAAAAATTTGAAATTTTTTTTTAAATATTTAAAAAAAAAAAGGCATACTTTTGATCTAATCGGCCTTCAATGTTATTCCGATGTCCGGTTAGGTCAAATGTATGCCCGGTTAGGTCATCTGTATGCCCTTGACCATTGCTTAGGTTAAGTTGTTATTTTCGTTAGTTTTAACGAAAATAACACGACTTAACCTAACAAATTGTCAATTTACACACACACACACACACACACACAGTATATTATATATATTTATATATATAGGATCACCTGAAGATCAGGGCCCTCAGGCTTCTCTTATTAGCCTAACCAATCGTTAGGTCAACTGTACGCCCTTGACGATTGGTTAGGTTAGGTCGTGATATTTTCGTTAGTTAGCCTTATAAAGTTAACTAAAGAAAGCTGGGGGCCCTGATCTTCAGGTGATCTATATATATATATAAATGGGCCTTTCCGTTTGTGGGGGAGCAAGCGAATTTTAATGAAAATCGGTATACTAATGTAATTTTGGTCACTGATTTCAAAAATAACTCTTTTTTAGGAGAAATGAAAAACAAACATGTTAGAGCGCTTTAAATAATTAATATGTGTTTTAACTAGCTGAAACTAGTTACAGAGGATTGTGTTAAATTTAGCCAGAGTCACAAACTGCTACTGTTTATGAAAAAGTGCTCTAAGTGTGGGAAAGTGTGTTCCTTTGGTAAAAATACCCAGTTCTTTCGTTGCCAAAAGCGTTGGTCAAATGGTAAAAAGTGCAACTTTGCGAAGAATACGTTTTTTGAAGGATCCCGGCAGATCTGTAAAAGCAGCAGGAAAAAAAATCAAGAATTAATGCCAGGATAGGTCATTTGAATGCCCGGTTAGGTCAACTGTACGCCCTTGACGTATATATAAGGATCTTTTCAGTTTGGATTTCGTGTTTCTTTTTCATTTTCCCTGTGGTTGTTTGCTTATATATAAATATATATATATATAATATAAATTGACAATTGGTTAGGTTAAGTCGTAATATTTTCGTTAGTTTTAACATTTTATTTGATTAGGTATACGCGGACAAAGTTGGGGAACGCAAACTACACTAGGATAATGTAGGGGAACGTAAACTACACTAGGATGATGTAGGGGAACATAAACTCCACTAGGCACCACAGGGGGACGTAAACTACACTTGCTCCCTGAGATATTATACAATTAAAACCAACTATGAACTTAAAACAATTTAAATATTGACAAATATCACAGCGAAAATAAAACTTAAAACTTGAAACATATGAAATTATACAGTTAATGCATATAAATATATATAATATATATATATATATATATAAATAAATTGTTTTAATTTTCACTCCAAAGCTATAAACTGGGAAGATGTGACATCCAGCATGGAAGTAATAGATTGGAAAACCATTTTCGAGGCCAAGACAACGGAAGAGATGCTAATGACGTCAGAGGAGAAGACGTTAGGAAGTGTGGAAAAACATGTCCCAAAGATACAACAAAGAGAAAAGAGAAGCAGGTTTGAAAGACAAAAGAGGGCATTGTTCCGAAAGAGAAAAAGAGTGACTGCAAAATTAAGTAATTGTAAAGATAACAACATCAGAAATATATTAAATGATAAACTACAAAGTATCGATGTCGTCATACAGGAACTAATCGAGAAGCACACAGAAAAAGAAGACGCTATAGAAGCGATAAAGGCTAACTCAAAGTACTTCTATAATTTCGCAAAAAGAAAGTCGAAAAACCATGCGACTATCGGACCTTTAAAAAATGAAAACAGTGATTTATCTGATGATCTAACATAAGTATCTAAAATATTAAGAGCTCAGTATGAATGTTCTTTCAGTATCCCAAAAACTGACAAATTGATATGCGATAGAAACGCATTCTTTGAAGGAGAACCACAAGGGGAAAGTATAACGGATTTCGACTTTACGACGGATGATATTACACAAGCCAAGGGAAACTAAAAACACACTCAGCGGCAGGAGCGGATAAATGGAATGCCACACTGATCAAAAACTGCACGAATGCAATCGCTGAGCCCCTATACTGGATATGGAGACGATCATTAGACACGGGAGAAATACCGGGCATCCTGAAGAGCACGAATATAGTTCCAATATATAAAGGAGGAGATCGATCCGAGGCCAAAAACTATAGGCCAGTATCGCTTACATCTCATCTCACTAAAATATTTGAAAGAATAGTTAGACAGAAAATCTATGACTTTTTGGAAACTCAGAAAAAATTAAATGATAATCAACACGGGTTTCGGTCAGGCAGATCATGCCTATCACAACTAATGGAACACTACAACAACATTATTGATTCCCTTGAAAGTAATGAAAACTATGATGTACTATACACAGACTTTGCTAAAGCGTTCGACAAGTGTGACCACAGAATCATAATACATAAACTGAAATATATGGGAATAACAGGAAAAGTAGGGAAATGGATATATAATTTCCTTAGTGAGCGGAGGCAAGTCGTTACAGTACAAGGAGTATCTTCATCAGAATCAGAGGTCCTCAGCTCGGTACCACAAGGAACAGTATTAGCTCCACTACTCTTCATAATCATGCTAACTGACATAGATGAGGACGTTACCAGAGACAGCACAGTAACATCCTTTGCGGATGACACAAAGATCAGTAGAAAAATAAAAACCCAGAAGACATAGGATCTCTACAAACCGACAGAAACAAAATCTACAAGGGGACGGAAGACAACAATATGAAATTTAACACCGAGAAATTTCAGCTATTACGGTACGGAAAAAAAGAAGACCTAAATTCCATGGAATATTATACCCCAAATGGACAGGAAATTCAGAGAAATTCCAGAGTAAAAGATTTAGGGGTTGTAATGACAGATGATGCGAAATTTCAAACACAAAATAAGATAGCAGTAAACAGAGCGAAGAGAATAACGGGTCAGATATTGAGAACTTTTAAACGAAGGGATAGGAATGTAATGATTCCTCTACTGAAAACCCTGATAGTACCCAAATTGGAATACTGCTCGGTCCTAACATCCCCATATAAAAAAGAAGACATTAGACAGCTGGAGGGGATCCAAGGAAGCTTCACAGCCAAGATCAATGGGTGCAAAGAACTAAATTACTGGGAAAGGTTACGAGAACTAGACCTATATTCACTGGAAAGGAGAAGAGAGAGATACACCATTATTTACACTTGGAAAATAATGGAGAAACTAGTCCCTAATCTTATTCTGAATCCCATAACTCCCCAGACAACGGTGGAAAGTAGAAGCGGTATACTGTGTCGTATTCCCAAATTGAAGGCGAGACGGGGAACATCCTTAACCCTGAAAGAAAATAGTTTTGTAGTGAGAGGACCAAAACTGTTTAATCAGTTGCCCAAAGACCTAAGAAACACGAAGGGAGTTGCAGTGGAAATCTTCAAAAGAAGACTAGACGCCTGGCTCAGAACAATCCCCGATGAGCCGGGCATACCTGACTATGTGAGGTGGAGAGCGCAAGAATCCAACTCACTGCTTCACCAGGCCAACTCGAGAGGAGGGGCGACAAGCTTGACCTTCGCGAAATGAGAAATCATCGCGCGGAACCTTTGTAAGGTTGTAAGGTAAGGTGTGTATATATATATATTAGGGTGGGGTGAAAATTTTTTCAACTATTGCTTCACTGGTAAATAGGTGGATTGAGGGGTGATAAAAAAGGATATGCGAATTAAAAAATTTTCAATTCATCCTAAGTACCCCATTTCCCCCCCCCAAAAAAAAAAAATGGCCGCCAGCCAGTCATTATAAGCTTCATAACTCGAAAAGTATTCTTTTTACAAAAATATTTGCTGAAGCAAAAATTGTTTATTTCTCATTTTCTACCTCATATAAATGTTTCAGATGTTTAATGAAAATTTATATTTTTCAGGTTTTTGTTGGATTTGGAATTAGTAATTTCTGATAATTATTAACAAATATGGCTTCTGCTTCAAACATTAGAGCTACAAGGATTCAATCAAAACCACATTTTATATTTGGAACCGCACAAGAGCTTCATCTTACAACATTGCCAACAAATAAACAGGTGGACCAATACCATGTTCTTTTAAAAGAAGCCACTTCAGTGACTTCACATAACTGATATTTTCAACAAAATTACTGAAGCTATACTCTGTATTTGGAGAAAAGCTTCAATTCCTGCAATAGCTGACAAATCAGTTTATATCAAATTAAGGCGGTTCATCGGTAAAGCAAACGATCTTTGTAGATCAAAAAGTAGTGTCAAAATGAGAGAAAATTTTAATGATACCTTGGAAGAATTATTCGATATCAGTGCCTGTAAATGCCCTTTTATCTCCCATCAAAACTTTGGCTTGGCTGTCCTGAGAGCTGCGAAGATGTTCACATAAGATGCACCTGTCGAAGAGAACTGAAGGTACCAAAAGAAGAGTTTTTTTTTACAGGATCAGCGATTGACGCGTACAATGAAAATAGGGTGCGTTGATAAAGTCATGACAAAAAGAATTCAAAAAATGCAGTCTAGGAAATTGCTGACAGAAGAAGGAATGGTTAAAAGAAGAGAAATGAAGGACTCTCATATTTTAACCGAAATAGAGTGTTTTTCAGATGTAGAGAGTACTTCCACACAATATGATTAGACCCACATCAGAGTGAATCAGACTATAAGTCAGTTGCCATACAAGGTCAAATGAGACTTCCATTGCCTACTGTAGCGATGGAAGCCGATAGATTTGGAATTTCAGATCGAGCAGCAGCTGCTTTGGCTTCAGTTGCTTTAGTTGATTATGGAGCAATCACTAAAGAAGATAGTACTCTTTTGATTGACCAGAACAAAATCCGACGGGAAAGAGAGAAAATGAGAAAAAGTATGGTGATGGAGAGTGAAGCTAATCTTGCTGTCATATCTGCTATATTTTTTGACGGAAGAAAGGACAAGACTTCGGTGAAGGTGAAGAAAGGAAACAAATGGTACGGAGACTCCATTAGAGAGGAACACTATGTTTTGGTGTCTGAGCCAGGAAATGAATATTTAACCTATGTAGTTCCTTCTTCTGGTAAAGCTCAGGATGTAGCTGATAGTTTGTTCTCCTTCTTTCAAGAGTCAGCTACTAATGAGAGCATTCGTCTCATAGGATGTGACAGTACAAATACAAACACAGGTGCCAAGGGTGAGATCATCCACCTCATAGAAGAAAAACTAAAAAAACCGTTACAATGGAGCATTTGTATGCTGCATACAAATGAACTTCCCCTTTGACACTTATTTGAACATTTTGATGGTAAAACAAAAGGTCCAACATGTTTCGCTGGAAAAATCGGAGTAGCACTGAAATAATGTGAAAAAATGCCTGCAGTCAATTTCAAACCAATTAGAGAAGGCATTGATTTAACACACATATCAGAAGAGGTTATCGATGATCTTAGCCAAGATCAACAGTATTTGTACAAAATTATTGTGGCTAGAAGAAGTGGGAATGTCCCAAAAGAATTGGAAAATACAAAACCCGGACCACTGAACCATTCCGATGGCTGACATTAGCAAATCGTGTCTGCCGCCTATACATTGCAGAGAAAACTCCTTCATTGGCTCTATTCAATAATTTTCTTCATTGTTACAAATTATGGACCAAGCTGTTCGATATCAAGAGTAGACCATATATATGGAATGGACCACATCACATATTTGGAGCAATTAAAAGATTTCATCTTCTTCCAAAGGATGTTCAGAATGTAGTGAAGCCTTACATTGCTAGAAACGCATATTTTGTTCATTGCGAAAATGTTCTGATAGCAATGTTATCAGATACATCAGAACAAAAATGAAACAGAGCAGTTGATTTCATCATGAACATTAGAACAAAGACGGAAAATGTGTCCAAAATCAGAGAATTTAAGGTTCCTGAGATAAATTTCAACGCAAACGCATGGAATGATATTATTTACTGGTCAAAAGAAATGCTGACTGAACCTCCCCTCATTATGGCGCTCACAAATATTGAACTCAATGCACTTAGGGTTAAAAAACTGTGCCTACCCAATTATCCACTTCATTCACAGTGTCGAGAGGGCAATAAAACTTGTCACCGATGTGGCCTCATCTGTATATTCCCAAGAATCCCGTGATGGATTTATAAGAGCAAGAATTAGGTCTCGTTCATTGCTGCCATGTATGAAAACCAAGAAATGACTTAACTTTTTGACAATTAGCTTTTAATTAGAGACTGAAATAATTCACCAAAATTTCATAAAAGCAAACACTTCACGATTTTTGAAAAGGGATCTTTTTGGAAGTGTACTGATTATATGTTTCTGGAATTGTGGTAATAAAATGTCAATAATTTCTCTCGTTGATTAGTGTTGTTGTAGTTTATAGTTTGAATATCCAAAATTATATAAGGTTATTAACTATTATCAAAGTAATATACTTCGGTCATTAAAGAATTTTTCATTTATTTATAAAAAGGCACTTTCTAATGTATTTTGTATTTTGAATCATTTTTATTCTATAGTGTCTTTTAATTGGATGCATATTTTTCAAGTTATAAGCATTTATATGTTTGACTAGCGCCATTTTGTTTTTCTCAAAAATGTGCTAGTAGGGCAAAATTGATTTTTTTTTATATCACTTTATGTCATCTATAGAACCCAATACAACAAATTATAGGTGAAGCAAATAAATATTCCACACGGAATTACGTTTCATCCCACCCTAATATATATATATATATATATATATATATATATATATATATATATATATATATATATATATATATATATATATATATATATATATATATATAGTACAATAACAGGAACACAGCAATTTGAATACAGTTGTTTTAATATTATACTTAGACTCATCTAGTCAATAATATATGTATAACCTATCCTTTATGACAACAAGCATACTCACTGTTCACTGACTTATGAAGCTGTTTATAAACACTGTCCTTCCACTTTAGGGTGCTGAATCTCAACTGACCTATTTCATTGATTGACTATATAAATCCACAAACTCTTTCTTTCCAGACTTTTTTGGAATAAGTGGTTAGTTGGGGTGTATTCCCCCTCCCCTCCCAAGCATTAATTTACCGTAGGCGGATGGTTTCGCGTGTGAAAGCATGGCAGGTCACAATTACCATCCCCCACCATCCCCGTTATTGCCTGCACAGTTGGGGGCATTTTTTTTTCCATCCACTCTACAACAGTCCACCAGAGGACACACAGGCAAACAGTCATAGGCCACGCATTCGAACAGTCAGCCGTGAAAAAGAATCAAAGAATCAAATACAATAATTTCGTCTTTTCTTTTGCAACTTAAGACTGGGACTGCTGGGGGCCATGGAAATTCCAGAAGCCTCATCCATTACTTCATTCTCTTCATCGTAGCAACTGAGGAAATCTCTGTGAATTTCTTCTTTTAGTGATTGGCAAATTGTGAAACCAGTGACATTTTTTCAGTCTCTTTCAGTTTGTGGAGTCCAGACTCACTAAGCCTTAGAGTGGATCTTAGGGTCTTTGTTAGCCTTAGCTTCTGTAGATCTGTAGATCTCAATGTCAGTGTCTTCACCAGATGAACATGTGACCTCATTATCATTTTGTGCCTTTGCCACAGTGGCCTGAATTTCCTCTAAAAGGAAATTTTTAGTCTTATCTTTATGGTCTTTCATGTATCTCAACTTATATCGTGAATTCAGAACAGTGCTCAAAATATGACTCTTCTTATTCACCACATTAAGACAGACTACATGAGTCTGAAAAGCGATTCCGCAGAGCCATGCGCAATTCAGCTTTAGTAGTTTGAATTGCAGTATTCTTTCCTGACCTAGACAAGTAACGATCAAGAGCAATTACATGAGGAATAACATCACCCAGAGATGAAAGCTCGGAGCTTACATGTTTTGTAATTTCATAGTGTGGTTGAAGCACACGTAACAGTTTCCCAATAAAATTCCACTCATTTGTACTCAGGATTGGGAGTTCATGATTGGCTATGTAAATGTGAACTGGTCTGTTTCAGAGTAAATCCACGTTCAAGCATTAAGCATGTACTGTTCCAGCGTGTGCTCATATTCTGGACAGGAAATAAAGGGGTTTTAATACCTGATCGGTCTGAATATTTTTTAACTCGTTGTGTCCCACGTTTGAGTGATTGAAATGTGTACTTATGCGACGCACTTTTGTGCAGATATCGATGACTGAATGCTGACTGAATATGGACTGTTTCACCACAAGATCAAGAAGATGAAGGAAACAGTGGACACTAACTTTTGCCAACCAAGTACCTAAAGCCATATTGGCAGTCCCATCACGAACAAGGATATGTTGTCTCTCATCATGAATTCCCCACTGCGCCATCATATTACAAATCATGAGCTCAATGTTTTCTTCTGTATGTGCCACAGGAAAGTGTTTAGCAAAAAGCACAGCATTTCGCCGCTGAAAATCTTCACTGATCTAATGACCAGTCAGTGACAGATGATTCAACTGAATGTTGACTGGTTCAAATAACTAATATGAACGAAATATATGGTGCACAGACTGGGTCCAGTTTTCTTATGATTCGACCTTTTACATCTTCATAGGCCTGAGGAAGCATTACATGAGCAAAATATCTTTTACTTGGAAGCATGTACTTTGACTGAAGGTGGTCAGTTATCTCAATGGACCCTTGATCTTCAACTACGGTGAAAGGTTGGTTATCTACAGCAATCATGTTGATAATTTTCTGATGAATATGAATAGCTCGTCGGTCATTAATAGCCCAGATTTTTCTTTGGTTGAAGCTCTCCTCCAGAGACATCTGGCGTTCCATGGCAGCCAATTTTCTTTGCTTTGAGGGTGGTTGAACATCTTTTATGACTGTTTCCAAACTTTCTGTTGAAATACTAGCTCAACAAATAACGAGTCATTCATAAGCCCTACAACTCACTTCATTACTCCTGATGACATGAAGAGGGAGAATTATACTCTCAGCACAAAACACCTTCCTGTCAGCCACACGAGAAAATATTTCAGAAATTTTAAATCAGTGCCTTGAAAAATGGGGGGTAAATTCCAGTCAACTGCGTCTTGTTCTCCGTGATAATGCTGCAAACATGAAAGTGGGAACAGGTCAGTAACACTGAGCACTATAACAGAGATTCAGGTTATGATTTGATGCTGCAGAGTATAAAAATTTGAAACGACCCTGACTCTACGTTTCTATAATTGGCACTGGTACATTTTACCTTAGTTTATAGTTTTGAACTATTTTTATTGTAACCTTACTTATTTTTAGACTGATGATGGTTTCTTCATTTTGTTAGTGTTTCTTATCAAGCTAACTAGCAATTTTAGCATGATTCTTTAAGACTATTGCCAAATTCGAATAACGCTGACACGAGTTTGGATAAATTTTTGGTTTGCTTTCTATCTTATTTTTGCTCAATAATTGGTGAATTATTTCTTTTTAAATTACTTCATAATTTTTTTAGATTTAGTTTCATAATGTAATGTTATTAAAATCTGCAATGTTCATTTTCTGTATACATTCTCTCTTCGTTGTAAAAGATGAAGTTATGTCTTGCTTAAAGTTTAATTTTTAAATCTTACGCATTTAATTTTTGCTTATATGCATGTTTAATTGTAATTCATAATAAAATGCATATTTCAATGTCCAATTTTAGTTAACTCGGCAGATCATGATAACATCAGATCTGCCAATATGCGGTTTAAAATAAAAATATAGTTTCATCTTCAAATAGCTTGCTTATTTATCTAGACATTGCTACAGCTAAAATATTTACCTTATCTTCAAATATTTTGCAAAATAATTCAGCCTATTGAGAATAAAAAACAAAACTGATCAACATTAAATAATAATGATGTCACAAAAAATGTCCGATATAAAGTTAAATAATTTTTCCAATTGTCATTCTAATTGTCTGATCTAACTTAGAGGCTCAGCATTACCTATAGCATTTTAGCAGTAAACTACAGTAAGAGAATATCTTTGCCTTCTCCAAGTCTTGCTCTCTTCAGAGAACTTAGAGAAAAATAATTTCCCGATACGTTACAAGAAGAATCGGGGAACCCTTAGAGAATTTACTAAGCTTCACAGAATCTTCCGATCTACTACAAGAAGAAATCGGAGAATAGTATAAGAGAGACTACTGCGATTCGCTATACGGTACCAGCTACTCCAGAGTAACAAATCCGTTGCTGCCACCTAATCAGAACCCACGTCAACTTCGAACCACCGAAGGCCATAGACGGAGGGGTTAATATATTATATATATATATATATATAATATATATATATATATATATATATGCGATAGAGTGATTTTATTCTGATGTTCTCCAGGACTGAAGCGTCTTGGCTAAACTTCACAGCTGTTAACAGGGGAGAATTATTTTCTTCGCAAGATGTGACAAACATCAGTGAAGCTGTACAGGCTGAGACAATGGACTGTCGCACTCACGAAATGTAAATCGAAAATTATATCCCTGTATTTCAACCAATGCTTTTTTTATACAAGTAAATATTCGAGTGCTAACACAGGGTTGAGTGAATATTTTTATGCTTAAAAGGCATATTTGTGTGTTAAGACAAATTTTTTTTTAAATAATTCTTCTTTAAGGCGCAGTAAAAGGGGACAGCAATCACTATCGAGTCGTCTGTAGGCCTAAGGTGTATCACAGCTTTCATTTTAGATCGTAGCCTCCAAAATCAACTAGGCAAACATAATAAGAATGAACAATGATTATATTTGACGCATAAATTAGACATTTTAAAGTAGTCACAGTTCGGTCTATAGTTTATTTTCCTATGAGATGCGATTTTAAGCTGAATGCTTCTCTCTCGCTCTCTCTCTCTCTCTCTCTCCTCCTCTCTCTCTCTCTCTCTCTCTATATATATATATATATACACACAGGGTGTCCCGTAAGTTTGGAACCATAGGGCAAAATGATAAAAACGGCAATAAAAACGCCGAAGAGACTTTTGGGGACTGTTTGTGAAATAAGCGAGGATGGTAGCGGCTGTGTCATCGTCGGTGGATGTCCTCGGGGGTCCACAGGTGGTTTATCTCCTATGGATCCCGTTTCCCTGAACTTTGCTGCAAGTTTGCCGACACAGCTGTGTGTTATCGGCACGCGGTCCGGATGCGATCTGTTAAATTCCTCAGCGACCTCCTTCTGACTCCGACTTCCGACGACCAGAATTACCTGGATACGTTCTTCCTTACTCAAAGACATCAAGGGCACTTGTATAAACGGAAAAACATGAATTACTTATTTTGCCCTATGGTTCCAGACTTATGGGACACCCTGTATATATATATATATATATATATATATATATATATATATATATATATATGATGTGTATTTCATCTCGTCGTTTAATATGGCCTTACATATATCATTCAAGAAACCGCGTCAGTATTGCCACCATGTTAAAACTAGGCTACCAGAACCTATTTCTGTAGTTTATTTTTTCTTCTGAAGCGTAATTTGTGCTGCAGGTCTGTGGCGCTGTACAAGTTTAAACAAAGGGGTTAAAACGAATAGAGGAGTAGAATGCTTTTACTTAACTCAACTTGAAGTGTAATACTACTCAGCTTTTTTCTCTTAAATGGGCATTCAAAATTTCTACTTTTTAAAGTATGCTTTCTAGCATGAATGCACCCATAAAATAATGTGAAAATTTCTTGATTTTACTTATTAATTTATATCACAATTCAGAGATATGGAAACTTTTTTAAAAAAATATATGAACTTAATTGTGCCCATAAAAATAAATAAAAAATTTCTGTTTACAATCGCCCTTTTTTTTCTCTCTTAAAGGTCCTGGGGGGAGCTGGATCGTATTGCAAAAATGTTTCGTAATAGCTTTGAAGAGATTCAACTCGGCGACGATGATTTGAATAAGGGGATAGAAGTTACACAGGACATTCGGTCCTACGACCGGGAGAGGCAGAGCGAATGCATTATCATAGATGAAACAATGTGAGATTTTCTTTTTTCGTGTGTGTGTGTGTGTGTGTCGGGTAAGAATCAGTCTTGCATTTTCAACATTTTATTAAGTGATAAAACTATGAGGAACATTTTAGAATTAATACATAATTTCGTTTATTGTTTTCGCACATATACAAATAGGAGTGACAATAATCCCGTCACTCGCAAAGAGGTCCCAAAAATATAGCTTCCCTCACCAGCTATCTGCAAAGCAGATATAATTTAGCTTTGGGACAGGATCTAGGGTTTAAAGAAGCCTAGCCCAGCTACATTTAGAACCTCAATATAAGCAAAAGACTCGCTGCCTTCACGTCAGATTGAGTACTTCAAAGAAAAAGGGGTAATTATTATATTTTTAGCCAAAAAGCAAA